>OY744538.1:5153111-5258111 GCA_963556195.1 Sepiola atlantica
GTTTATTTATGTTTAAATTCAGTTTTTGTTTTTTTGTTGTTCATTATCTTATGTAGAGGTACTTATAGCAATCTGATGGAGCTCATCTTTGCACAAAAGGAATATTTGACGCGGTCAGCTGGAAACCAGAGATCTTTTATGTTTGCATGTTTCAAAGTAACGTATTTGTTTCATTCAAAACTGTTGACTGCGAATACTGATTGGCTTTACACTTGATAAACACTCCAAGTACGAACACTTAAAAAAAAAAAAGTAACAATAAACGGCACTGCCCCTGAAAATAATAATTGCAGGAAGGACAAAAGTAACTTCTGATATAGATATATATATGGACGGCGGCACCGGGGAGGGGGGGGGGGGCAGGATGGGCTCCAGCCCCCCCACCCCCACCCCACACACTTTTTGACTTGGCTCCCCCCACTTTACAGTCATCAATAATGAAGTTATATATGCATGTGTTTAACCGGCCCCCCCCCCACACACTTTTATAACTGTCCCGCCGGTCCTGATATATGTATTCTGTAACTACACTATCCAGGGTACTTGGATAAATATATTTCATTTTCACAAAAGGGGATACAAAATTATCATGGGGTTAGCGTTCGCACCGGACATCCATCAAAAAGAAACGACATCGCTTTACTTTTTTGCTTATAAAAAAAAAAAACAATTTAAAAATGGAATATTACAAAATGTCAAAAATAAGAACAAAAAAGATGGATTTTTTTCATGGAATATTACAAAATGTCAAAAATAAGAAAAGAGATGTTTTTTTTTCATGGAAAATGCAAAATGCAAAATGACAGTTTTTTTATTCAACGACAGGCAATGCCGGGTCTTCCAGAACTGGAGACTTCGTTAGTATGGCCACGTTGAAAGAATGGACGAGAGTTCTTGGATTAGTAGATGTAGAACAGTTGAAGTAGCAGGGTCAGTGTACAGAGGAAGGCTAAAGAAAACATGGAAGGAAGTGATAAGGATGGGTTTGAGAGAAAGACAATCAATAACAACCTGCCTAGAGATTAGTTTAAAATTCCTTTTGGCCGAGATCAAAGTGTAGTATCTGTTCCGATAGATGCTACGCCCCTTAGACAGGTACCGTATCGGTATCCGGGCCTTGATTCCGCCGGTGTTAGGGTTTGTCCTGTGCAGTTCTAGGAGATCCACCCTCCCAGGCTTTGCCTTCTCACCCTTTGAGAAGGGATTAGTTAATTGCTAATCACCTGAGGCGCCCCTACCGGGGAATGGCGACGGGACTGCCCAGGCATTTCTTGTGTCACATCTTACCACTGTGGGAGGGAGATAAAAAAATAAAAAATAGATATACATTTTTAGAACTGCGTTCAAAAGTGTATTTTGCTCATTGCTGAAGGTTCCGACTCATAGCATTCTTCCGACTCCGACTCGTTCCAAAGCCTCCAACTTCGCAACCCTGCTTATATTTTTTTAATATTGCTGCAAATGTATACATTTTCCGTTGTCATCTATCCCTATTTACTTGCCTCCCAAGGTCGGTTTTTAATGATTCGGTGGTGTAAATGCTTCTCAATTCTTTTCTTATTTCGTAGTTGTTCATTTTTTCTTTCTTTTTTTTTTTTTTTGCAACTGTTAACAAAAAATTAAAATGACTGACTTATTTACGAAGAAACCGAAATGAATTCTAGTGGATTTAATTTTGTAATTAATTTTTTTTTTAAAACATGATTTAAAAAAAAACTTACATTAATATTTGGATTTGTCCGATCTGTAACATCCGGAATTGACCTGCTTTGAAACTGGACATGGAACTTACAAGACAGACCAGACAATCCTGAGGCACGATCTACGTGGGCTCCGTGCAGAAGTCCGATTCGCTCAACATCAGCAATTCCATCTTTTTTTGTGAACACTGATCAGCTCTACGTTTTATCTGTCCTGTTTTTCCTCCCAGTCCGTCAGTGGATGATTGCTGGTAGTCTAGTCTGATACTTTATCAGCAGTTGTACCACTGATTTGCTGTGTGGAATCATTTCATCGCCATCCAAACGAACCAAGCCAGCCAGCAGATTTGGCAGCCATTATTCTGACATTTCCCATGATGCCTCACTCTTCACCTGCAGCCAACTGTTGTCTACGCATCTATAGAAGGCCGATTTGCTGGACGCTTCACCATAAACACATTCTCATTGTTAACTTCCAAAGTTATACATATTCTCATTGTTAACTTCCAAAGTTATACACATTCTCATTGTTAACTTCCAAAGTTATACATATTCTCATTGTTAACTTCCAAAGTTATACATATTCTCATTGTTAACTTCCAAAGTTATACACACTAGCCGAAGTGGTCGTTTATGTCAGCTTTCTCTAATTCTCCTCTTTCCTACGTCGATTCAACTGTAAAAAACACCAAAAACATTTACTTTGAATTATTTTTATCTAAACTCCCAACTCCCCCACTTGAATAATGCCGATGTTTTTTGGTGTGAAGAAAATAGTTTGGATCAAATGTTCAGAAATTAGTGGAAAAAATGAATATCCGCAACAATGCAATCCAAATCAAACTTTTCTGTATTGCTAGTATATTTTATAATCTGCTATAAAACTTTGTGGATTTTGTTTGTCTCCATGCACACTGGGTGACGTCATTCACTTAAACAGACAAATCCTTTATGACGATCATAAAATATAGGCATATGCCTAAAAGCACAGAGGATGCAAAATACAATAAAATAAAAATCAAGACAGATTTTTTTTCTCATTTTAAATATATATTTGTATTTAGATTTAAATACCATATATTCGTATTTAGATTTAAATACCATATATTCGTATTTAGATTTAAATACCATATATTTGTATTTTAATCCTAAATACAAATATATGATATTTAAAATGAGAAAAAAAAAATCTGTCTATATTTTTATTTTTTTTATTGTATTCTGCATCCTGTGCTTTTAGGCATATGCCTATATTTTATACTAAATGTCTTAAAAGATGCTTTAAAAGAATATGAAAATACCAATCTTTTATATATATATATCTCCACTAGACCCAGAAGATCTTTTGTTTTTCTAATTAAAATCCTACGCTAATTTTATTCTGATAAAGTCTTTGAATGAATAAAGATGAAATACACGCTATGTACATGAGTTTGCACAGGGGTAAAAGTCTTTATTTGTGATCTGGCGATTGTGTTTCGATTATCAGCGTGAAAGAGCCGTGATATGGCGAAACGGTTGTCTGTGGATCACACACACAAAACGATATGTTACTTATATAGAGAGATGAACCGAAAATACTCTAATTTTTTAAAAATCCATTTAATTTGACCCCCAATTAACATGCCTTTCTTTAATCTATGAAAAATTGCAAATCAAATTTGGTTAAAATAATCAGTCAAAGTCACACCTTTGAGCGAATATATGTTCAGAGGCATTTCTTGTTGGTTCTAAATTTATGTACTTGATGTTTAGGTGCGATCTGGCTCAGCCCCTATAGCCCGACAGCTATGTTTCAGATTAAGCGTTTTGATAGGCAACTAAATAGACGTGTGGAAATGATAAAGAAGGATTAAAATTTAAAACAAAAAGAAAATGTATAGACAAGTAGGTCAGTGCAAGTTGTTGGCATGACAGGAAGACTTAAGAAAATATTTAGAAATATTTGTTCTTTTAGTCATCAGAGCTGACAACAGATTCTTTAAAGGACAACTGCAGATCCAGATTTTTATTTCTTTAATCCTAATTTTGTTTTAAATTTAAAAAAAAAAAAAAAAAAAAAAAATCTAACATTTTTTTTTGTCCCTTTTTTTTCTTTCTAAAAAGTCACAATAACATGAATGTCTGCATTTTCATCTCATTTCTATTTTTGTGGGTTTTTTTTTGTTTAATAATTTATTTTTAATTCATTATTTTTTTTAAATTTTTATTTTTTTTAAAAAACTTTATCCATAATCTCTTATCTGTATCGAAAATATAGGATTGGCATGCAAAGCGTATGCATTTGTTTCAACGTGTAGGTCTGTTAGGGATGTGGACAGGGTGTCAGAAATAACAGGGCGGTCAAAACATTTTTAGTTCAAATAATAACATTTTTTTTTTCAGTCATATTTTCTACACCATTCCCTGCCCGGTTACTTCTGACTCATCTCTATGCGGATGTTTTCTTCCTTCTCCTGAGTTGCGCGCGTGTTATGCATAAAAGAACAGAGCTCTCTAGTAATATATAAGCATTAAGATTACCCTTATTTTACAGCTTGTGTAGCTGGTAAGACGTCCGACTGCTGACAAAACGATCCGGTTTCGATATCAGCTAGAAGCAGTTGCTTTTATCTAGGCGCACTGAAGAGCTGTGATAAAGCGAAACAGTCTATCTGGATGACTATATATATATATATATATATATATATATATATATATATATATATATATATATATATATTCATTTAGTGTGGCTAGAAGTGGGCGGGTGCTTTTAATTGTGATTCAAAACCCGATCACCTTATCAGCAGTCGAGAGCCATTAAGCCATCATCCAAAGTTACGTGTAAGGGAAATTTATGAATGAGCATATAATCACTATTATCAGCTACCTAGAGTGTTCTATTCTTTTATGAAGTGTTATTCATTTACGCTAAGTGGGAGTCAGTGATCTCTCTTGAATACCCCCTTCCTTTGTGTGCGTGTATGTTTATCATTTTCCTTCTAGGTTTTGGGTATGTACATATGTTAACGAATTAAGCCCTCTTCGGTGTTAATAATGTTTGTATTAACATTAAGAAGCTGTAAAAACAGTCTAGTTTTAATCTGGGTTTGAAATGATTGTCTGTCTAGCCACACTGAATGATTGTGAAGCAGTGCCTGTGGATGACACACACACACAAATATATATATATATATATATATATATATATATATACACCAAGACCTTCTTACAATTGTTTCAAAATTAATTTATTTTTAAAATTTAAAGAGGGGAGAGGCCTCTGTCTCGCCTTTCTCTCCCCTCTCTAATATATATATATATATATATATATATATATATATGTATTAAAATAAACATAGTTTGAGTATTTTAATATAAAAAGCTCTAATATATATTGAGCACTTTTGAAAAGTATTGGTTTTGTTCATTTTGTTAATATTTGTACTTATATAGTCCTTTGCCTTCTGTGAAGAATGGTCTGAACCCCCAATTTTCCCCATCTATGGTGAAAATAGCAACTCATGTTCAATTAATTGTATACAATGATTGATTTATCATAGGTTTTGTATTGTGGTCAAGAAAATGTTGATATATCGTAACCTATTCAAACTCGACGAATCTTACGATGTGTTGTTTTTTGATTCAGTAACCCGAAAAAGGTTTGATATGCCGTAAAATAATCAACCCCCAACCAATCTGTACGTCTTTTACAATAGGTATTGTTTTGTCATCAAATAATCCCCCCCCCCCCTCTCGCCTATACTGTTGATTTGCCGTAAAACCGCACGGACGACCAAATCAACTGATCTTTCCTGCTACGTAGTGGAAGACATTTAAAATGGTCTGCAATGTTCAACTGAACTTATATTCTTTATTTTTTTGTTGGGGGTGGGGGAGGGGGGGGGGTGATGGTAGGAACAAAAAGAAAATCAAGTGTCTTTTAATGAATTAAAAAAAAAACTGCTTTTTTTTCTTCTTCCTTTTGTTGTCAACTGGCAGCTCCCCACCATTACCCCCTCCACCCCCCTGATCCCCGCCAGGGCCAACCGCTTCCACAGAACATTCCCAGCATCCATATTCTTCCTGCTTATTCCATCTCATCTTTTTTCATCTCCCCCAGAATAGAACTTAATCGTATGACTGGATGGCACCGTGTAACTGAAGCGTTTATCCCCCCCCCCGCGCGCCTTCTCACCCCTTTCAATAATTTTATGTTTTTTTGGTTTTTGTTTTTTTAACTTCTGTGTTTGTTTATCGAACCACACACCCTCTCGCCCATCGTCCCACTTGCACAACCCTGGGCCACTTTTAGTCTTCGTTTTTCAATTTATTATTCACTTCCCTACCTGCAAATGTTTGTTTTTTTTTTTTGCATCAACTTTAGAGATATATACGTTATGTAAATATCGTTAAGCTTGTGTATGTGTGTGATAGAGATATACACATTATGTAAATATGCTTAAGTTTTATCTGCTAGATATAATGGACAAGTTCGTATGTATATATGTATATATATATATATATATATATATATATATATATATATATATATATTGTAGCAATAATTTGACTGACAGTTCTTCTTCCCATTCCTGCTGCTGCCATAACTTTTTGCTTTTTAATTTTTATCACTTTTATTCTCATTTTGTTCATTTCGTTTTTCTTCGTTTTTGTTTTCCATTTGAATAATTTCGTTTCCATCCGCCATCTTTGTTTTGCATTGTATTTTTTCAACTTTCGCCCCCCCCCCTCCTCTTTCTTGCTTATAAACTTTTTATTAAATATTTTAAACAAAAGGTGGTTTTCATATTTCTGTTTATATCTATTTTTGTAAATAAGCAAATTTCTCGAGTGGGGTTGGGTGGGTGTGATGACGGCTCGCCTCGCCTCATTTTCTGTTCCCAAATACAAATCCACACGTTTGTATGTTGGCATCAATTATAATAATACGCATCTTCAGGCCTTTCTAAAATGTTCATATTTTCACTGTAATTACTTCATCAATAAAAATAGAGAAAATTCTGAAGTTTAATGTTTCCCCAAAAGTCGATCATCCGGAATCCTCACGTGGTTGACAGAAAACTGATGAAAATGGAATTACTTAGAAAACAAAAATTATACAAGACCCCCCCCCCACATAAAATGCCACTCACCTATAAAATCGTTAGTAAAATCCACAATCGTTTTTGCAATCCGATTTGGTTCGAGGCTTGATAGGCTCTTCAGTTTAGTGATAGTCTGGGGGTTGTTTTGATAGACGTTATCATTGGAATAATCCCCACAGATAAAAAAAAAAAGTGGAGGGGGTTTTAAGGTCCGGTGAGTGTGAAACCCATTCAGTATCAGACCTCCTACCCATGAGATGATCATCAGTGTCACTGTAACTCCAAAGACTGTTGGACATTCATGATTGAAACTTGGTGGACAAGTCAGGCTTAGACTGGAGTTTAGTTTTACCAAGTATTATTGGATTGCAGAAAAGATTGTGAATTTTATTAACAATTCCATGAAGGGGCAATTTTGGGCTTCATCCTATATATATATATATATAGAAAAGAGGGTAGTGCAGTATTAGTGCAGTTCCAACGAGAGAAAAGTATATATGTAAAGGAGTAAGGCTACCAACATTTGTAGAATGTTTTTTTCAACATTTATTTATTATTTTGTTGTTTTACCATTCTATAATTTTATATAACGCGTTTCAAGCGGTGGTCCGCTTTCATCAGATATGACAATCCAATGGATTTTCTTGGTAGCCTTACTCCTTTACATATATATATATATATATATATATATATATATATATATATATATATATATATATAATTTATTTATTATTTATTTATGTGAAAGAGATTGATGAGTCTGTTATTCTACCCTTGACCAAGTCCCAGTTGGCCATACAACTGGTCTATTTGTAGAAACCAGAAGAAACGCTATTTTCCACCGTAATGCCTGGCCAAATATGATCGGTCTACGATGGATTCACCAGATTTACACTTCCGGTTCGAGTTCCACCATTTAACCCAGAGATACATCACCCCATGCCATGTTCTCCATTTGTACCTGATTTACCAAAATATACGGCGGCGGGGGGGGGGGGGACATGTATACCGTTTATTTGGATTGCTATCTCAATAATAATATTTATTTGGATTGCTATCTCAATAATATTTATTTGGATTGCTATCTCAATAATAATATTTATTTGGATTGCTATCTCAATAATAATATTTTTTTTAAAAACTTCTTGCAGACACTAATATAGCCTTTGTGATTAGGATTGCTATTCCAAATACTAATAATCGTTATCTGTATTGGATCAAGGTCATTTTTTTTTTGGTGAGGAGGCGGTGGGGGTTGTTTATTTATTTTCTCATTTCATCCAATTGATTCTGTGGCTGAAACCAGAATTACAATGGAATGAGAACTTGTGGTATATGGTTGGGAATGGGGTTAGGGGTGGGAGTGGTAACGAACCAACACAATGAAGCCTTGGGGTTGATGGGACAATGTCGGCTTTTGAAGTTCTTTTTACTGCCTTTTTCTTTTGAATAATATGAAAAGGAATTTATGTTATAATCTCGACACCCCTCCCCCGCTCTCTCCCTCTCCCTCTCTCTCTCTCTCTCTCGTTCATTTTTAAAGAGTGTAGGAGTCGGATAATCACATGACTGTATGACTCGTCATCGAAAGGAGGAGAAAAGGGAGGCAATTCTTCGTTCTTATTAGCTAACTATTCTTCTCATTTTTTTCTTTTCTCGTATCTGTCTACTCCGAACGACCCGGACTTGTGTACTACTTCAGGTCATAAAGCAAAAAAAAAAAAAAAGCACATCTTATATATCAAAGCATTTCAAACGTACAGTGGCACCCCAAGAAGTATTGGGTAACACATTTGAAATTGGTGCATTTATGAAAGCAATTGTTCTGTTGTAATCAGTGAGCACAAAATGTGTGTATTTGTCTATGTGGGGGGGGGGGAGCTTTACCGTACCCCCACCTTCACCCAACAAATTACAGAGACATTTGAGAGTAAAACTGCACTTTAGGGGTGCTGCTAAACCACCCATTTTTAAGAGCCAATTATTTTCCTAGGAAATTACAAGTAGTAATACTATTAACCCATACATGGAGAGGGAAATACAATGCGAGGGGAGATATAGTAAGCAGAAATTTTAGATTTTGCCTTTTTTTATTTTTTTATTTTTTTTATTCAACTGGTATTGCAAACTCATTTTTCCTAATTCAAACAATCTAACCTGAAGTCAGTGGATGACCAAACCGGTCGCATTTTCTTCTAGTATATATAGTTTACCGTTCTTTATTGGAGCATCATGATGTTTTCTTGTGCAACTTGGGAGTCCTGTGGGTGGCTCTCAAGTCGGATTCTGTCCAAATATTTGCATGGAAAATGAGGGTAGTGTATGTCTCCGAGAGACTAGAGCAGGTCTGCCGGGCGAGCATAGATTTGTATCCAAACTATTGATTCTTTCAAAGTAGTTTTGGAGTCCGACTCCCTTGCAGTTATTTCAGATGTCCCAAGATCTCTTTGTATTATGTACCCCGTCTTGGAGCGATTAGTCCAGTTAGTTTTTTATTATTATTATTCTTTCCTTCCTCTGTTATTTGATTTTTTTTTTGATCTGATTTTCTGTCTTCAGTTCAGCATCTGAATCATATCAACCTGAACAAGGAATTATGGCTTTTTTGCTCTTTCTACTTTCTTTTCAAGAGTTTCTAATTCAATCATTCCTTTTTTTACCCTTTTTATTACTCCTTTTTATTACTCCTTTTTATTACTCCTTTTTTGTCTTTTTCAATTTTTTTACTCCCTTTTTTACTCCTTTTTTTGTTCTCCTTTTTTATTACTCCCTTTTTGTTCTTTTTTAATTTTTTTACTCCCCTTTTTTACTCCCTTTTTTTACTCCTTTTTTTACTCCTTTTTTGTCCTTTTTTTTTGTTCTCCTGTTTTATTACTCCTTTTTGTCCCTTTTTACTCCTTTTTTATCCTCCTTTTTATCCTCTCTGTTTTCCATCACAATTGTTAATGGATGCTATTTTGATTCGCCAGCATCTTTTTTGAAATCCTTTTTTTTATTATTTTTTTTATTTTGAAACTGGAGAAATAAATAAAATATTAAGTTTCTCATCAGTATATTATCTTGTGCACACACATACATACATACATACATACATACATACATACATACATACATACATACATACATACATACGCACACACACACACATACATACATACATACATACACACACATACATACATACATACACACATACACACACACACACACATACATACATACATACATACATACATACATACGCACACACATACATACATACATACACACACATACATACATACACACACACACACACACACACATACATACACACACACAGACAGAAAGATATAAATAGTGAGTGAGGAACAATTTCATGTGAAAGAGGCTTGACAATGTGTTTGCCTTGAAGCACTTTGAGTTTCAAAGAACCCATGTTGCTAAGAAACAGGAAAGGAAATGTCAGACCCTGTGTATGAATAACCTAACCCTAACCCAGACATATAATTAATATATGTGGTCACATTTGCAGTATGATATAAAAAGGTCAGAATCCTATAGAAATATAAGTGGTGTGTATGGTATAATGGTGACAAGCGCAGACTGCGGGCTTGGCATGACGAGTTCAATATCTTTTCGGGCTACTGCATCATTTTCACTAATACCCTAGGGAAAGGTATGAATCGATATATCCTCCCTCCAGCTTTAGATTAGATAGTATGGTGGACTAGATCTTTCAATCCTTAGGTGTGTAACTAGTCTAGGAAGGAAAAACTTTCAAATAATGTCTGTGTTTTTTTTTGTTGTTTGCTTCGGCATTGTTTCCAGTCGCCTTGGACTTCGTCTTGCCACTGGACTTAAGCCATACCGGTTCAGGTGAGGCGCGGTTGGAGATTGCGTAACCCTTGCTTTACTGTAGACTTCCCATGCAGAAACTCTTTCAGGGGCTAGAAAGGAGAACAACTTATAATGTATGTGTTTGTGTGTGCATATATATATATATATATATATATATATATACACACACACACTGAATATATATGTGGAATGATATTTTAAATAAAATATAAAAATCAGAATATTGTATATTTGTATTGATATTGAGAGATTTTTCAGAATATATGATAACTCAAATGCATAAAATGTCTCTTATTCAACAAAATATGTTTGAAGGAAAAGATGCTGCCGAACTAAAAAAACATGAAGATACTATATATATATATATATATAGGCAGCATTTTCTCTGTAATACAAGTGTTGTTGAATATGACAGACAACTAATGTCTTGATATCCTTTCCATTCGCCGAATTAGGGTCTTTGTTTCGGTGGGGAATTGGCCGATGAATCTGCCATAATTGTAGGTGTCCCAAGTACTTTCAGACTCATCCGGGTCCATCTTCGGGGGAATCAGGTAAAAACCATGGTGTTAATGTTATTATTAATAGGTAGTTTTGGCGGGAATTATATTATTAATACGGAACTAAAGTTAGAACTAGAAACATTTTTGAATGATATTGCTAGTGTTAAAATTAATTCTGTTAATGGCTGTTTGTTTGGTTTTGATGTATAAGGCTTCAAATATATGGAGATTTTGTTTATTATTTGGGTGTTCTAATATTGTTGTGTTTTCTTTAGAGTTTTCGAAATTGGGAGCGGGGGCAGGAATGCTGATTAGTAAGGTGCTGAGCTATGCCGTTGGTATATATATATATATATATATATATATTTATAACTTCACCACTTCTTTGGAAAACAGTCTCGTATTTATAATGCCAACACAACATTTACAGTGTCTATTATTGTTAACTGAATACACACTCACGGTCATTGGCTTTACTTGGGGGGGGGGGGGGGATATGCACAACTTGGCCCTAAACCAAAAAAGTTTTCTTTTGCTTTCATGCTATTTCTTAGAGTAAACATCATAACGATCTCTCTCTCTCTTTCTCTCTCTCCCCACTCTCTCTCTCCCTCTTTCTCTCTCTTTCTCTTTCTCTCTCTCCCCACTCTCTTCCTCTTTCTCTCTCTTTCTCTCCCAACTCTCTCCCTCTTTCTCTCTCTCTCTGCTAATTATAGTACATCATTTCTATAAGTTATGTGTGTGTGTGTGTTGTTGTGTGTGTATGTGTGTGTGTGCGCGTATATAATTGTTTCATATGTACACTTATATTATGAGATTAATATATTACGTATATATCTCTGGCAGTATTTACTTAAAACAATGCTAAACGCATTGAGTAAAGCTACATAGTAGGACAAAAATATACTTATGGCAAGTAAGCTGCACACAAACGTCTATGTAGCTTACTTACCATCTTACCATAAGTATATTTTTATGCTCTCTCTCATATATATATATATATATATATATATATATATATATATATATATATATATGACAACAGAAGCTGAAGAGAGCCGGATGGCTAAGTCCTTATGTGCTTGAAACGACGGTGCGAATGTTGTACTAATTTTTCTGTGTCAAAATAAATAAATATATATATATATATATATATCATAAGAAGCTATTGACCCCAACTCAGAAAGTAATGTTATTTTTTTGTATTAATATCTATTTCCGTTTTCATGCATGGCATATTTTGTCATTTTCAGAAATATATATATATATATATATATTCAAGGTTTAGAATTGAAAGGCAAAAACTTCACCGTTTAAAAGTCCGTCAAAACTGCGTTAAAAATGGTCAAAATATAATTGTAATCTCTATATCTTTTACACATTCGGTTGTCACAACAATCTTTGAGCTTTCGGTACTTCTGCTCTTTCTTACGATTTGTGATGTACATATGAACTTTTTGGTAATTTCAAATTGCATGCCTTTGCCCTCCGTTGAAAGTCCGCGCCGCCTAATGTCTGGATGCCAGTTCCTTTCGCCAGATGGTCACCACTACACAGCCAGCCACAGCAAACTATGGAGGTCCCTCTACTGGAAGATCTGTGGAGGGATGCAACTTAACACATCCGCAGTCCATCTAGGAACATGAACTTCCACCCGCAGCATCTAATGGAAAGGTGACGGTGTTCTATGACCAAAAGATATAGGGGCCAGATTTCTAAAAGGCATCAAAGCAGATATTGTCATATGGAATAAGCATGAAAAGGGCTGCTGTAGCGAAAGCCATACTGTTGCTCTGAAAGGGACAGCGCCAACCCTTAAAAGAGCCCTCGGATCTAAATGTAACTTACAAAAAAATCAAGTGTTAGCCCCAAGGTGGGGGGACCCTTGATCTCTAAATCTAACTGAACTAAAGTGTTAGCCTTAGGAGGTGGGGGGGGGGGGGTGGATCTTTAAAAACGAACTGAACTAAAAATTTTAAAAGAAAGTTTAAAAAACCGCTAAAAATACGAAACTAATGCTAAAAATATTAATTTGTCTTTTTGTAGATTTTGTGTCTAACCAAAAACTGGATGGTTTCATACAAAAATTGTTACATTAAGAATTATAGTTTTATTTTCGTATTCAAATGACTGACATATTATCTCAAGAGAAGAACAGTATAAACGCTAAAAAGTTGATGTAATTGTCGTCCTATTCAAACTATTCTGTTTCAACTGCCAAATTAAAAAAAAAAAAAGATTTCGTGGATGTATCCGGAATACCCGGAAGTTTGATTTGGTTGGCCTGCTGACAAAACAGGCCGAGAACCATCTTGAACCGTCCCTTCGGATAATGGTGATAGAGACACACCCGTAGAGCCATGCCAACCGATGATGGCCCCTGGTGTGGCGCAACATCGATACTAAGGCAGTTGAGAAAGCCACGCGTGGCGGGACCAATCACTCTACTCGTCTCCACAGCGATCAGTTGAAATGCAAACCTGCCGATAAGGCCGGTGTATTTTGATCGATTGCGCCCCTCTGCTGACACTGCCACATGGCCAAGGTTTGGCGCTGATTCCGTTATTGACGATGGGGCAAACATGTTCACACAAGTCGCATCCCATATTAGAGACTTGGCATTTGAGAAGGGAAACAACGTCAGGTCAACCGGTGCTTTCAGAGGATGTCCATTGTCTCTACAAGACAAGGAGACAATATATTCACTCTTTCAAGTTAGAAATTTCAACATAACTTGAAAATCTGTCCTTTTTTTTTTTTTAGATTAAAAATAAAATAAAAAATAAATGATGTTTGCTTAAAATTTGCTCCAAATTTTCCAGTTTGAGTTTATTGCTCCCGGGGCAAGTGCGTATTTGCTACCCTAGTAAAGAAACTGGAAATGCCCTTTTGTAGCCCCCCCCCCCCTTCCTGGGGAGTGGGGGGGGGGCACCTAAAAGAAGGCCAAACAATTCAACAGCTACTTGCAAAACTAACCTCAAGTCACAGCCGTGTCTTGGGGATCTGTAAAAGCTTGTGTGCCATTATCGTCTGATGGAGGAACCGGGAAGGGCGGAGGGGCTGTATAAACAGACATTTCAATGGGCTTGTGAGTAGGGTGGTGTCACAATGTGTCTAATCATTAAAGTAATTGGGGCGGGGGGGGGGGGCGGGGACGAGAGTGAAAGATCCTAAGACCTACCCAACCCATTCACCAACTCTGACCCCCAATCCCAACCCTCAACCATTTTTCTTTATTTCCTTTCCCTTTTTCCTTTCCCTTTTTTAATTTTTTTTTTTACTTTTGTTTTCTTTTCTGCTTTTTTCTCTTGACTTTTGCAGATTGTTTTCATTCTGGTCTTTTTTTTTTGTCTTAAGTCTTTTTTATATACACTTGTAATGCTATTTTCTTTGACATCATCTCTCGGATGCTCTCTCTCCCTTTCTCTCTCTCCCTCTCTCTCTCTCTTTCTCTCTCTCCCTTTCTCTCTTTCTCTCTCTCTCTTTCTCTCTCCCTTTCTCTCTTTCTCTCTCTCTCTTTCTCTCTCTCTTTCTCTCTCTCCCTTTCTCTCTCTTTCTCTCTCTCTTTCTCTCTTTCTCTCTCTCTTTCTCTCTCTTTCTCTCTCTTTCTCTCTCTCTCTTTCTCTCTTTCTTCTCTCTCTCTATCTCTTTCTTTCTCTCTCTCTCCCCCTTTCTCTCTCTCTCCCCCCCTTTCTCTCTCTCTCTCCCTTTCTCTCTCTCCCCCTTTCTCTCTCCCCCCCCTTTCTCTCTCCCCCCTTTCTCTCTCTCTCTCTCCCTAGCATATATATATATATATATATATATATATGCTAGGGGGAGAGATATATATATATATATGTATATAATCAGTCTGTTTGTCCGTCCGCTCTCTTAAATATAAAACGTTTCAAGACTCTCAGGTGATTGACACTTTTTTGGCTTATAACTTTTTCTTTTTTTCTTTTTCTTTCTTTCTTTTCTTTCTTTTTCTTTCTTTTCTTTCTTTTCTTCTACTCTTTTTGTTTTTCTGAACATTTTGAAAAACCTCAGAATTCAAAGCATAACTCAACTCTCACGCTTTTTTTTCTCTCAGATAAAACGGTTTTTTATTTTGTCTTTTAATTCTTTAATTATAGTTTCTTAAATAATTAGGTGGGGGTGCGTGTTATTTATCAGACAAAACTAGTGCGATTAGGGGTAGCAACCAATGACAAAGATTGCAAGTATTTTAACCTTAAACCCCTTCACCCCCACCCTGATTGTCAAGAAAATAATTACTTAGATACACACACACACACACACACACACACACACACACATATATATATATTTATATTTATATATATATATATATATATATATATACATACACACACGTCACATTGTATCTATTTCATCAGCCCCCTTCCCCTTTTTTACACAGGAAAAAAAAAGGGAAAAAAGACCGCGAACCCGGATTATCCTACCAAGTGAGGATTATTTGTATATCCCTTCAGGTTAAGCACTTTGTGCTTTTAATGCCGCTTACGGATTTGTATGTGTGGGAAAAGTTGTTTCAGAATGAAGGCCAACTGAAGGTGAAACCCTTAACGAGAGAGAGAGAGAGAGGGGGAGAGAGGGGAGAAAGAGTTTTTTTCTCTTTTCTCCTGCCGAGCATTAGCCGTGGTCTGGCTTTGGCCCATGGCCTTTGCTACCCCCCCCCCCCCCGAACCCTCTAGGTCATCTGTTCACCTGACTCCTACCTTGATCAGCGGCAAAATGGCCGGCCGTCTCGATCGCCCTATTTATATCTTTCTCATTTTGTTCCCCCCATTTTCAGTGCATTTGTGATCAACAAATATTCACTTAAGTCAACGATGTCAAACCTTGTATAACTCGTGCACCAATTTGATTTTAATTCGAATGTACACTAACTTGTACCCCTAACTCTAACTTGTACCCCTAACTTGTACCCCTAACCCTAACTTGTACCCCTACCCTAACGTGTCCCCCTAACTCTAACTTGTACCCCTAACCCTAACTTGTACCCCTAACTCTAACTTGTACCCCCTGACCCTAACTTGTACCCTACCCTACCCGATGAGTGTATGTAGAACTGCCTAATATGGTCATATTACCATAATTTAAGGAACTAAAATGTATAAGTTAGGCACAGACACGCGTTTCGTAATTTCTACGATTCATCAGTGTGGCTAGACATAGTGAATTTCGAAACTGGAGACCCCAAGTCCAGTACTCTACCGACTGAACAAACGAAACTGCTAAGTAGAAGGTAGAAATTATATTGTATATAAATGAAGGTATTCATTTATATACATTGTATTTTAGGATACTGATAATCGAAAGTACTCAATTCTTTTTACGGAAGAGTATGGCTTTTATGCTAAGTGGAAATCATCATTCATCCACCATATATAAATATATATATATATATATATATATATATATATATAGTAGAATAAAGGATTTATGAAATATTTTGTAATAATATTTTGTAATGAACATGCTCGGAAAATTTTAACACCAACAATTTTTGTCGATTTTATTATCACATTTATTCATAGCAGGGTAGAAGATTGACAATTCTATGAATCACTTCATCAGCACAATATTTCTTTATCAAGCAATTCTTTATGCAGGCAATACTCAATTGAATTGTTCAATAGTTATAAACACAGAGTTATCCGGGTAAAGTAAACATCCATGGGATAAAAATCCACAGAATTTCAACCGGGCTTATAAAAAGTGCTCAATATCAAATAGAGCTTTTATATATAATTATTATGTTTTTTTTATATACAGACATGTACATAATCTGCGACATTGGCATGTCTATGTTATCGATCAACAGCTGTTAGAAAGTGAGATCTCATCAGGCAGAATGAAAATCGTATCCTTCTCTTAGGTCATATTTAGAAAGAACCTAATATGACCTAAGGGAAGGATCAGATTTTCATTCTGCCTGATGAGATCTCACTTTCTAACAGCTGTTGATCGATAACATAGACATGTCAGTGTCGCAGATTATGTACATGTCTGTATAAATAAAAAATAATTATATATAAATAAATAAAATTATTTCATGTATATACACATATAATATGATAAGGTAGTATAATATTATAATAATAATTTTTAACCTTTTGTTACAAGGGCAGATGGGTGGGGGTAAAAATGCGCAAAATTGTGGCCCTCCCTACTAGTAAGTGCACGTGGAACAATAAAACCAATGAAAGTGACATTGCTGTGTTTTAGGTTTGACGTAATCTCAGCCTAATGATCTTTTAGCCATAACTTTTGTTTACATGATCAGACATGTTTCGTTCTTTGTTTTGCTGTCTCTGGGGTTAAGTGGACCAATCATAATAATGGGCCATTGTTAGCACATGTGCTGTAGGTTGGCTATTCCTGGTAATTGCCCTAAATCGAGTGACCTATCTAAGTTTCTGTCCGTCACTCTCATCCACTGTCACTAGATGTTGTTTGCCCCCCCCTCTGTTATTTTATATGCTGTCTCTCTCTCCCTCCCTCTCTCTCTCCCCCTCACTCTCCCTCCTCTCTCTCTATCTCTCTCTTTCCCTCTCTTTCTTTCCCTCTCTCTCTCTTCCTCTCTCTCGTTCTTCCTTTCTCTCTCTCTCGTTCTTCCACTCTCTCTCTCTCGTTCTTCCCCTCTCTCTCTCTCTCTCGTTCTTCCCCTCTCTCTCTCGTTCTTCCCCTCTCTCTCTCGTTCTTCCCCTCTCTCTCTCTCGTTCTTCCCCTCTCTCTCTCATTCTTCATCACTCTCTTTCCCCCTCTCTCCCCCTCTCTCTGTCTATCTCTCTCCCCCCCCTCTCTCTCTCTCTCTATCTCAGTCAGAACTCACTAGAAAACTCATCATAGGAATAGTCAATTATTTTCATCAAAAAAAGGAAACCGCACCACAAATAGTAATACTATTTGACCCCTAACTGAAGAAAGAGAGGATTGGGGTGGGGGGGGGGTAGATGGTGAGCAAAAAAGGACCATTTTTTGGATTTTGTCTTTTTATTTTTTGAAAATTTGACTGACTTTGTCCTAATTCAAACAATCCAACCCAAGCTCAATGGGTGACCAAACGTGTCACGTTTTTTCTAGTAGGTGTGTGTGTGTGTGTGTGTGTGTGAGAATGTGAGAAAGATATGTTTAAAATACATACATATTTAGATATGGGAGATCTGTGTTAAGAAACTATTGTCTGCGTGTGTGTGTGTGTGTGTATATATATATACATACATACACTAAACAGGTAGTTATTATCCCTCAGCATAAAACTACCCACCTTCTTTTTGTGTGTGTGTGTGTGTATCCCCCCTCACCATTAAATTTCCCGTTGTCTTACCACCTTACAACACCCCCCCCCTCACCTCCCTTACCTGGCCTTGTCCCTTTAGGCTTAAAAAATACAATTCTGGACAGAGGTATGAATGACCCAGATGTGACCCAAACTATCAACTGAAATAGAAACAACATTGACCGGGGTGGGTGGGGAGGTAAATAAATTGGGTGGTCGAGGAGGGGGGGGGGCTTTATCCGTTCTCTCTTCTATACACATGATCATTCCGTTTCTTTTTCCACATATTCCTATGTAGTGCAACCATTGGCTTATGTGTAGTAGTAGTAGTAGTAGTAGTAGGGACAATAGTTGGGACTACTACCATTACTACTACTACTGCTATTACTACTACTCTTACTACTATTACTGCTTCTTCAATTAGTCGTACATCACACATAAGTTAATCTTCTATTTCAGGCTAGTATTATTGATTTGCTATAAATTTCTTTTCATTGTCCCACGCAGCTTTATTCGCTGCCCAAACTCCACCGACCCCCCACCCCCACCCCCACCAACCCTCGACATTTTATTTATTTATTTTCAAAAAATTACAATGGAGTTGAATGAAAATAATAAAAAAGAAATTTCTTTCATCTCTTGGGGGGGAAACAGCCACAACAACACACAACAATACTGTGTTTCTTGATTATTATGTATTGATTTATTTCATGTCTGGCAAAAGGCCTTAATAAGTGGAACAGCCCGTCATTATTATTTGTATGTTGTGTCCCTTAGGGGATCGTCTCCCTTTTTAACTATTAGCTCAATTCAACCCTTAAAAAAACCCCAAGTATTTTCTACAGAAAGTCACACTATTCATACAACATAGATCAAATTCTGTTCAATATTTCATCCGATAGTGCCCACCAATGCCTCCTTAATTCTTTTTTTACCATCATTTCTGAAAAGCTCCTACGCGATTCCAAAAATTACTCTGTAACTAGATCATCTACCCGGTAATGCCTGGGAGTCTTTTTACTTTGTTTCATGTTGCTTCTTTTTTTTTTGCTTTTTCTTTTTATTACCAAATTATTGTTTTTAAATAAGTATTTTGAAAGTTAAATTTCATTATTAAGGTATCGTTTGGTCATTGAATTATTTATTGGACCAAATTGTTATAAAACTCTAATTTTGTTAACATAATGCTGTTTTGCTTCTCATTTATAAAATTGATTGGATGTAAAAACCGAAATGCATTCTGGTTGATTGGACGTAAAACGTTTCCAAAACGTTCAATCTTTTAACTGAACGAGGATTTGCTATGACTTTTAAAACCAGTTTAAGTTGCTTTCTGTTCAAATGCTTCCAAATTTCGTTTCAAATTTCGTTTCAAATTTCGACGGGTCACAAAGTAACTCATACGAAGTAATTCATTCTTTTTTTTCCCTCCAACTATTAAAAGATTTAAATGGCTTAATTGTTTACGAAGAAACAGAAATGCATTCTGGTGGATTTAATTTCGCAATCAAAATTTTTTTTTTACTTAGTTTTAGTACTTTATGCTATTTCGTTTTTTATTTCAATATTAATAGTAAATAAAAAAAATAATGTGTAAGTCACTAGTGTATATATATATATATATATATATATATATATATATATATATATATATATGATTTCAACGGTGGACGCCTTCATGATGCATTCAGTGGTAAACTTTTCCTTATATTTTCAACCTCTTCTTTTTGCATTAGACATTTTTTTTATATTTGTCTTTATTTTATATTATATTTATATCTTTGCTAATTTCCCATACCAACTTATATGTTTGTATTCCTCTGATGATAAGATTTCATTCTTTGAAAAGCCATGGCTTAAGGAAGGAAAAATACATTATTTGAAAACCCTCGTTTTGAGCAACTGATGATTTAATAGATATTGTATTTTTACAATATTTATTCTCATCTTTCACTTGTTTGTATATATATATATATATATATATATACGTTGCATATTAATAATGAGTCTATTTTGAATTAAATGTAACGTATACATACATCGTAACAGCAATATTCATATTAAAATAGTACAATTTAAAAAACCCAAAAAACTTTAGAATGACGTTTCATCTATTGTCGATATTTAATGTCTGGCATAAGGCCTTGATATTGGGTCGCCCAGTGAAAATCAATTAACTATATTAGTCTAATGGCGTGTAAGATAAAAGAGCCTCTCTTTATGACGCGTATCCTAGATATTTATTTGAACTGTCTTATGAGTCTTTTCGTCGGTCTCCGGCTCAACTTCCTCGTGATGACTTTTTTGAATTCACTGGATTTGTAATGATTTTTGTTTGAATTGTTTTCGTATTGGTTCACTGACTAATGTGCCATTGTCTTCTTCCGTTTCATCCCGGTTGCTTTTTCTCAGAGTTTTGCTTTCTTAAGGATTACAAAGGAATAGTCATCAGAAAACCATTTCGCTTCTTGTGTTTTTTCTCTCCTCCCTCTGATATCTTTATTTATAGGGAACGTCATGATAAGGGCTCCTGCTGATATCTTTTATTCATAGGGAACTGCTTAGGAATAGTCTAAATTTGTTTTTAAAGGCTCCTTTTATTTATAGGAAATGGAAGTGTTGTAATGGATATCATTGTTTGTGTGTGTGTAATAATAATAATATATATATATATATATATATATATATATATATATATATATATATATATATTATGTAATCAGATTTAAAACCAGATAAGCTATGCGAGATTTTTTTCAATAAATGAAACATTTTTTTTTATTTGAATCAAATATTTCCACATAAACATGTCTTCTTCAGATCCAAGCTCTTCAGTGTGGCTATATAATATTAATGAATTTCCAAATTGTCTTGGAAACGATCGTACGTCTTGAGACAATGTTCAAATTTTGTTGATCTCAACTCATATATATATATATATATATATATATATATATATATATATATATATATCCCAGCTCTTCAGTGTGGCTAGACATGGTGGGTGTTTCAAGTTAAGATTCGAAACCTGACCGCTTGTACAGCTTGTCAGCAATCTTACTTGTACTCGATCCTCGTTCACCACAAAAGTAAGGGAAGTTATAATGCTTTTATATTTGCTTACATTACCGGTTATCAAGAGAACTCAATTCTAATTACAAAGAGTGATACTTTATGCTAAATGAACCGACGAGTGAGGAGCCACACACAAACACATATATGTATGTGAACAAAATTGCACCGAAGATTGACTGTTTTGAAAATGTTTTGTGAGATGAATAAAATCATGGACTTTGGAATGTAACAAAATCTTGTTTACTTATATATATATATATATATATATATATATATTATATTATATATATATTATATTATATATATATTATATTATATATTATATTATATATATTATATGATGTATTATATGTATAATATATTATATATATATTATATTATATATATATTATATATATTATATATATATATGTTATATATATATATTATATATATTATATATATATATGTTATATATATATATTATATATATTATATATATATATGTTATATATATATATTATATATATTATATATATATGTTATATATATGTTATATATATATGTTATATATATATATTATATATATATGTTATATATATATTATATATATATGTTATATATATGTTATATATATATGTTATATATATATATTATATATATATGTTATATATATTATATATATATGTTATATATATATATATGTTATATATATTATATATGTTATATATATTATATATATTATATATGTTATATATATATATTATATATATATGTTATATATATATTATATATATATGTTATATATATTATATATGTATATTATATATATATAGAGAGAGAGAGAGGGTTTGATAATGGGACATCCACAGTGATCCACCTTAGGTCAAAAGACGACCGAGAGGTCTTCTGAGTAACCAAAGGTCATGGGCCAAAAGGCAAAGGTCAACAACTAATTCTGGACAGAAACTGCTTCAATCATCAAAGTCTCAAATACTTCACTTTGTCGCAATCGTCTTGCCATGCTGAGTTTAAGATTTCTACGTAGGAAGGTCGGAATCTATCTATCCTCCCATGTAGCTATGGGTGAAATTGTAGGTCAGAATGGATTTGCTAGGGCAGCAACTCATTTAGGAGAAAGAAAGCTCTTAAATCAAACCAGGTTCGTCTCTTTCATCGTTTACCTAGGAGAGGAAGTTGGCCATATTCATGATATGCTTAAAGTAAATTCCATGTGGCGAGGTGGTCCGATAATCAGTACTGCTAGTCATATGCGGACTACCAGGCAAGAGGACCCGTCATGATAGCTTTTGATATCTTTGTTTGTAGAATACTCATAAGCACACCCGGCGTTGACAGGGAATGAATGAGGACCCTGTGTACTCCTGCTCCTGGCCCTGAACTTGTACCTGATATCAACAGTTTAAAAAAATATATATGTTTATAATCTCCAGACTCCGCAATAAAACCTCAATAAAAGATTCAATACCACCATTAAAGTCCTTGTAAGACGTGAGAAAAGTTGTTTTATCTTGGTATCGGGCTTTGTTTTTCATTGCATCCTCCGACTGGTGCTACCAGATCAGGCTGTTTGAAAATACTGGTTTCCTGACCCGAAAAGCACCAAACATTGATGTTATTATTTCAATCATGTGCTGCAAAGCCAAAAACAAAAACAAACCAAACGAAACCAAACGAAACCAAACGAAATCAAACACCATGAATAAATATTTGAACTTGAAACATGAAAACTTTCACCAAAATGACCAGATTCGACATTAAAATAACCCGAAAGGGTTGATATGCCGTAAAACAAAACAACAAAAATACATCCTTCGACAGATAGACAGGTACACCGCACATATTGTATAGATTTCATAAAAATTGATCCAACTTTTTATACGGTGCTTCATATCGGCCAGAGATTCTTGGAGTTCAGTCGCTTGGCCTTATTGTCACAAGTCCAAGCCTCTTATTTTTTTTAGCCAATTTTGTCTCAGATGTATTTTTAATTTTTTTTTTTTTAATTTTTTTTTTTAATTTTTAAATTTTTTATTTTATTTTTTTTTTTTTATTATTAAAAAATTTTTTTTCAAAGAAATTAAAAACAAAACAAACAATTTTTTAATTTCTTAAAATTTTTTTTTGCTACATTGCAAATTCATAAAGTTGAAGCGAAGATTCTTTTCGGCTGCGTGTTCGTAGTGAAGCTGATTGTTTATTTTTATTAGAAACCCCTTTTTGTTTTCATTTTGTTTGTTAAAACTGTTGGCCCATTTTTAAGCGTTTCTTTCCTTTTCTGTCATTGTAGGAGATTGTATATCCTGATGGGAAACCCAAGACTATGACTTACAGGATCCCCTCGTTGGCTCAACCATCAGTCTACCATGAGGTAATAACCAAATTCATTCAACGTATTCTTACCTTTTCTTAGGAAACCAACTCAAACTGAATTCGAAATTCAAACGATCTTACATTCTTCTACTGCTCTCGTAACGAAATTGCTTAAAATCTGCACTCCATGCGGTGTCGTGCAAGCTTACTTACATCTTCGGCCTATCTTAACTAAGGTTTTAACTCGGATTAACGAAATTGCATTTCATTTCTGACCTTATAAGCTTATTTTATTATTGTGTGTGGGTATATATATATATATATATATATATATATATATATATATATATATATATAGTAGTATGAAAATATAGTTATGGCAAGTAAGCTACACAGAAACGTTCATGTTTTATTTCTGGAGGAAATCATCAGGCAATGAAGCATGAACGTTTTTGTGTAGCTTACTTGCCATAAGTATATTTTCATACTACTAAGCTCTACTCACGTATTGAGAAGTGTTGAAGTAAATACTGAAAAATATATATACATAATATATACTACATTATAATATATGTGTATGTACATGAAACGGTATAAAAATATATAATAATAATTTTTTTAAATATATATATATATATATATATATATATGTGTGTGTGTCATCCACAGACAACTGTTTTGCTGTATCTTAGCCCTTCGGTGTGGCACCGTTAATTACCTTACTAGAGAGCTCACTCAGTGTTATACAATGAAACATTCTCTGCTTCTGTCTATTGTTATTTTATTCATACCTAAAGGGAATGGTGTATTCATGCCTTCCACTAGAGTATGAGGAGATATGAGAAGTCCGGCTTATTGGGTGAGGAATTACACACCTTGCGCCATCATCATCATCGGTCAATGATGATTAAAAATACGGGACTGTGGAACTCTTCATTGTAACTGAACATGGCTTAAATTGTGTTATGGCATATCAACCCTAATGAATCGATTACAATAGGTAATGTTGGCATTAAAATAACCCTGAAAGGGTTGATATGCCATAAATGCACATCCAAACAATTACTGGTGTGTATAAAAATAGTTATTTTGACATAAATGACCTCATTCTAAAAAGGCTTGATATGCCATAAATCAGGCAGTGTGAACCAATATATTATTATTATTATCATTAATATTATTATTTGTACTCACTAGGAGTTCTCACACAGATCATCGTCAGTGATTGCTCACCCACAACAACCAGTGGTATTTTCTGGAGTCTGAGTGACAACAAGTCTCCCCAGACTTCCAGTATTCTTCATCTCTTTTCGATAATGATGCGGTATCGCAACAGCCTCTTACCATTGATTTCTCGCTGGTAAGGACAATTGGTCTTCTCTGGGATTTGGGTGGCAATAAGCCTCTCCAAGGTCTCAGCATTCTCTGCACTTTTCCAGTGGAGGTCTGGTTTGTGCTTATTATTAATATTATTATTATTATTATTATCATTAATATTATTATTATTATTAATATTATTATTATCATTAATATTATTATTATTATTAATATTATGCAAAGCAATTATTATTACTAAGTGATATTTACCCCCTCCCCTTCCTATCGCAGGAAGATCTGATACAAGGGTTGAAAGGTGCCAATAGAAAGGCCAATGCATAAGAGACAGTGCACTCTGACCCACAAAAAATGCCTGAGCATCCCCATCGGCATTCCCTGGAAGGGGCGTCTCAGGTGATTAGCAATAAGCTAACCTCTTCTCGAAAAGAGAAGACAAAGCCGCCTGGGAGGGAGTGGACCTCCTCGGACTGCACAGAACGATCTCTCAGTGCGGCAGGGCAGGGCGGCTCTTGCCATAGCAGCTCACCCTGTCGGACTGATTGTCAGGGACGTATCCACAACTGGCATGAAGTGCCAAACAGATTTTTGGTATTCTTCTTAATAAGTGTTGCATTTTGGATCTCAGTTTATAACAGCTGTTGATCGATAACATCGACATGCCAGTGTCGCAGATTTTGTACATGTCTGTAAATAAAAATAATTATATAAAAAAGCTCTATTTGATATTGAGCACTTTTTATAAGCCCAGTTGAAATTCTTTGGATCAATTTCCTGTGGATGTTTACCTTGCCTGGATTATTATTATTATTATATATATATATATATATATATATATATATATATATATAATATATATTGTGATGTATTTAATTTGATCTTGTTGAATGCTTATTAATTACGATAAAAACTAAACCGTAATCATTTAAAATCCACTTTTAAAGATAAATATTTAAAACTCTATGTAGGATTGATTATTCTCGAATGGACAAAATACTTTATGTAATATATATGATATAATATATATGATATGATATATATGATATGATATGATATATATGATATACTTTCTATTATAATGGTCGAAATACAATGTACTTTCAACTGATTCTGCCCAATTATAACCTCCATATTGTATATCTCGTCTGAATTCCTTCTAAAATCATTTAAGAGATATGAGTTCAACTTACCATCGTGCTATCTCACGTTCTAATCGGAAACGCGTCTTACTGCTTTCCTGGAACTTCTTCATGGATTTCATCTATTTTTTTAATGTTTTTTTTTAAAATTTTATTTCAATAAAAACCAAAAAAATATTTTTAAAAAATCTAATCTACCTCTTTTTTTCTTTCTTTTTTCTCTCTTGATTGTTGAAAACCTGTTCTTGTTTGTGTCGTACTGTTTCCGCCATATTTCTTTGATTTCAGCCAAATTCTTTGATTTATCAATTCAGATGAGGTCATTGACGTGTTTCTCACTCTCCTCATTATTGCTAGGTTCATAAGATGTCACCCATTTTACTTTCCTTCTAAAGACCAATATAATCACGTTGGCACGCTGGTCCACGTTAGATCACCGAAGTTAAGCAACGTTAAGACTTGCCAGTACCAAATGGGTGACCATTTGGGAATACCAGGTGCCGTAGGTGAGAGAAAATACAGCCCTGAAGATGACTTTAGCCAGTACTTCAGTATAACCCGATAATCCACAGGAAATTCTGTTCTCAATTATGTGGCGAAGCTCTCCAAAGAAAGTATTATATTGTTTTGTTATTTTTATACTTTCTGCCAATCTTCAGATATTTAAAAACTGATCCTTTAATTAATCCACTGCTCTCATTCATTTTTAAAAATAACCTCGTCTACCACAATGGATTAAAATAAAGGGCTCAGTTTTGAAATTTACGGAAGGTTACCGACTATGGCGGTAGGCATCTTAAGAAGGCCAGAGAGTAGAACGGGCGAAATATTTTGAACATAGCAACTAAGATAAGGGCATGTAAATAATGAATTTAAAAAATTCAAATATTGTGAAATGTGGATAATTTAAAAAATTCAAATATTGTGAAATGTGGATAATTTAAAAAATTCAAATATTGTGAAATGTGGATAATTCAAAAAATTCAAATATTGTGAAATGTGGATAATTTAAAAAATTCAAATATTGTGAAATGTGGATAATTTAAAAAATTCAAATATTGTGAAATGTGGATAATTTAAAAAATTCAAATATTGTGAAATGTGGATAATTTAAAAAATTCAAATATTGTGAAATGTGGATAATTTAAAAAATTCAAATATTGTGAAATGTGGATAATTTAAAAAATTCAAATATTGTGAAATGTGGATAATTTAAAAAAAAAAAAAAATCCTTTGATGAACTTTGAAATTTATTTACTTTATATAAAAAATAATCTTTTTTTTTTTTTGTCATTTTTTTTTTAAATTTACATAATTTTGGTCATGTGGACTACATTTCTCATCTTGAGTGTCATCATCACAACGTTTCGTCCGCTATAACCTCCTTCTTCAAGTGTATCACTTCGAACTCTGCAATCTGGACGGAATTTCGAACAGAACCCTTTATTTAATCCACGGGGGTAGCATGCTCTTGTTCCGTCAGCCATGACTGGGAGAAGTCTTCAGTAATTCGCAATTTTTTGTATCGCCCGCACTGAGGATTGAACCTTCAACCTTCAGATGACTGTCACTTAGAACTGAATTTAACTTAGTACTATATCCACTATACCACGGGTCCTTTTTCTTTAGATTAAATTTAAGTAATCTACTGTCACTAAGATTTATCTTTGAAAGCTCGGAAATTCACACACCAATCATAATTAACGTTTTAAAAACCAGAAACCGATAATTGATAAATCGGTTTTATGTCATAAAACGGACAAATCGAACTAATTGAACGAATCGCTCAAAATAGATATTTTACGTTTGGCATTAAATAATTGACTTCGTTTATTCAAGTCTTGATTCGTAAATGGCTGGGAGGCAAGCATATACCCAGGTTGTCGATAACAAAGAACTTTATTTAAAAAGATGTCTTACTTTATGAGCTGTTTTTGCATGTTTAGAAAGTTCTTTTCTGTATCTTTTATGATTTCATAGCTGAGCATCATAATTAAAGTGTAATGTTACAGCACTCATACACCATTTCTAACGTTCGGTGGGGAATTCTTTCGACCCCTACTGATTGCCTGTTGTTTCGTTGGCAGAAAACAGCTGGAGTCTCGTTGTAAGTAGTCAGCTCAATTTGTAGTGACGTCTCTTTATGATAATGTCATTGTAGAAATATTAATTTTTTTTTCTCTCCTTGTGATTGTAATAATGGTATCAATTAAAAAGAACGACTTCTAATAGGAAATATTTTAAAATAATCATCTCTAACTAAAAATCGGCAAGGGGGATAACTCATTTAAAATTGAAGAATATAATAGAAGTTGTCTACCTTAAGTTTAAAAATGTGCAAACAAATAAGAATTAAAAACTAAAATGACTTCATTGCATCCCGGGCAATGCTGGGTAGGGACAGCAAATTATAAGTAAAGTACAAAAATAATGAAATAATTAAAAAAAATTATTTTTATATTAATGTTGAAATGGGATTGTGAATTTTATTCTTATGTTTTGCATAGTATTTTTACCAAAATGCTCATGGTCCCTTGTGTATCTGACATGACACAATAAGTCTTATTTTCATCTTAAGGATCTATCAACCAAAAGTATTATTCTAAAAAAAAATCGTCAAAGACAATTTCTAATTAAGTAATTCTATTAATGAAAATGGTTTAATCTCATTTATTTAATATATGGATTTATTTATTAAGTAATTCTATTAATGAAAATGGTTTAATCTCATTTATTTAATATATGGATTTATTTATTAAGTAATTCTATTAATGAAAATGGTTTAATCTCATTTATTTAATATATGGATTTATTTATTAAGTAATTCTATTAATGAAAATGGTTTAATCTCATTTATTTAATATATAAAGAGAAGCCAGTCTGATTCTCAGAGTTTGTCATTGATAGCTTCTGTCCTGCAATTTCCACATTTCATTGTGAATAGCCTATTTTCTTGTTCTTCCTTTAACCATGTTCTTTTGCAATAAAAAAATATTTTGCTTTAGTTTCTTTCAAAAAATACTTATTCCAGCTGAGAACATTCTGCTACAGTTTCACAGTATTACCAATCGTCTAACTACTAATAGATTGAATTTTTAGCAATAGAATAGCTAATAATGTACTGAGTGAAACTCAAAAAATGACACTAGTAAATATATAAATATTCAACATTTGTTAGCAGTGGAAAGATTATGAGGTTAGGGTTAGAGTTAAGGGTTAGGGTTAGAGTATTACATCGATCCTATATTACACTTTGCTCTGATTTTACCAATTCCTGTCATGCACAGCAGAATTTGCTCAAACATATTTTTGGGGAAATTATATATAGGGTGGGCCAAAATAAGTGTCCTATCTTTAAATTTGAATAACTTGAATTTGAATAACTTCCACAAAATAAAAGTTAAACTCACCAAACTTTATGTGTGTGTAGACTGACCCTTCCGAGATTTTTTGAAATAAACAAAACAAATTTTAGCCGAAAAACACTTTTTAAAACTTACAAAAACTAAAGTATTGTTTTTTACACTGTTTTGAGTTTTTTAAGCAAAAATAATGTTTTCTAAATGAGGGTACGTTCCTTAGGGCTAATACGGCTCATGCTTGCTTCGGAAGGGGTCCTTTACTTATTCTAAAAAAAAAATTTTTTTAAATCAATAAATAAAAAAGTTATGAATTTTTAAAAATAGGACCCTTATTTTTGCCCACCCTGTATATTCGTTCTGTGAATTATCTTGCCAATAATGTGTTGCGCGATAGAAATATTAAAGTAATAAATATAAAAATTACAATTTTTTTTACTGTTCGGTTTACTGCTAAAACAATAAATTTAAACTTCATACAAAAGTAATAAATTCCCGGACAATGCCGGGTAAGAACAGCTAGTATTATATATTGCCACAGTGTTAAAGATAGTTAAAAAAAAAAAACACAATTTGTGCTTATAAAAATATATATTCCAAAGAGTGTCTTTATTGCAGCTGGGTACCTGATGCTAAAACCATTCTCTTATACATTGAAAAAAAAAAACAGCTCTGCCGGTCCCTTTGTCGTGGTGAATGGGAGTAAATTGCCTTCTAAATTTTTCGAACACAAGTGGTTTTCATTATCATGTGACCATGACGTTTTGAAAACTGGGATCGTTTTTAATGTACTCTATCTCCCAGTCAGTCCCTGGTCGATAGGTACTTGTAAAAGCTCAATGGTATGAAATCACATCACATGCAGGTGTTTCTGCAACTAAGTCTGAAACAAGGCCACACCAGCAGGTTTCTTTAAGCCATTATCCTCCACTCTATAATAAAGGTGAATGTGTATTTATTTTTAAATATATATCCGTCCTGTCACACAAAAGTCTACTTAACGAATAAGGGAAGGTAGAACACAAATCTATTTCCATAATCAGACGTTTTCTTTCTTTTCTCATTTTTCTTTCTTTTTCCTTTTTCCTTTTTATAAACTTTCCAGCTGAAGACGTTTTCGTTCTTTCTTATTTCTTTAAGTGAGCGACGATTGTTCTCTTTCAATTTCATTTTTAACCAGTAATGTCTTTGATTTTTTTTAACATCTCGCCGACCCCTAACTACGAATAATCAAAGAAAGAAAATACAAAAAAAGCAACATCAAGTTTGGTGGGTTTTTTGTTTTCAGTTCCTAAGAAATGATTCGCTTTTTGTTTTTCAACTTATTGAACTTTAAGAAAAAAGCATTAGAAAAACTTACATTGGAAAACAAATAGCAAGTCAGACAACCCCCACCATCTGGAATGAATGAATTTGGAAAGAATTCCTCCACTCTAAATAAAGATCAACAGTAGGTTTTTTTTTCTTTAGGTCATCAGAAATGATAAGTTATATGAAAAATTAAATTACTGATGTAATTCTATGATTTTATATGAATATTAATGCGAACACTGGCGAAACATAATTCTTTTTCCGTCATTTTGACAGATGATCTACAATAGTGTTAAATAGGATTTTATGATAACATAAGGTTAAATAATATGTTATGATAATAGGAGAATTATGGTTAAGGTTAAATAATATGTTATGATAACAGGAGAATTATGGTTAAGGTTAAATAATATGTTATGATAATAGGAGAATTATGGTTAAGGTTAAATAATATGTTATGATAACAGGAGAATTATGGTTAAGGTTAAATAATATGTTATGATAATAGGAGAATTATGGTTAAGGTTAAATAATATGTTATGATAATAGGAGAATTATGGTTAAGGTTAAATAATATATTATGATAACAGGAAAGGAATTTTTGAAAATATTTTAAATAAAAAAAAATAATAATAAAATTGTTCGTCAAAGTATCTGAATCCAAAAGATTTTTACAATTTTTAAAATTTTCGTTTTACGTTAAAGATCATTCAGCAACATTATTTTACAAAGACATTCATTATAAGATAGGCACCCAACAGTGTTAATATGTTAAAATACCTTATGAATATTAGACAAGATTCCTATTTAAAGCTACGCCATATGTACAAGCTATTTCAAAATTTGTACATCTTTCTGATTTAGCTACTTGTTCGCTACTTGAAATACTTGAAACTAAAATTTTAAATAATAAACATTTTATTCATAAGTTTCTTGTAAACAAGACTAAAACGCTCGCATTTATTTGTATAAATAAACATTAACACTTTTGGTAATGTTGATACAAATTTATTTATCTTTTAAATAAGACCCCCAATGAAATCAAAAGAAAGAAGAAATCAATTCGCTTGAGAAAAATGCGGTGGGTGGGGGGGGGAGTGGAAAGGAGGGGTGAGGGAGAAAGTGAGTAAGACATTTAGCCAACCAGTCAGCTAGCTACTCGCTCCCTTTTCTATTTTCGCTTTTGCCTGTCGGTAAGAATTTCAGCGAGCTATGTTAGAGGAAAGGTTTTTAGTAAATTATTCATTTTTCTTTTTATTAAACCATTTTAATTAATAGCTGTTAATATCGACGAATTTATTGCATATATAGAGACAAAATGGAACGATAAAATTACAGATGAATAACACCAAACATTAATTTATTATGAACTGTTTTAAAAATAGTTATGCAAATTAGGCATTCAAATGATTGTGTTTAGATCGTTCGTCGATACTATATATAGAGTATTTCAAAATATTATGTTGTATCATTGATCGGCCTTTGTTCCGATGGATACTACACCCCATAAACTGGTATCGTCTTGGCCTTCGGGGCTTGATTTACGCCGGTCTATGGGTCTGTCCTGTGCAGTTCTAGGAGGTCCACCCTCCCAGGCTTTGCCTCTCCTCTTTGGGGAGGAGTAAGTTTATTGCTTACTGCCTGAGGCGCCCCTACCGGGGAATGCCGACGCGGCTTCCCAGGAAATTTTTAATGGACAGAGTGCTCACCTTCTCGGGCGCTGGTTTTTCAAGTCCCACTTTCCCGACCCGACCTTGGGTCACATCTTACCTTGTGGGAGTAAGATAAAACTGGCCTTGTGCCTAACCTCCTGGGGAGGTAAATAAAATGTTGTATTATTGATTTAAATAACAGTAACCCGTTTTGATGGTAATTCTACATGTACAAATATACCTGCATGAGATCCAATGGTAGGAGCCAACAAAACAATGATCAAACAATGTATAAAGCTATGTACAAACGGAAACCAGTAGCCTTGTATGCCAAAAAATATGGCGGGCTTGCTGAGTCGTCCGCGTGCATTGTAATCTTCTGTAAAGAAGTGGGAATCGCCATGGGAGTGATAAATGAAAACAATTTTTCGCATTTATTCATTTAAAAAAGATGTGACCGTTGGGTCACTTCTTGAACTCGTGTTAGATTGTTTGAATCAGGAAAAAGTGAGTTTGCAAAGTTAATTATATTGCAAAAAAACTAACTAAATAAATAAAAAATTAGTCCTATTCTTCTCGCAATATATCACTCTTTCCCTCTCCCCTCTCTCTTTCTCTAGTATTACTACTCTTGTCTTCTTGCTGTCTTTCTTCGTTAATATAGAAAGAGGAGAAGTAGTGGGGTTAAACGGAGCAGTGACGAAGGAAAAGTGAGAGCGCGAGATTTGCAGTAGTCAAGATTTTTTGTTCTTGCTGCTTTTCTTCATCGATATAGAAAGAGACGGAGAGGAGGAAGACGATTTTATTATTTTTGACTGTCAATAAACAGAGGGATATGGAAGCGAGAGTGATAGATACTGTTTAAAATAAGTAAGAGCTGAGGAGGGGTGATCAAACAACATACGGTGAAAGGGTGAAAGTGATAGACAGAAGCGTAGTAAGAGACAAGTCATTTGGTAAGTTAATTGCAAATTATGGCTGATTAGAACAGTTTTTCTCAAACGGAACCTAATCCCCAAATTGAGGAATATTTTCACATGTATTTTGTGGGTTTAAAAGTTTAAAATATATAGGAAAAAATACTGTTGATTAAGTCAGCATTTATATAATAATTAATATCTATCTATATATATATATATATATATATATATATATATATATATATATATATTTAATCAACAGTGATATTTTCTGTAGTTTTTTTTGTTTGCTAGTACTGAAAACATATCACTTTAAAAAAAAGAATCCATGTTTTAATGTCTATTTCTAAAATGATTGAAACTCTGTCGTATTGGCTGACTTGTTTTCTAAGAAACCGAAATGCATTCTAGTGAATTTAATTTCTTAATGTTTTTTTTTCTAAATAGGATTTTTTTAAAAATTTAGTATATTTCAATAAATAATGTGTCAGTCACGTAAGTGTTCAGTTTGACTTGAAAATGGTAAACAATAAAAGTAATCACCCCCGGGTGGATTCGAACCAACAACCTTTCAATTAACAGCTGAACACGTTGACAGTTGCAACATGAATGAAAACTGAAAAATCTCAATTAAATAAATGTGTCGAATGCAGACTTTAATGAAAACATAAACAGCGGAGATGACATTCCCAACGTCGGACAATTTTTAACTGCAAATACACTCATACTGTGAACTTGATTGCAGCACGTGTTCTATATTATTGTATCATAAAGAGGGCTGAATATCGCTATCACTGTTGATTTTGGTAAAACAATCGATTATGGAATGACAGAATGACAGAATGACTGGTAATCGAAAATAACAAACAAAGCCATACGATTTTACTGAACTGATTATTTTATTTAGTTGAAGGTTCTCTACCTGATCTGGAAATCCTTTCTAAGCCTAACGGCAGACGCTTTCCATCCCCTATACATAACTCTGTTGTGACGTATTCTTGAGGCGACAAATGCATAACCCTGATACGGCCTATCCAGGCAATAAATACCTATCTTCAAAAAAATATTGTACACCTGAAGCGTGTTCAACAGTGGTCAACCAGGATCGTGACAGGATTCTCCATGCATACCTACAAAGAACAGCTTCAAAGACTAAATCTGTCCTCAGTTGAGCAGCGGAAAATGCGAGGAGACCTGATTCTGGCATAAAGCATCATCAATAAGAATGTAAATCTATCTTTAGAGGTTTTTTTCACCGCAGCGACTAGTTGTGGTCACTCACAGAAAATATACCATCGTCACTTTCATATGAACGGAAGAAAGGCAGCATTTTCTGTCCGTGATTCTGCTCTCTTGAACAGCCTGCCAGAGGAGGTTGTGACGATGCCTACCATATCCAAGTTTAAAGCCGCCTTTGACAAACATTCAGACGATATATAGATGCAATATCTTCTAAAAGGCTTTTTACATGGCTTGTTGCACTTTTGCTATTTTTTTTTGTCAAATTGATTGATTGATTGACGGTTAAATATTTGAATTGTAGGCATTAAATAAAAGTGTAATTTAAGAACTCAAATAATAATAAAGATTTAATTTAATATAGATTCCCTTTTAAGGGAACTTATTGTTTTTTGTCTAAACTTTAATTGTATTTGGATGAAGAAGCTAAATAGTGTGAGTTATTTTTATTGGCCATCTTGATAGGCAAGGTTAACAAGGAGGTAGGTCAAATGTATAAAAAAGGAAGTGGATTATCCGATGAAAACGCATCTCCCAAAGAAAAGATGTTTTGTATCAAAATATAGAGCATTTAACATACAATTGCAGAATAGAAATATGAAATAATAATAATAATAATAATGATAATAATTAATAATGATAATAATTAATAATAATAATAATAAAAATAATAATAATAAAAATAATGATAATAATTAATAATGATAATATTTAATAATAATAATAATAATAAAAATAATGATAATAATTAATAATAATAATAATAATAATAAAAATAATGATAATAATTAATAATAATAATAATAATAATAAAAATAATGATAATAATTAATAATAATAATAAAAATAATGATAATAATTAATAATAATAATAAAAATAATGATAATAATTAATAATAATAATAATTAATAATAATAATAATAATAACGATGCTGCAGAAAAAAGTCTCCCCATGGACATGGGTGGCAGTGGAAGTAGATCTGAGTGTGAGAGTATACAATCCTCCGATTTCCCGTATGCCACAAAATAGCAAGCAGGACTGAATATTGTAATCAAAGAAATTGATCAAAAGTATCATTTATTTTCTAACAACATGAACCAATATGTGTCAGAAATGACTAACTGAACAGATTTATGTCTGCACCTTTTTGTTGCTAAAGTTATCAAGCGTCAACATTGGAGGGGGGATCACCATTACTTTATGTATAAAATACATATTGTAACTATTCTGAATTCATAACCTTGTGAACGAAATAACTAGAATAAAATAACCTAGAAAATGATTTATATGCAGTAAAACAAAGCTAATGCCTGACACTTTATCTTCAGAGAAGTGTTTACTATTGGTATTGCATTTCTGAATGAAACAACCCCAAGAGGGTTTACATGCTACAAAACAGTCGAACGAAACCAAGTCGCATCTGGCATGCGACCAACATCTGCATTTGAGGTCGTGAGCCAACAAATTAGGCGGCTTTACTTTCCGAGCGGCCATCTTGTATTTGTTACTGTTTTTACTGATGAGTATATCATTAAATTATTAGATGATTATTGCCAAAGTAATTTTGAGTCTGCTGTAGTTGACGACCGGCTGTCATTTGTTACAGTCGACGTTAAATTTGTATTTACATAGTAAATGAGTTTGAAGCGATACACGACGCAGTAATGAGGAATTGAGTTGGCGTTACTAATTGTAATGTTAGCACCAGACGCGTTTGACTTTGTTGTTGGCCGTGCGATGAAGCGAAGTTCATCGAGCCCGTCTGCTAGACGAAGACGAACTGTAATAGATGTTCTTGCCCTTTTGCCAGGCTGACCTATGTTCATATTGACTACATCGATCAAATACAACGCAAAAGAAACATAATTATTCTCTACAGAGGTAAGAAGTCGGCAAAAAACAAATTTTTCTTCCAAAATTCGGTACCGACCCAACTTGCAGATGAGCAGATTATCAAAACGCTTTATTGTACGCACGTGTCCACAAAGATGCAATCTAAACAAATATTTCATGTGGGCAAAACAGATGCGCACATATCCGATTGAATGGCTGAATCCTTAGAAAGTGACCTCCAGTCTGTAATGGAATGGAGTCATAAATGGAGGGTAACTTTTAATGCTGCTAAGACAAAGCTCCTTTCCTTCAACAACTACAAGAAACCTCTTCAACCACCGATTGCCATGGCAAATAACACCCTACCTGAGAGTCCAACGTTCAAACTCCTCAGCCTAACATTCACAGGTAATATGAATTGGAACAAATACATTGAAGACATTGCCAAAGCTGCTGCAAAGTAGGTGGGCTCCCTCTACCGTGCTAGTAAACTTCTCACACCTGACAGTATCCTATATCTCTACAAAGCCACCATCTGCCTGTGCATAGATTATTGTTGCCACATCTGGGCTGGTGCACCATCCACTAGTCTCTCTCTCTTAGACAAAGTTAAAAAAAGAGTATCTAATCTGATAGGTCCATCACTATCCACCAAGATCCAGCCCCTGTCCCATCGCTGCAATGTTGCATTCTTGTGCCTGTTTTATAAGTACTTCAATGGAATGTGCTCCGATGAACTTGCTGCTCTGGTACCCCCATCTATGTAAATACACTCGATCAACCTGACAATCATCTAAATTCCATCCATTCATTGTGAAGCTGCCCAGATGCCAGAGAGCCTTCTACTCCAATAGCTTCTTTCCTCAAGCTGCCGGCTTTTGGAACTCCCTCTCTGCTCCATGTTTCCTCGACTGTACCGACATGCAGAAATTTAAAACTAATGTGAACAAGCTCCCGCCCCATCGCTGCAATGTGGCATTCTTATGCCTGTTTTACAAGTACTTCAATGGATTGTGCTCCGATAAACTTGCCGCTCTGGTGCCCCCATCGACGTAAATACACTCAACCAACCCGACAATCAGCTAAATCCCATCCATTCACTGTGGAAGCCTTCTACTCCAATAGCTTATTTCCTTGTGCTGTCGGCCTTTGGAACTCCCTCCCTGCTCCTGGTTTCTCTGACTACCGACATGCAGAAATGTAAAACTAATGTGAACAGGCATCTTGCTGCACAGCTCCCAATTTAGGATGACCCCCATAACTTGTTTGGAGTGAACAATGTTAAAAAAAAAATTATTTTGCTAGGTATGAAATCTTTACGGCAAGCATCTCTTTCTAATGAATTTTTTTCGAAAACACGTATACAGGTGATTCATAACTAAAGTGAAATTTGGCAGAGCTTAATTTTTAAAAATAGAATAAAGATGTTCGTCTTCTCTTTCTCTCTCTGCTTTCTTTATTAACAACGAATCTTTCCTTCTTTCTTTTTCTCCTTAAACTTTACACTTCATTTAATCTTGGTAATCATGCGGAAATTGCATTTGTCTCTCATATATAATATATATATACATATAATATATATATATATACATATAATATATATATATATACATATAATATATATATATATACATATAATATATATATATATACATATAATATATATATATACATATAATATATATATATATATACATATAATATATATATATACATATAATATATATATATATATATACATATAATATATATATATATATACATATAATATATATAATATATATATTATAATTTTGATATCGATAATTATAATATATAAATCGATAATACAAAAATCAATAATTATATTAGATCCGATCGAGATACGGTGAAGCTCAATATAGTAGATAGAGCATTTATATATGAACAATGAAGTGATGAAATGGATCAATGATTATATATATATATATATATATATATAATACTAAAAGTCTATTGGTCTTGTATGTTTGCAATCAGCTTTCCGGTTTTCAACATCCGGTTGCGCATGCGTAAATAGCATCGTCTTCAATCTGTTATTCCAATTCCGTTATTCTCTATTATGATTAACGAACGCATGAAATTTTTCATTCTGGAAATTTTTAAACAATTTCATTTAATTTCATCAAATAGTTTATTTGTTTTCTTCACGGCTAAAAACATTCAACGGGAGGACCTCGTAAAGTCTGTCGCAGTTTCAAAAAAACTCCTCCCTTTTAAAAAACAAAAACAAACAAACAAAAAAACAACACTCATTATTAATATCAGCCATACTAGCGGTCGGTGAACGAAACCACCTCCCACTTTCCCTCTCATAGATTTCACCACTCCTACTCCCTCTGTTTTCGTTACGTACGCGAGAACGCCTGCTGTACCCCCTTCCTTTCTCAAATCGCCCTAACCAACCACTTATAATTCAGTAACTGTAATTTAAAAAAAAAAACAATTATAATAAACAGAACGACTCATAGAAATCTATCTATATTCTTTTTTCATTTTAATATACTTTCATAGAAATGCTTCTGTTATGTAAAAAAAAACTATTTTCTTTATGCCACAAGTGTCACGCTCATACATGAATTCCATAGCTAATATAACAAACTGACCCAACGGGTCACGGGTGGTCTAGTATATTTATATATATATATATTTGTGTTATAATGGGATAATTCCAGGAGGAAATCTGGGTATGAGAGCTCAATGTAGTAAACAGAGCAAGAATAACATAAAATATAATAACACGAAATCACATAATTGTCGATGCAATAATTTCAAGCATCACTCAGACAATTACATTTTTGAGACTGAGAGTGATGCTTGAAATTATTGCATCGACAATTATGTGATTTCGTGTTATTATATTTTATGTTATATATATATATATATATATATATATATATATATATGCGGATAATGAAGTGATGAAATGGATAAAATTTGCATAGTTTACGAGTTTATTAACTCATCAAGTGTTCAAACAAGGAATACAAATACAAAAATACCTTTAAGCCATGGCTTTTCAAAGATAATGCTTTCATCGCCAGAACGTCTGACCAATAATAATTGAATATTAATTATTAGAAGTGAATACAAAATGACCTTTAAACCATGGATTTTCAAAGATAACGCTTTCATCGTCAGAAGGTCTGACCAATAACACTTGGATATTAATTATTAGAAGTGAATACAAAATGACCTTTAATCCATGGCTTTTCAAAGATAAGGTCATTTTGTATTTGTATTCATGTGCCTAGTTTCAGGCAGAATATTTTGTCATTCTGATATGTAAATTAGTTGAAAAAGTCTTTCCTCTGAGGAAAGAATCATTACAAAATTTTGTTTTGAAAACAATACATATGGATACCTCTTAATATTTTCAAACTAGCTTACCCTGCCCGTCGTTGCCCGGGATTAAACAATGTATTTATTATGAAGTAATGCATCCCCCCTTAAAAAAAAAACAGAAATGGATGGCAAGAGATGAGATCGAAAATGGAACTTTAAGATGTTAAGTCTGATCCACTACCATATGATCTATATACAGCAGGTTGGTTATATGATAAATGTAATCTGCTGCTGCTATTGTTTTGTTGGTCATTATTGAAAATGTTACCATTGTAAAATAATTCCGAGTTGGATATAATTTTATTCAACATAAAATGAAAAGAAATATGTTTTTTGTTAAGAAAAGTTTTCACAAAGGTAATTGAAGAATCAGAATAAAATATTCAGTTTGTATGTCATACCGGTCCATGAACTGGGAGACCAGGGTTCAATCTTCGGTTCATACTGGTCCATTTGACATAAAAGTAAGAGAAGAGTGTTCGCTAATGAACTGGGAGACCAGAGTTCAATCTTCGGTCGAGTCATACCATGAGCTTAAAAAATGGTACTTGATGCGTCCTTGCTAAACACTCATAAGGTAAGTAGATTAATCCTGGGAAAAGGGTGACACTCTCCCCTACACCTCAGTGTAATAGCTGATTAAATTATACTAATGCTAATGAAAAGGAAGTCTTTGAGTCGCTCTCTATCATGTTCGACAACTTCAATATTTTTTATGCCATTGCTAATGATGATGACAATAAAAACCAGCTTCTCTCATTCTGACGTCATTAAATCGAGGGTTCAGTTCTTTTTTCAGCTCGTTTAATGCTTCAGCATATCCCGACATTGACGTGTGATTAGCTTGTGCAGATTTTTTAACTACAGCATGTCTGTAGAATGATTGACGTATGTGATCCCCATAGCACATTTGGTGCTGTGACCAGGATACCATGACACAATCGGAAAAGAAAGAAGAAATTCAGAAATGTTTTTTTTTGTGAATGAAATGGATTGTTGTTTCATAAATGCAAATAAGTCAATTCTTCTGTTCTTGGCCTTTTGGTCAAGATCAAAGTGTAGTATCTGTTCTGATGGATACTGCACCCTATAAACCGGTGTTGTCTTGTCCTTCGGGTCTTGATTCCGCCGGTCTGTGGGTTTGTCCTGTCCAGTTCTAGGAGGTCCACCCTCCCAGGCGTTGCCTCCCCTCTTTGGGGAGGAGTAAGTTTATTGCTTACTGCCTGAGGTGCCCCTACCAGGGAATGCCGACGGGGCTACCCAGGCAATTTTTAATGGACAGAGTGCTCACTTTCTCGGGCGCTGGTTTTTCAAGTCCCACTTTCCCGACCCGACCTTGGGTCACATCTTACCTTGTGGGAGTAAGATAAAACTGGCCTTGTGCCTAACCTTCTGGGGAGGTAAATAAATTGAAAAGAAAACCTCTTAAACTCAATCATTTCTGAGCTTTCCTCTTTTCCATGCTGACAAGTCATTCTCTTTCGAAACTTCTTTTTTTAACTTCTTCATAAATCTGAACAGTTAGTGATTATTTAGTGATATTCAGTAACTTATCAATTAACCCTAACCACATATCAATTATCAATACATATTTTTAAATTTTTTTTTTATTTAAGATATTTCACCCCAAACAAGACAGGCTGCCACTGTAGGCGTAAGGGGCTACTGAGAATTAGGGAGTAGGTTTTGGGTGTCCTCCTAAGTTGGGAGATGTGCAGCGAGATGTCTGTTTACATTAGTTTTAAACCTCTGCATGTCAGTACAGTCGGGGAAACAGGGAGCAGGGATAGAGTTCCAGAGGCCGACAGCACATATGAACATTTCCAACTGTGCCGAATCTGATATGTCTGAGTTTTCATTGAAAGCCAGTAATAATAATAATAAAAAGAAGCAAAGTCTCTTATTTTTTTTCTTTGTCGTATTCTCAATATCTGCTGCAATTTATTCAACTTGTCCTGTTATTGTCCTGCGAGACAAACATATTCGACTTTTCTGCACACAAAAGTTCTGCCACTGACAAAAGACATTTGTAGAATAATATTTGACAAATTCAGTCTCGGAATAATTTTTTTTTTTTTTAATGTTTTTTCGCTTTTTCGCTGACATCGCTTCTTTCATGCCAAAATGTATCTAAAAAAAACCCAAAACCATTCCAAAAATGAAAGGAGCATTTTGCATCAGTTTGGTGTGTGTGATTATGCAATACGTCTGACGGCCCCAAACTTTTTAACTGATGTGGTCATCTCAATTGAAAAGTAGGACGAACACAATATTGCAAAATCATTTCAAATAAATGTTTTCACTTATAATCAAATCTACTCTACAACGTGTATTGCAATGACAATTTGCAGGAATTAATTCTTGCTTTAGTTGAGAAAGATTTAAAAATTTGTTTTAAATCTGCATTGTATCTGTCTTCGGATCACTTGGCATACCGGTTAGAATGTTTGCTAATAGGCCAGGAGACCGGGGTTCAATCTGAATAGAAAAGAAATAAAACAAAACAAAGACAAAAAACACAGACAAAAATAATTATAAAAATAAAAATAAAAACAACAATAAAAACAAAGGCAAAAATACAATTGAGAAGAAAAGAGAAAGAAAAAAGGAAAAGGAACAGGAAATATTAAGAGCTACACGGGACATAAAAAAGGAAAATGGAGAGAGAGGAAGAGAAAGCATATTTGACTTGACAAATATGTTTTCTCTTCCTCTCTCTCCATTTTCCTTTTTTATGTCCCGTGTAGCTCTTAATATTTCCTGTTCCTTTTCCTTTTTTCTTTCTCTTTTCTTCTCAATTGTATTTTTGCCTTTGTTTTTATTGTTGTTTTTATTTTTATTTTTTATCATTATTTTTTATCATTATTTTTGTCTGTGTTTTTTGTCTTTGTTTTGTTTTGTTTTGTTTTATTTCTTTTCTATTCATATTCAATTTTTATTTTAACTTCCTGTCATAAAACTTTGTGTGATTGTGAACTTATTCTAACAGGCATAATTTTATTTTAAGACCTGAAGAACGGGAGACACACAAACCGCTTTCGTGAAACAAAATTAATTTTGTAGTCAAAATGAAATAAATTATCATTTATATTTATATTTCTGCTCTATATTTTTATTGAGCACTCTCATAAACCCGGTTCAACTCCCCTGGATTTATACCCTGTGGATCTATACCATACTATATATATATATATATATATATATATATATATATATATATATATATATATATATATATATATATATATTAGTGTGTCAAGTTATATTGAAACGAAATCAATGAAGTGCTCGATCCTAGAAGACTAATAGCTGATACAAATAATTTATTTGAAAACTATGTTACATATTTCAGAATCGTACAACGTTTTCATCCAGATGCGCTTACTTTTTAAATTAAAAAAAAAAGTCTGTACCCATAGGGAATCGTCAGCGTACTGAAACGAGAGCGAAAAAAAAAACACAATGAAAGTTAACATACTTTCTTGTATGTGGCATGGTGGCTCAGGTGGCAGAATACTTGCCTTGCATGCAAGTGACTCGAGGTTTAAAATCCTGAGTTCGGGTGTGTTTTACTGATGAGCCCAAAGGAGGGCGAAACTCGAGTCTAGGGCCTCTGGTCTGTTGATTTCATAGTTTGTGTGGGCTGCTGTGTATTTATTTATTTTATTGTGAGAACGATGTAAACAGAACTTAGAAAAAAATAAAATAAATAAAATAAAAATAAATAACTAAAAACAAAGATTAAAAATTAAAATCACTAACTATTTAAACATAACATTAAATTATTACAAATGATAAAGGATCGCGTAATTAATGTATCATAATTAAAAATGATAGGTAGGATTCGCTTAACTAATTAGTTCATAGGATAACTTGATATAGAGATCTTAAATATGTAATTAATAGCAATAATTTTTTTAATTCAATTTTTTTTTAATGAAAATAAAGATAGGTTAATTAAAACCACAATTAATTAAAAATTTTGAATGTATAGATATTAATGTTAGTATTATAGATATACTTTTCAGAGGTTCTGAAACAATTGTCGAATACTCAAACTATGTTTGTTTTAATATAAAAAGCTCTAATATATATTGAGCACTTTTGAAAAGTATTGGTTTTGTTCATTTTGTTAATATTTGAACTTAATTAATTATATATATATATATATATATATATATATGATAATTTTATTTACACAGACATGTACAAAATCTGCGACACTGGCATGTCGATGTTATCGATCAACAGTTACTATAAACTGAGATCTCATCAGGCAGAGTTAGAATCCGATCTTAACCTCAGATCATATTTGGAGAGAAATATGATCTGAGGTTAAGATCGGATTCTAACTCTGTCTGATGAGATCTCAGTTTATAGTAACTGTTGATCGATAACATCGACATGCCAGTGTCGCAGATTTTGTACATGTCTGTGTAAATAAAATTATCATATATAAAGCTCTATTTTGATATTGAGCACTTTTTATAAACCCGGTTAAAATTCTCTGGATTACCACCCTGTGGATATTTTTCACCTGGATTATTACCATTATTATATATATATATATATAATATTTATACATAAATATTAAATTATTTATACCTACAGACGCTAGCGTTTCAAGCTTATTGCTCTCATCAGTGCAGGGAAGTAACAATTTCAGACGGTCGGGAGGCGCGAACCTGGTTCACAGAGTCAGCCATATCCACTCGGCCCACGGAAACTGTCACGTAATTTAGGGAAATTAAGATCTATATGTACCTAGAAGCGGGCACAGATAGAAGACGGTGGCTGCCAATTAAAAGTAATTCAAAATATTTCTTTTCATATGTCAAGAAAAAGTCCAAAGTCAAGACAAAAGTTGGTCCATTGGTGGACCAGAATGGTGTTCTTACTGGTAACAGTACTGAGATGGCAGAAATTTTGTCAAAACAATACACAGACGTTTTTAGCAAACCAATGCAAAGCAGTCAAGCTTCACATAATCGCACTTTTGATATAAGTTCTATACTGTCAACTGTTACTCTAACTGCAGCCGATTTTGAGCTTGCAATTGATGAACTCTCTCCGTCAGCTGCTGCGGGTCCTGACGGCTTTCCTGCATTACTACTGAAAAACTGCAGGGCCCATTTGGTCCATGCTCTCGTATTTCTATGGACGAAAAGTCTTGAAGAAGAGGTCGTTCCAAGCAAACTAAAGAATTCTCTTATTACACCCATTCACAAAGGTGGAAGCAAGTCGGTGGCTGCCAATTATAGACCAATAGCTTTGACCTCCCACCTCATTAAACTTTTTGAGAAAGTCATACGGAAACACATAGTTAGACACATGAATGAAAATAACCTGTTCAATGACAGTCAGCATGGGATGAGATCTGGAAGATCTTGTTTAAGTCAACTCCTTGAGCAGTTTGACACCATTCTATCAATTCTTGATGATGGCGCTAATGCAGATGTTGTCTACTTAGATTTTGCCAAAGCTTTTGACAAAGTTGACCACAAAATAGTTCTGCAGAAAATATTTGATCTTGGCATTCGTGGAAGCATCTTCAAATGGATCGAATCCTTCCTGAGTAATCGCCTCCAAACAGTTATGGTTGATGGTGCAACCTCGAAGCCACAACCTGTCATTTCTGGAGTTCCCCAGGGAAGTGTATTGGGACCCATAATCTTCCTAATCCTTATTGGGGACATTGATGAAGATATCGCCATGTCAATAGTCAGGTCATTCGCCGATGATACAAGGGCCACAAAATCCGTTCGGTCTCCCGAGGATGCTGTGTTGTTTCAAAAGGATCTCGATCAGATCTACAAATGGACGGAGGACAATAACATGGAGCTAAATGACGTGAAATTTGAGCTTCTCTGCTATGGTAATAACGACCAGCTAAAAAGCGAGATATCATACCACACTCCGTCAGGAAAAATGATAAACATAAAGCAAGAAGTAAAGGACCTCGGTGTATCTATGTCTAGTGATTGTCTTTTTAGCAATCAAATAAACAAAGTTGTGGAAAAAGCCAAGAACCTCATTGCCTGGATCCTGAGGACATTTAAAACCAGAGAATATCGTGCAATGGTCACGCTGTATAAATCCTTGGTCATTCCAGTTTTGGAATACTGTTCTGTCTTGTGGAACCCAAGTAGCCCTAGGCTCATCCAAAAGCTTGAAGCCATTCAGTGGTCCTTTCTACGGAAAATTCAAGCTGATCGGAACTACTGGTCATGTCTGAAGAAGACAAAAATGTTCTCGCTGCAAAGACGACGTGAAAGGTACCGGATAATTTACATCTGGAAGATATTGGAAGGAAAGGTACCGAACATTAATGGCCACATTCAAGCCCGAGACAATGAACGCCGCGGGAGGCACTGTATTGTTCCCTCGCTAAAAACTGGTGGGAAAATACGAACCATTTTTGAAACGAGCTTACCTGTACAGGGGTCACAACTCTTCAATGCCATGCCTAGGTGTATTCGGGATATAAAAAATGCTGCTGTGGAACAATTTAAGCGCTCTCTTGATGCCTACCTCGCTAATATCCCGGACCAACCCCAAATTGTCGGATACACGGCGTGCAGGCAAGCCGACACCAATTCTATCGTGCACATGCAAGCACATGCTGGTGCGGTTCCTTTGTCTCACAGGATCCTCACATCAGCCAGGGCGAGTTGAACAACCAGCAAGCCTGAACACGCCTGTTCGAAGCACCAGACAAAAAAAAAAAAAAAAAAAAAAAAAAAGAGTGTTCGACGAACGTATTCGGAACTTTGCATTAGAGCTTTTTGACAGTCTATTTTTAACTTCCCCGAGAGTGCTCAACTTTAATTTCTTAAAGTATATATATATATATATATATATATATATATATATTGAAGGAAATAAAAAATGTTGTAGATTTTTAATCTCAATTTCAAGACTTCCATTTCTGAAAGAAACAACAAAAAAGTCTGAACAAAACTGGAAAAGCTGACCTTTCTCATAAAGTGTGCCAATTAGTCAAGGTGTGACATTTCATTAGAAAAGCGATCAGTACTTTCGAAGTTTGACAGCTCGTCGTACATTCCGCTATCAGTTTGTGTGTTTCATTTAAATGTATTCGTGAACATAAGCAGCGTCATCATAAATAACCGCCCCCCCCCCCCCCCCCGTCTTGCAAGAGAAACTTCCCTGTCTCTTGATAAAGTATTTCCACTCAAGCATCGCCATAAATAATCTCTTGGCATCTTATTACCACGGAGAGCTGTCTGTAACTGACCTTACGTCATTTTATCGATTTCTGAAATACTGAGAATCGTGTTATCGCTATAATAATACGCTTCTACCGTCATTTGTATTTATGGTATCACCTTCTGCACCCATTTAATAAATGAGATCGTCCGATGAAAGTACTCATTATCTGATGTCGCTGTTGTTCAAAATTAAAATGTTACTCATTTCAAATTGTTTCAAAATCGAATAAGACGTCATAAATAGAATTCTGTCGTACATTATCACTGTCTGCATCCTTTTAAAAAATGAGATCGTCTGATGAAAGTACTCATTATTTGATGTCGCTGTTGCCCAAAATTAAAATTTTACTCATTTCAAACTGAATTGTTTCAAAATCGAATAAGACGTCATAAATAGAATGTTGTCGTACATTATCACTGTCTGCATCCTTTTAAAAAATAAGATCATCTGATTGGCAAAGAAGTACTTATCTGATTTTACTAGTTTACAAAAATTTAGATTTTATCCATTTGAAACTGTTCCAAAATCGAATAAGACCTTATAAATAGAATTATGTAGTGCATTATCGTCTTCCGCACCCATCTAAAAATTGAGATCACCCGATCACCAAAGACTAAATGTAAAAACGTATTTTTAATTATCCGATGTCGCTGGTTGCCCAAAATTTAGACTTTACACATTTTAAGATGAATTGTTCTAAAATCGAATAAGACGTCATATATATAATTCTGTTGTACGTTATCGTTTTCCGCACCAAGTCAAAAAATGACATCGCTCAATTACCAAATATGAAATGTAAAGTGGTTGCCAAAAATTTAGACTTTTACCATTTTGAAGTGAATTGTTCCAAAATCGAATAAAACGTCATAATTAAAATTCTGTCGCCATTGACTTAAAAGTGACATTCGTTTTATTTAACAAATATTCAGTTGAACATTATTTTTTTGTAGTAAGAAATAAAATACTTTCTACTAAAAGGGTTTAAATTGTTAAAATTGATCAAACAAAAACTTGAAAAGGTTTAGTTTTATTTATTAAAACTATTTTTTTAAGCTTGCAATCATTTTTACGGTAAGAAGAAAGAGATGCTGATGATGGGGCTTCCATAGCTCAAAAATGTCTGACTTTCATGTATAAAGGCTTGTAGGGTTAGGGTTAGTATTAGGGTTACGGTTAAAGACTATTTATTTCTATTAATCTTTGCGGGTCTGTGACACGGCGGCGGCTGCAGAAGGTACATGCAACCCCGTGAAAAATAAGGGTTGTAGGTTGCAGCCATTTTTTTCTTTTTCCTTCTTTTTTTATGGAAATCGCTCCAGACAAGACATGAAGCCATTTGATGTAAGGAGCTAAAAAAAAAAATACTACTTCAAGGTCAAAAACTAACCAACGATGAGTGTTAGATAGATTTCAGCCCAGAAAACAGCAATTCTTCTTCCTTTGTCAGAAACATTGCTCGTGGAATGTGAGGACTAAAGGACAAAATAAGAAAAGCGAGAGTTACGAGGCTTCCGAAAGAAAACCCAAGGTCTACTTTCTACTTTCCTTAACTACTCACATAAATCATTATCCGTGATTGCTCACTTATTTAATTATGTCATCGTCTTACTCTCCTCTACTACTACTACTACTACTACTACTACTACGTCTTTTCTTTTATTTCTTTGTTTACGTCATTTATTTATACCACCTTCTCAGACGCCTCTTACGCGGCTGTTTCTAGTACTACTTCATTTATCCCTTTTCTCCAACCATTTTTAAATGGAAATCGCTCCAGACAAGGCATGAAGCCACTTGATGTAAGGAGCTAAACAAATACTCCTTAAGGTCAAAACTAGCCAACAATAAGTGTCAGATGGATAGATTCCGACCCAGAAAACAGCGATTCTCCCCCCTTTGTCAGAAACATCGATTATGGAATGTGAGGACTAACGGATGTTGGAAGTGTCCCTGAACTACTAGGTGGGCAACAATAGGCAATGTCTCACGCTTGCTATCCAGGTGGTCCGGTTCAAAGGCAGCTTGCATGCGTATCGCTTCTTCTGCAGACTACTCACATCTTCCTTGGTCTGTCCAAACGCGTTATGAAATTGATGAAAGAAATGGCATGCCGTACAATTGAGCAAATCTTGTCAGTCTGTTGCTCACTTATAAGCAACAAAACTATTGGTAAAACAGCACAAAATTTAGCATGAAGCACCCTTGAGACTGCGGGTGTGTTACAGAGAGACAATAACGTTAATAATGAAACAAACCTTAACAGGTTCTAAAGCTATGGAACAAGTGTACAACATTTTGCATAAAAAGTCTTTGGGACACCAAATGTGTCAGGGAATCAACATAATACTACTAAGTGCTACAGAGAAGATTACTGTTACTACTACTACTACTACTAAAAACTTAGAAACTCCAAACTATTGGACAGAATACCATCAAATGTTGTATGAAGAGACATTTGGATGCCGGGTGTACTTAATGACAAAATAAGGGAGGCGAGAGTTACGAGGTAACTGCCGAAAGTAAACCCAAGTTAGTCACTTTCTACTTACCACAGAGATAGCGATGACCTCGTTCAATAAATGACAACGATGATGGTGCAAATCTATTTATTTGCCATTTTCACCCAAGGAAAGAAAACTTGAATGTTGTCTGAATTGAATTATAAATGCATCACGGGGAGGGGGGGATTGTTTTCCTTAATTGGTGAAACAAATAAAGACCACTTTTACGCTTTCTCTCAAACTTATCTATGAAGGCATAAAAGTGTGGGGGTGGGGATGGGGGTGGAGGATATATTGGACAGTATGATACAAATAATAATTGGATAATAATTGATAATTTATAATAATTTATAATTGATAATTTATAATATCATTGATAATTGATAATTATAATATAGTTAATAATTATAATTGTTTATAATTGATAATTATAATTGATACTGTATAATTATAATATAATTGATAATTTATAATAATTGATAATAATAATTGGATAATAATAATTGGAAAAAGTCCTCTCATGTGAAATTGCTTTTTTTTAAATTCTAAAGACGTTTCGGCACGCGCGATACTTTCTTCAGAAATCTAAAAGTAAAGAGATCCTCTCCATATATACGAGTCAGGTACGTCCTAAGATAGATTATGGCTGTCACATCTGGGGAGGTGCCGCTCAAAGCACCCTTTCTTGCGTTGACAGAGTTTAAAATTTGGGGGAGGGGGGGGGGTGATCTCTTATTTTCCCTACAGTCCCTTTATCACAGAGTGAACGTTGCTAGTCTTTCTCTACTCTATCGTTATTTCCATGGAAGCTGCTCGACTGAGCTCCAATCTCTTCTCTTCTCTGCAGCCCCTTTCTCACAGAATGGACGTTGCTAGTCTTTCTCTACTCTATCGTTATTTCCATGGAAGCTGCTCGACTGAGCTCCAATCTCTTCTCTTCTCTGCAGCCCCTTTCTCACAGAAGAGACGTTGCTAGTCTTTCTCTACTCTATCGTTATCTCCATGGAAGCTGCTCGACTGAGCTCCAATTTCTGGTTCCTCCTTATAAAACATTCACAGCAAGAACTCTTCTCTCTATTACAACGGAGAAAAATACTTTCTTTTCTTTCTCCGTGTGCCTAGCGTCAGATGGAATTTCCATGAACAGAGGATCTTTCTAAGATCTTCCTACGGAACACATTGCTTCAGGACTGCTTCCCTGCTGATTGCAACGTGGTCGTCTTCAAATCGATGGTCAACAAATACTTGCCATAAACCCTTCCCCATAAGTAATCAAACTTAGTTCATTCCGTTAATCATTTTCAATCCTCTCATAATATTCTTCATCATTCAACAGACAATCATTGCATCTCATTAACCTTATCCTTGAGTGGCTTTTGGCCTTGACAAGTGGTGACACATTAGCAAAAATGAAAGAAAAGAAACAAGCGGTTAGTAATTTGGAGAGAACATTAGAAATGAATATGGTCAAAATAGTGAGAGCCAGAGCAAAAAGAAAAAGAGAGGAGAAAAAACTCCGATTATTTTAGAATTTAGAGTGGGAGATCACTTTCATATATAAATGTAACGTAAACTGATCATTATTTCCGGACCCTTCTAACTTTTTTAGGGATGCTCACTCAATTTTTTATTACTAACCCTAAGTCCGAGTGGTAAAGGTCGTTAAGCCTTGCGTAATCGCTTATAAAAGTAGAACACCCCCCCCAAAAAAAAATAAACGCACAGAATTTATCTCTCAGAGAAAAATAAACATTTTTGATTAACTGCTCTAAAACGTTAGAATGTTTCAGAAATAGGAGCTTATTTTATGTTAAATTTATGTGTGAAAATGATCCCTCACTCTAAATTCTTCAATATTTTTTTTTCGAGGTATTCATGAAAGCAAGTAGACTCTCATTGTTTAGTGGGGAGGGTGGGGGTGATTTAGCGGTAACCGAACAAAAGCCCACCAGACAAAAACTTACCAAAATAATTCAAACACGGACAAACGCCCACCAACAATAAAAAAAATAATTTTTTAAACTTAAAAAACTCGTTTTATATTTATTTTTTATAATTATTAAATTAGGGGTGGGACGTAATGGGTGAAAATTTCAGATTCATGCGAGTAGTATTTTTTTGTGTTCATTTATACATAAATAACACTAAACAATCAAACATTTTGAAAATTTTGCAAAATTCAGAAGGTGCAGGCCACTAGTTTTGGGCTATTTTACATTCATGAAAACCCTTTCACAGCCTGAAAATGGTCCTAAATTAAAGTACTATATCAGATTTAACCATCTATATCCATTCATAGCTTTTGAGGATGTTTTAGGACCTGCAATGTCGCATGAAACCACTTTTTCACCGAAAAATGATGGATTTTGAGTTCCGTGGAGCCCTAACGGCTATTTTTGGCCTGCACCTTCTGAATTTTTCAAAATGTTCAAAATGTTTGATTGTTTAGTGTTATTTATGTATAAATGAACACAAAAAAATACTACTCGCATGAATCTGAAATTTTCATCCATTACGTCCCACCCCTATTATTAATAAATGTTGACCAGTATATTGTATTTTCTTGACAAAAATGTTTTTATTTCATTTTTAAACATTTTTCCGGTACTTTGAAAGTATTGAAATTATCGGTGCTTGTTTTTTTGTTTTCGTTTTTTTGCCAATTCGCAATCATAACTTTTTGCTGTGAAAGAAAATAAGGTATTGTTACAGCTTTGTGCCCTATGCTAATTCATCCAAAAAGAAAAATGTGATTCTCCTTTTTTTAGGCGATTACATGTAAACAGCCTGAAAAACTTAGTGGTCAAAATAAAATAAAATAAAACAACAAAAAATCAGTCTCGCATAAAAATCTAACGTAAAATGATCACCGCTTTCTGACCGGACAGCGTTTTTAAGGACATGTTACCAATTTTGTTTGTTTAAAATCTTGGCCATGTTAATGTTCTTGATCAAACTTTAGTATAAAATATGTCATTGTTAAAAGTCATAAAAAACACAACTCCTTACTACTACTAAACCTAAGTCCGAGTTGTAATACGAAAAATAAAGCGATTCCATGTGGTTTTATGAATTTGCTGATCGGACTTAGGGTTAGTGGTTAAAGATTTAGTTAACTTCCCTAAAAAGTTAGAATGGCAGGGGATCATTTTACGTAAAATTTATATACAAAACTGATCTCCTACTCTAAATTCTAAAAGAATTATTTTTTCAGTGTGTTCACATATAATCGCCTAATAAAAAGCAGATTCTCATTTTTTTTCTACTTTTAAATGTAGATATATTTTTTTTTAATTTGACAAACTTCTAAATGTTTTTCCCTTCTGTATTGTGTTCAAAATTTCGATAAACTCATTGTGAGATTTTCATTTATATTTTTTACTTGTGCCAAAAATACAATAAAACAGTGATTATCTCAGAGGATATATACGCCGTGACCAGACAATGACACAATTAGGCCGGAACCAGCAAAATAAAAAAATAAAAACTAGTCAGAAGCATTTAAATAGGCGTAAGTGAACTCTAGAATATTTACTTTGTTTACCATAATTTACCAATAAAAAAAAACAATTCTGATTGATGAAGTCTATATACTGATTAGGAAAATCATAAAAGTTTGTTAAGTTTTACTCTAATGTACTAGTTATAATAAAGTGATTTTTTGAAACGCGCGTACATATGGAAAAAACATTGTTAAATGTTGATTTTCGGAGCATTAATTTTTTTTTTCTTCACAAAGTTCACCCCAAACAAGGCAGGTCGCCACTGTAGACGTAAGGTGCTACTGAGAATTAGGGTGTAAGTTTTGGGGGTCATCCTAAGTTAGGAGCTGTGCAGCAAGATGTCTGTTTACATTAGTTTTATATTTAGAGGGAGGTGTTTGACTTACTATTTACTTTCTCCTTCCCCCCCTAAACATTTGAAATGTCTTCGACAGCATTTTTTTTTTTACTTGTTAATGGATATTTATATATATACAAAAAAAATACACATGGGTCTTTATTATAGAGTGTAGGATTCTTGATGAAGCTCTGACTTAGGGCGAAATATTAAATCAAATCATGACCCTGTGTTAATTTCTTTTTGTTGATATTAGTTTGTCTTTTTTCCCCCCCATGTCCATGTTTCCTAGCGATATAAGTAAAACTTTAAGTTAAACAACTAAAACAATTGCTATTTTCCCAGGAGATTACATAATGCAAAATTAATTTATTAATTAATAAATCAGATCTTATAAATCAACAAGATATATTAAATACCGTATATAAAGATAAGCTCAATGCTTAACAAGTTATGTTAAACAGAGCTTTCATATAATTCAGTAAATTTTTTGTTTGTTGGCCTTTTCGCCAAGATCAAAGTTTAGTATCTGTTCTGATGGATACTGCACGCTGTCCTGTGCATTTCTAGGAGGTGCACCCACCCAGGCTTTGCCTTCTCACCCTTTGAGAAGGGGTTAGTTTATTGCTAATCACCTGAGGCGCCCCTACCAGGGAATGCCGACGGGGCTGCCCAGGCAATTTTTAAATGGCCAGAGTGCTCACCTCTCGAGCGCTGGCTTATCTAATCCCACTTTCCCGACCTTGTGTCACATCTTACCGCTGTGGGAGGTAGATAAATCAATACAAAATTTATGACATTATGAATATTCTAAATATTATGATCGTTGCAATGTTGCATCCTTTTGCCTGTTTTACAAGTACCTCAATGGATTGTGCTCCAATGAACTTGCTGCTCTAGTGCCCCCTCGACGTAAATACACTCGACCAACCTGACAATCAGCTAAATCCCATCCATTCACCGTGGAGGTCCCCAGATGCTGGAGAGTCTTCTACTCCAATAGCTTCTTTCCTAAGGGTGCCGGCCTTTGGAACTCCTTCCCTGCTCTCTGTTTCCCCGACTGTAACCACATGTAGAAATTTAATACTAATGTGAACAAGCATCTCGCTGCACAGCTCCCAATTTAGGATGACCCCTAAAACTTTCACCGTAATTCTCAGTAGCCCCTTATGTCTACAGTGACAACTTGTCTTGTTTAGGGTGAACTATGTTTTAAAAATTTACAAAAAAAAAACAAACAAGAAATCGAAATATATTCTAAGCTATAATATACTAGCAAGGTTACCTGGCGTTGCCCGGATTCGAGTGTGGGATAGTAAGGAGAGTTTACTTTAACAGTAACCTTGATTTTGTCAGCCTAATACATTATCCACTGAGCTTTTTAGATAATTGTTAATACTCTTAACCTAACGCTTATAAATAGATTGATTTCATTGTGTAACATGTTGGAAAAGTGTCACAAGCTCCTTTAAGGGGCAGCTAAAGATGCAGAATTACTTCCATTATGTTTACGGCAAATTCTACATTTAAGGTACACTCCCTAGTATGCCTTCGTTTTTAGGGACAAACATGCACACAGACAAAGAGGTTTTCTCCTTTATTATATATATATATATATATATATATATATATATATATATATATATATATAATAATAATAATAATGGTAATAATCCAGGTAAAAAATATCCACAGGGTGGTAGTCCAGAGAATTTTAACCGGGTTTATAAAAAGTGCTCAATATCAAAATAGAGCTTTATATATGATAATTTTATTTACACAGACATGTACAAAATCTGCGACACTGGCATGTCGATGTTATCGATCAACAGTTACTATAAACTGAGATCTCATCAGGCAGAGTTAGAATCCGATCTTAACCTCAGATCATATTTGGAGAGAATGAAATGGAGGGATAAAGAAAGAGAAGAAGAAGAAAAGAAATTTAACATTTTAACATTTCAAAAATTGAGGCCGTTAAAAAATTAAAAATCTAAAAACAAAAACAAAAAATCTAAAACGTCTAAAATCTAAAATCTGAAACAAACAGAACAGATTGTCGCAGATTTTGTACATGTCTGTGTAAATAAAATTATATATATATATATATATATATATATATATATATATATATATATTATATGACAGACAGACAGACAGGCGGAGACGTTGCATACTAAATAGACCAAAATTCTTCAATTACATTTTATTATATTAAAAAAGGAAAAGTATATTCTTTGATTTCATATAGTTTTATGAAAAAATAATCGTGGGGGGCGGGTAGAATCGAAACCGCACACTCGACGTTTTCAGTTTGATACTTTCCCAACTAAACAATTCAGATTTTGTTAAGTCGACTTTAGAAATAACATCGGATATAGGTATTTGAAGTTTTAAGCGGGTTCTGTCCCCATGACTCACTTAGAGAGGTGGGTGCACATAGATATTCGGCACATAGGGGGTAACGTAAAGATTCGGGACCACTTCCATTGTCTTCCCTGAACAATTTTATACTTATGATACAAATTTCATCAAAATTGGATATACTTTAAGTTTTAAAATAAGTTCCACCCTCATAGCTCACTTAGGTTAGGAGGGCACTTAGAGATTAAGGACGACTTCCATTGTCTTCCTCAGATTTTATGTAGATTCTCTAACCTTTCTTTCTATAGGGAACATTAAACATAGCATACACACACATGCATACATTAGGTTTTATATATAAAGATATTCGCATATACATATGTAAAAAAAAAGGTACATGGTATTAAATTAATTATATTTTTAAAAAAAATGATAGGGTGTCAAATTCATTATAGTTAAAAATGATAGTTTCAAATTACCTATATTAAAAAAAAAGTTGAACGGTTGTCAAATTGACTATATTTTAAAATGAATGGTTGTCAAATTGACGATATGAAAGTGATATGGTGTCAAATTAACTATATTTAAAAATGTAGCGTCAACTTTACTGTTTATAAAGTTATAAGGTATCTAACATATTCACTATGTTTAAAATAATAGGGTTTCAAATGACCTATATTTCAAAATATGGTGTCAAATTAACTATAATTAAACATGGACGGTTATCAAATTGACTGTTTAAAAATCAACGGTTGTCAAATTGACTATATTTTTAAATGAATGGTTGTCAAATTGACTACATTTAAAATGATATGCTTTCAAATTAACTATATTTAAAATATAGCGTCACATTGACTGTTTTAAAATGATAATGTTTAATTGATTATATTAAAAAATATGTCGTCAAATTGACTCTATTTAAAAATAATATTGTTTCAAATTGATTATACGTAAAAAAAAATATGGCTTCAAATTGACTCTATTTAAAAATGATAGGGTGTCAAATTGACTCTATTTAAAAATGATAGGGTGTCAAATTGACTCTATTTAAAAATGATAGGGTGTCAAATTGACTCTATTTAAAAATGATAGGGTGTCAAATTGACTCTATTTAAAAATGATAGGGTGTCAAATTGACTATAAAAATGAGTAGAATAAAACAACTTCGACATAAAATTATCCAATAACGATTTAAAATGCTATAAAATCCCATCCACTGTCCAAATAAATAAATACGTTAGTGGCATGTCATTGGTGACGTCATTTGCGTGCTTCCCTTTTGGGCATTTGACTCGAAGCAGCTTTTATTTCATCAATTCGATTTTGGTATGTAAAAATCTCAGGTGAAGAAACTTTAAAGTCGAACTGTTTGTGATTAGCAAAGAAAAAACAAGTGTATTTTGTCTGGAGAATCCGCGTTGCATTAACCTTTTTAATGGAGATTGCCAATGTGCTGCTCACGAAGACAGAGCATCTTATCGACTTGTGGCTTTTATGAGTCTTTTATGCGGTTTCGTTTTTTTTTTTCGATGGACATGAAAATGTCGCAGGAATTATCCTAAACACTCGACGAAGGTTCAGATTCAATTTATAAAAATAAACGCAAAAAAAAAAAAAAATTCATTGCTTGGCGTCTTTAACATTTTGTATTTTCTTAAAAATGTGTTTCGCTCTTTTTTCTTCTCTTTCTTATAATGATATTTTCTGCTCTCTCTCTCTTTCTCTCTCTCTCTCTCTCTCTCTCTCTTTCTCTCTCTCTTTCTCTCTCTTTCTTTCTCTCTCTCTTTCTCTCTCTTTCTTTCTTTCTCTCTCTCTTTCTTTCTCTCTCTCTTTCTTTCTCTCTCTCTTTCTCTCTCTCTCTTTCTCCCTCTCTCTTTCTCCCTCTCTCTTTCTCTCTCTCCCTTTCTCTCTCTCTCTTTCTCCCTCTCTCTTTCTCCCTCTCTCTCTCTCTTTCTCTCTCTCTCTTTCTCTCTCTCTCTCTTTCTCTCTCTCTCTTTCTCTCTCTCTCTTTCTCTCTCTCTTTCTTTTTCTCTCCCTTTCTTTCACTCTCTCTTTCTTTCCCTCTCTCTTTCTCTCTCTTTCTTTCCCTCTCTCTTTCTTTCCCTCTCTCTTTCTTTCCCTCTCTCTTTCTTTCCCTCTCTCTTTCTCTCTCTCTCTCTTTCTTTCTCCTTCTTTCTCTCTCTTTCTTTCCCTCTCTCTTTCTTTCTTTCTCTCTCTTTCTCTCTCCCTCTCTGTTTTCTTTACTTTATTTTCCCTTCTTATACCTCTTTTTGTCTCTTTCATTCCGTCTCTTTCATTGGTTCTTTTCCGTCGTTTTCTCCCTCTCCCCCCTCTCTCCCTCTCTCTCTCCCTCTCTCTCTCTCTCTCGCTCTCTCTCACTCTCTCTCTCTCGCTCTCTCTCACTCTCATTTTTCTGTAACTCTATCGCCTTTCATGTCGCTCTCTCTCCTTCTCTGTTGCTTTATTTTCTCCTTCTCCTTCCCCTCTCTTCTTTCCTCTCTCTGATTCCCCCCCTCTCTCTCTCTCTCTGCTTTCTTCCCCCCTATCCTTTCTTTTTATTCTCTGACCAAGTGACCATCTTTCTAAACCACTAACATTTAACCTTGCATTCTTCCATCCTTTTCTTGTTCTTGAAGTTTTTCAAAAACCATTCCAATTCCATGCCAATAATTCATCATCATCATCATCATCATCATCATCATCATCATCATCACCATCACCATCATCATCATCATCTCTTTCCGTTTTCTTTCATAAAATCATCCAACAAAATTCATTCAATTTTTTTCCATATTTTTTTACAAATTTTAAAACTCTTTTATTTTCATTTCCTTTTAATAAAATTCGAGAGAGCAATTATAACCATTTTCATTTTTTCTTTTACCATTTTAATCTTCAGAATTTCAATACCTGCAATCTTCTTCTTCTTCTTCTTCTTCTTCTTCTTCTTCTTCTTCTTCTTCTTCTTCTTCTTCTTCTTCTCCTCCTTCTCCCCCTCCTCTCGGCTTTTACTGTTTCACTCGATCAGAATCGAACTGGAGCATCTGCCTCGGAAGAAGAAAAATCAAATAAAAACCAAACAAGAAAGCGATGCATTTTAAATGTCATTTTCAGTGGAATTGATCCATTACGAAGTACTTCCGATTTTCATTGAATGCTGCGTCCTCGCATCTTTATAGAATGCTTTGTCTGTCCGTCAGTCTGTCACGCTTCAGTTTGAAATAACATTTTCGTTGGTCTGTCATGCTTCAATTTGAAAAAACATTTTCGTTGGTCTGTCATGCTTCAATTTGAAATAGCATTTTTGTTTGTTTTTCAGGCTTTCGTTCGAAATAGCATTTTCTATCTGTCACACTGTTATTGAACAGCATTTTTGTTTGTCCGTCACACTTTAGTAAAAAATAGCATTTTCTTTGGTCCGTCACACTTTAGTTTGAAATAGCATTTTCTTTATGCTGTCACGTTTGAGTTTTAAAACACATTGTCTTTGATTTGTCACACTCCATTTTGAAATATGATTTCTATCCGTCTGTCACGCATAACTTTAGGACACACAGATTAAATGGCAGCATCTTATTTCCATAAGATGCTGTCTGTCTTTTCTAGGGTCTTCTATTCGTCATGCTTAATTTTAAGATAGCATTTTTGGCGCTAAATGAACAGTTCGGACGGACACATCTAAAGCATATCCTTTCTTTTGTTATTGTGGTTCCAACTAACCAGTCATTCCAACTAACCAGTCATTCCAATTACCCAGTCATTCCAATTACCCAGTCATTCCAATTACCCAGTCATTCTAATTACCCAGTCATTCTAATTACCCAGTCATTCCAATTACCCAGTCATTCCAACTAACCAGTCATTCCAACTAACCAGTCATTCCAATTACCCAGTCATTCCAATTACCCAGTCATTCCAATTACCCAGTCATTCCAATTACCCAGTCATTCTAATTACGCAGTCATTCCAATTACCCAGTCATACTAATTACCCAGTCATTCCAACTACCCAGTCATTCCAATTACCCAGTCATTCCAACTACCCAGTCATTCCAACTACCCAGTCATTCCAACTACCCAGTCATTCCAACTACCCAGTCATTCCAACTACCCAGTCATTCCAATTACCCAGTCATTCCAACTAACCAGTCATTCAAATAACCCAGCCATTCTAATTACGCAGTCATTCCAATTACCCAGTCATACTAATTACCCAGTCATACTAATTACCCAGTCATTCCAACTACCCAGTCATTCCAACTACCCAGTCATTCCAACTACCCAGTCATTCCAACTACCCAGTCATTCCAACTACCCAGTCATTCCAACTAACCAGTCATTCCAATTACGCAGTCATACTAATTACCCAGTCATTCCAACTAACCAGTGATTCCAATTACCCAGTCATTCCAATTACGCAGTCATTCCAATTACCCAGTCATTCCAATTACCCAGTCATACTAATTACCCAGTCATTCCAATTACCCAGTCATTCCAATTACCCAGTCATTCCAATTACCCAGTCATTCCAATTAACCAGTCATTCCAACTAACCAGTCATTCCAACTAACCAGTCATTTCAATTACCCAGTCATTTCAATTACCCAGTCGTTCCAACTAACCAGTCATTTCAACTAACCAGTCATTCCAACTAACCAGTCATTCCAACTAACCAGTCATTCCAATTACCCAGTCATTCTAATTACCCAGTCATTCTAATTACCCAGTCATTCTAATTACCCAGTCATTCTAATTACCCAGTCATTCCAATTAACCAGTCATTCCAATTAACCAGTCACTCCAACTACCCAGTCACTCCAACTACCCAGTCACTCCAACTACCCAGTCACTCCAACTACCCAGTCACTCCAACTACCCAGTCACTCCAACTACCCAGTCATTCCAACTACCCAGTCATCCCAACTACCCAGTTGCTTTCTTATTTTTAACATTCATGACCTCTTAATTACCACAACTCGTCTTCCTACCACAACTTCAAATGACTTTTCTTTCTTCTTAACATGAAACAGAATTTCCATGAAAAGAGTTTCTTTTCAAGAACTTCCCATCTGTGGAACACGTTGCCGCAAAATTGCTTTCCTGAAGACTACAACATGGTTATTTTCAAATTTAATGACAATAAACACTTGTCATGAACCGTCCTCATAATAACATTTGATTCATTCCATTCATTATTTTCAATCCTCTCACTAGTATAAAAATCCTCTCATAATATTCTTCATCATTCAGTTGACAATTCATCTCATTAACTATTATCCTCGAGTGGCTTTTAGCCTCGATAAATGGTGATCAAAAAATAAACGTGATTTTTATTTTTTGTTAAATTAAAGAGGATTTGACTTTATTGATAAGTGTTAGATAGAAAAGTGGAAGCTGGAAGTGTTGTATATCCTAAATGCTTCTTCTGTGATTGTCCGTCTTAAGGGCTCGGGCGGAAGGTGTTCTCTTGATACTTTTCTCAGGTAGCATCTACATTCATGAAGAATCAGATAACGATCACAACTCTTCATATAAGTTCGTTTTTTTTGTTTTTTTTTAAAGATTTTTCCCTTTAGATATTTCTGCTGTAACTAAACGTATCTTAACACCATCTTTGTTTCTGGCATAAGTATTAATTTTTATGATAATACCTTTATCATAAATCATCATTGTCATAGTTTTGTTGCATTCTTCAGATATTTATTATTATTGTTAATTCTTATTCTCATCTTTTTTTTATCTTTCATTTCTTCTTCGTCTGCGTTAATCCGGAGTTATGGTGGAGTCTGCAATCATAGGTTTTTGTCTTCACTTGATACGATCAAAAGCTTGGTGAAGGTGAAGGCCGGTTTTACAGAGATCTTTGTGCAGGGTGTCTGCCTATCTCATCATTGATCTTCCTCTCAGTCGCTTCCGGGCAGTTTCTAATGCAAAGGCAAGTCTTGCGACTGTCGCTGTTGGCCCTCAACACATGTCCAAGCCATTTGAACCTCCACCTGGCACAATGCCGTAGTGCCTTCGTGTGTTATTGCAGACACGCTCGAGCAGTGTAATTCCAGACATCCAGCAGAGCATTTTGCTTGCCGTAACGGCAAATCTTTGCTCTGCCTTCCTCGTTGTCAGTAAGCACCCAGAGCTGCACATAGCAACGGCTTTCGCAACAGTCGCATTTAGACGGTCACTGATCTTGCGGTCACAGAGGAAGCCGATGGTGATGCACCACTTGCGTCGCGATGCGCGCATCAATTTCATTGAGGATATTGCCATCATCTCTGAGTGTCGAGCCGAGATACTGTCCGTCAACTTGGATGGTGCCTTGTTCGTTTTTATTGGTGGTTAAATATTTCGCCTTTCTGATATTTAACCGCATACCAAACTGCGCCAGCATGTCCTTTTCGGATTGGACTTGTTGTTGCAGATCCAATTTACTCTTTCTTATGCATTTCATTTTCTGCTGCGACCAGATCAGGCTGTCTGAAGATACCGGCTTCGTGACCAAAAATGCACCAAACATTGATGTTATTGTTTTTTTTCCTTTCCCTTTGCACAACTCAATCATGTTCTGCAAAGCCAAAAACAAAAACAACATTTTTCCTCTACAAAACAACCAAACCAAACACCATGAGTAAATATTTGAAGATATAAAGAAATTGAAACATAAAAACTTTTAGCAAAATGACCGGATTCGGCATTAAATAAAAAAGGGTTGATGTGCCGTAAAACAAAACAACCATTTCATTTCATTAGTATTAACTCGTTGCAACGGTACTGCTTCCCTGCAGATTACAACATGGTCGTCTTCAAATCCAATAGCAACAGATTCTTGTCATAAACCGTCCCATTAATCAGTCTCAATCCTCTCATAATGTTCTTCATCTCTCAATTTCTTTTCTTTTTTTAATTTTTAAAAAACTGAATTCACCCGAAACAAGGCAAGTTACCACTCTAGATGTAAGGGGCTACTGAGAATTAGGGTGAAAGTTTAGGGGATCATCTTAAATTGGGAGCTGTGCAGCTAGATGTTTGTTCACTTCAGATTTTAATGTCTGCATGTCGGTACAGACGGGGAAACAGGGAGCAGGGAGGGAGTACCAAAGGCCGGCAGCTCGAGGAAAGAAACTATTGGAGTAGAAGGCTCTTCGGCATCTGGGGGAACTCCACAGTAAATGGGTGGGGTTTAGCTGATTGTCGGGTTGGTCGAGGGGGCACTAGAGCAGCAAGTTCATCGGAGCACATTCCATTGAAGTACTTGTAAAACAAGCACAAGGATGCAATATTGCAGCGATGGGACAGGGGCTGGAGCATTGGTGGATAATAAGGGACCTATTAGATTAGAGACTCTTTGTTTGGACCTTGTCTCATTAATCCTTATCCTCGAGTGGCTTTTGGCCTTGAAGAGTGGTCACATTTCTAGTAAAAAAAAAAAGGTCGTGTTTTTTTGTTTTTTTTATAAAAAAAGTTTATTCAATCTTATTTGACTCTTTCTGGTGTCAAATTTATTTCTGGAAACTCATTTTTTGTACTTTTAACTTGAAACAAAAGTTAAAATGCTGTTTTTATTTTTTAATTTCAAATAAAAATGCAAAATAAAAATGACGATCTTCCCCCCCCCCCCCCATAGGCCATTGTTTTGTTTTTTTGTAATGATAGCGTCAATCAGTTTCATATTTTACAAATATTTCGTTACAAAGGAGCGTAAGAAAGCGCGGGAAGAGGAGGGAAGGAGAAAAGGATTTGAGAAAAAAGAAACCTTTTTGTTTGTTTTAATTGTTGTTCTTTTTAGTCAGAAAACCTAAATCCAATCTTCAATCGACGCGTTGAAAAAAAATAAAATAAAAAAAGGGGTTCAAACTTTGGTGGATTAACAAAGCGATAGAGATGCATAGACCATCTAAAAATGATATTTCATTTGAAGCTTAAGCGTGACAGACGAACGGCTATGTTATTTGAAAGTGAAGCGTGACAGACGAACGGCTATGTTATTTGAAAGTGAAGCGTGACAGACTAACGGCTATGTTATTTGAAAGTTAAGCGTGACAGACGAACGGCTATGTTATTTGAAAGTGAAGCGTGACAGACGAACGGCTATGTTATTTGAAAGTGAAGCGTGACAGACGAACGGCTATGTTATTTGAAAGTTAGGCGTGACGGACGAACGGCTATGTTATTTGAAAGTTAAGCGTGACGGACGAACGGCTATGTTATTTGAAAGTGAAGCGTGACAGACGAACGGCTATGTTATTTGAAAGTTAAGCGTGACAGACGAACGGCTATGTTATTTGAAAGTTAAGCGTGACAGACGAACGGCTATGTTATTTGAAAGTGAAGCGTGACAGACGAACGGGTATGTTATTTGAAAGTGAAGCGTGACAGACGAACGGCTATGTTATTTGAAAGTTAGGCGTGACGGACGAACGGCTATGTTATTTGAAAGTTAAGCGTGACAGACGAACGGCTATGTTATTTGAAAGTGAAGCGTGACAGACGAACGGCTATGTTATTTCAAAGTGAAGCGTGACAGACGAACGGCTATGTTATTTGAAAGTGAAGCGTGACAGACGAACGGCTATGTTATTTGAAAGTTCAGCGTGACGGACGAACGGCTATGTTATTTGAAAGTTCAGCGTGACGGACGAACGGCTATGTTATTTGAAAGTTAAGCGTGACAGACGAACGGCTATGTTATTTGAAAGTTAAGCGTGACAGACGAACGGCTATGTTATTTGAAAGTGAAGCGTGACAGATCGAGCAACGGACAGATGTTGTTATTGAGAAGCGTAGACGCATCTAACGGATGTAATTCGATTTCATTGGCCTTTTCAGATTGATTGATTTTCAAATCTTTAGATTTGGTCAAACATCTTTAATTGCGCGTCGATTATCATAATGAGAGAGTTACACCGGCTGTTACGTCAGCGTCCGTACAAGTACTGGTGCACCCAATCAACAGCCTCGGTTTTTTACCCCCCCCCCCCCCGATACGCCCCTCCCTCCCTCACAAGGTATTATCCCCCTCTCGTCTCTCCCCCCCCCCTATTTATTTCTCAACATTATCGTCTATTCATAACTTCTTTCTCTTCTTTGATCTTGCATTCATTTGAGATGCTTACTTTTCTTTTGTTTCACTTTCTCCCCCCCCCCCCCCTTATTCATCTTTGTCATCTTTTAAAATTAAATCTTTAACTTTTACTTTGAACTTTTCCTGGTTGTCATTTTCACTTTATCCAATTTGTTTTTCTTTCATTCTCCTTTTTTCAATGCCCCTTGTTTTCTATCGGTTTTCTATCTGTTTTCTATCGGTTTTCTATCTATTTTCTATCGGTTTTCTCTGTTTTCTATCGGTTTTCTATAGGTTTTCTCTCTGTTTTGTATCGGTTTTCTCTCTATTTTCTATCGGTTTTCTCTGTTTTGTATCGGTTTTCTTTGTTTTTTATCGGTTTTTTCTTTGTTTTCTATCGGTTTTCTCTCTGTTTTCTATCGGTTTTCTATCTATTTTCTATCGGTTTTCTCTGTTTTGTATCGGTTTTCTCTGTTTTCTATCGGTTTTCTATCTATTTTCTATCTGTTTTCTATCTATTTTCTATTTGTTTCTATCGGTTTTCTATCTTTTCTATTTGTTTCTATCGGTTTTTTATCTTTTCTATTTGTTTCTATCGGTTTTCTATCTATTTTCTATCTGTTTTCTATCTATTTTCTATTTGTTTCTATCGGTTTTTTATCTTTTCTATTTGTTTCTATCGGTTTTCTATCGGTTTTCTATCGGTTTTCTATCTGTTTTATATCTGTTTTATATCTTTTCTATTTGTTTCTATCTGTTTTCTATCGGTTTTCTATCTGTTTTCTATCTGTTTTCTATCGGTTTTCTATCGGTTTTCTATCTGTTTTCTATCGGTTTTCTATCGGTTTTCTATCTGTTTTCTATCGGTTTTCTATCGGTTTTCTATCGGTTTTCTATCTGTTTTCTATCTGTTTTCTATCGGTTTTCTATCGGTTTTCTATCGGTTTTCTATCGGTTTTCTCTTTTCCCCGTTTTCTGTCTATTGTTAGCTCCACCTACTCTGTGTTTTATTTTTTTTTTTTTATGGAAATCGCTCCTAACAAGGCACGAAGCCAATTGAGCTAAAAAATACTACTTCAGGGTACAAAACTAACTAACAATAAGTGTTAGATGGATAGATTCCGATCCAGAAAACAGCCATTCTCCACCCGTTGTCAGAAACATCGCTCATGAAATGTGGGGACTAAAGGACAAAATAAGGGAAGCGAGAATTACGAAGCTGCTGAAAGTAAACCCAAGCTTCTCTCTCTCTCTCTTTCTCTCTCTCTCTCTCTCTCGATGATATTTTTGTCGTCATTTTCGTTCTTTTCTTTACTTCAAGGTCGCTTACTCCTTTTTTCCTTTACCCTTCACTGTCTCACACCTTTTCCTTTGCTCTCCCCTCTCTCTCACGCCTGTTCTTTCTCTCTCACACCTTTTACTTTTATCTCACGCATTTTCTCCCCCCATCCCCTTCTCTCTCACGCACTTTCTTCCCCCTTCTCTCTCACGCACTTTCTTCCCCCTTCTCTCTCACGCACTTTCTTCCCCCTTCTCTCTCGCGCCTTTTCCCCCCTTCCTTTCTTCCTCACGCCTATTCCTTATTTCTTCTCTTTAACGCCATTTCTCCCTCTCGCCTTTTTTTAATATCTCCTTCTTCCTCACGCCTTTTAAATATCTTTCTTCCTCACGCCTTTTTAATATCTTTCTCCCTCGCGCCTTTTTAAAATTTCTCCTTTGTTCCTCACGCCTTTTTAACATCTTTCTCCTTCTTCCTCACGCCTTTTTTTTTTTTAAATTTCTCCTTCCTCACGCTCTTTTTAATTTCTGTTTCTCTCACACGCTTTCTTTCTATTTTCACCCATTGTGTGTTTTTTTCTTTTCTTTTCTCTTTTCTTGTATTTTTCATCGCTTTCTCTCTTCTTTTTCCTATTAACTCCCTCGTTCCTTATCCTTTCTTTTCATCGTCATCATCCTAATCAATCCAAGCCGATTTCCTTATAAAATGACTAAACGAGGGAGTCGGCGGCTGCGACAAAAGTTAAAAGAAACTGTCGTAGGAGAGAGGGTTTATTTAAAGCCACTCAAGTTACCCTGAAGCGACGATTGCAAAAAGAGGACGGGGTACGTAAAACGGTGAGGACGGGGTAAGGGCCGTTCACAAATTGAAGAATAAAAATCAAGTGACCAATCAATGGTAATGTTATTACTAAAATGCTACGACCATTAAAAAAAGTTGAATTAGAAAAACAAAAAGGAAACTCATAAATCTATTTAACAAATAAATGTAATACATTTATGAATACGTCGCCACTACCTACCTACCTACCTACCTACCTGCGTTACTACCTCACGCTGTAAAGTCGTAATTATACAAATCTTTGTTGCAACACCCGTACGTATTTTTATGAAGATACGTACCTGGGACAAGTGTTTATAATTGTTGTCTCGGGGCGTCATCGTCCTAGAAATAACCTCCCCGAAAAGGAGGCGGAGGGTCTAGTTAATTGTCTCTCACCCGAGACTCTCTTAAAAAATGCTGAGGAGACCGACCAGTCTATTTCTGCTCGTTTTTTGAGTGAGATATACCCCGGCCTCCATTCAAACAACTGTGTATAACAGCCACTGGTTGGTTGTTACGTCGGTAAAAAAAAAAACCAACTAATTAAAACTACATTTTGTCAATTGTGAGACGGAACCCCGCATCTACGACTCTAATCTCAGTCAAACTTTGTAAAAGTGAAAAAAATATACCAGACTAGTTGTGCCAACCCGGCGTTGCCCGAACGTTTTTTTTTGAATTATTTCGTTTCTATTTTATTTTCATCAAATTATTTTTTTAATAGAATTTTGAAATTTAAATCACTACAATATCGTTTTGTACTTAAATAATGTTTTTGCAACACTATTAAAAAAATCGTTTTATTTTACGTCATTGCATTTTTTATTTTCATAAATATTCGATTAATAGTAAATGTTAAAAAAACTACTAATACAATGTGTAATTATCCAAGTTTGAAATGCGGAACATAATTTAAGTTGTTTGAAACGGCGTGGCTTAAAAGAAAGCGAAAGTCGCACTCTGGGGGGGGGGGGGGTAAAGTCATACTGGGGGGGGGGCGTAAAGTCGTACTCTGGAGGCAATTTATATATTTTCTAAGAAATACAAGTTTGAAAATTTCACATCATGGCGAGTTTCAAGAGAGTAACAGCTTGATTTTGCTTGATTAACACAGATTGTTTGTTGTTAAAAAGATATCTCACAGATACTTGATTCAGAGTAGCCTATTTGTTTCGTTATTCTTCCACTACGTTAGTGGCATGAGTATATTTTATTTCCCTTCAGTTTTTTTTTTCTGAAAATACTTATTCCGGCTGAGAAAACTGTTAGAGTAGCGACAATTTCTTTTACTCACCCTAACAGATTAAAGGGAAATGAGTTCTCTCCGTCCGATTCTTCATATATATATATATATATATATATATATATATATATATATATATATATATATATATATATATATATATGAGAAAGGAAGGATGAAGGTAATCCGACGTAATGGAAAAGGAAAAACCAAAAAGGATGTTTTGTTTTTTTATATATGGCTACTACTTTTTCTCATCAACCGATCATGTCAACTCAATATTTTCACGTACTTGCATGACATTTTTCTTAAAATTATCATCCTGGGGAAGTCTTACAAATAAAGACGAAACGTTGATGAATATATATAAAAACATGCTTTTTGGTTTTTCCTTTTTCATTTCCCATATATATATATATATATATATAGTCTAAAGAAGCTTTGAGTTATTTTAAACAAAAAGACAAAAAAAAGAAAAATGCAGTTTAAATTCCCAAAGAAACTAACTAAATCCAAAATAGTGTAGACTTAACATTTGTTGGAAAATTCATAAATAAATAATATATAATAGTAAGTAAATAAAATAAAAAGGGGGATTAAGTATCTAACAGTGAAACAAAAGCAGGAGACCTTAACGTAAGCATCTAATATTAACACGGGGATCTTCAGCTATATATATATATATATATATATAGTCAACCTCCTGGATACCTTTCCTCAATATGTTTTTGAATTGTTTGGCTTGGATGCATTATATAGATTTAACAAAAAAGTATGTTTTTGGGTTGATATATTTGATGCTATATAATTTTATGTATTTTCAAAGTGTAATTGTATTACCTGCAGTAATATCACTGCGGTAATGGTCCTCTGAGGAGAAGAATTATCTTTGAAAACTCATGAGTTAAGGACGTTTAGATACTTTGCTTGAACTTTGAATTATAATAAAATTGGAATGGCACCTTATTTTATTGTTTCATTTCATATATATATATATATTGTGTGTGTATTTAGGCAGCATTTTCTCATTTATGCAAACAGTGTTAAAAATAACTGAATTCGTCTGTTTAATTATATCTTTTTTTTTTCAATTTTTCTGATGGTCTTTTTTGTATTAAAACAAAAAAAAATAATAAATGCTCCATAGGTTTCAGAAACGTTTTCGATTTTTCGTCGAATCATCCTCAGGTGTCAAAAGCAAATGCACAAAAAAAGCTGGGGAAAGGAGAGCATTTTTTTAAAAGACGACGGAGAAACGCGCAGAGAACTTCTTTTTTTTTTCGCATTGTTCCAGGATGCCATCCAGCGTGTCTGAATTTAAATCGTCAACGTCTTTCATGGAACAATGCAAAAAACGTTCTCAGGGATCGATTCTTGGCCCGAATCTATTCCCGATCTTCATAAATTATCTTCCAAATCGTATCTCCGTTGATATCTACACAGATTGACACAGCTGTCTATGGCAACACATCGAGGAACACTGATGATCAGGATCTTTCTGACTTCTCTTCTTCTGATTCGAAGCACGCGGTGCAGAGGAAAAAGTGTCTTGTCACATTTAAAGCCTTATCATCTGATCCTCTAAGTCGAAACGTCAGAAGGATAAATTAAAAACTAAGAAAATCGGATGAGAAATGAGGGGAACATTTGTTCTGACCAGTTGGAGATCTTCCACGATTCAAATCCCCCATAACGTTGAGATTTACCCTAGAGATGGGCGGTTTTACCGAAAAACCGCGGTTTTTCGGTTTCGTCTCCATACCGAATACCGAATCGTTTTTTTTTTTAAACCGTAACCGTTCAGTGTTGTGTTTTTACTACAGTAAGCCACCATATACAAGGAAACACGGTTGAAAAGATTTTCCGATTTGAATAAAATTGAATATTACCAAAAAATGTTATATTAGTAAGAGGACAGATTGAACAAATATATGATAAAAACATTTAATTGACTTGTAGGAAGAAATCTTTGTTTACAGTTTGTTTATCATTAACATTTTGAATTTTCAAATGAAAAAAGAGGAATACGACAGACAACATGACATCGTATTTTTAGCATAAACTATTTTCAAATGAAAAGGAAAAAATCAAACGCGTTCCGTATGATGTCGAAAATCTATTTGATTCAACTCAAAATTGAAAAATAATTATTTATGTTTGTTTCAGAGTAATCTAAAAAAATAAGTTATTAAAATGAAATTTAAAAAAAATACTTGTTGTAAAAGTAAATAAACGAAAAGTAGCGAGCGAGTTTAAACATTTAAAAAGAAAAAAAGTAGTTGTCAATGCTAGTATCACTTTATTCGAGTTATATTTTAGCTTCTGATGGGTTAAAGAATTAGATAGAATGTATATTCAAACTCAGTTTTATTCTTCAGAAATCTTTCATGAATCTTTGGTCACTGTTTTAACGAGTTAACTGTTGAAAAGGTATCAGAACTTTGATTTACAACAGTCAACACCTTAAAACTTATATGATTCATATCATGGAGTATGATTCAGTCACAAAATTATCGAAACAGTGGCATAATTCAACTAAACGTTGAATAATAACTAATCATCACACAAGAGAATGAATAGCTTCCATAGTAAAAATTTTTTTTTCGAAAACCGAGTTTTTAAGGGGAAAAAACCGATACCGAAACCAAAATTTCAAAACCGCCCAACTCTAATTTACCCCCTTTTCTTCTTCTCTCTCAATTGATTTCTCCAACTGAAACAATTTGTTCCTCTCATTTCTCATCCGATTTTCTTATTTTTTTAAAATTTATCATTCTGACGTTTTCTTTTTAGAGGGTCAAACGATACGGCCCTAAGGAAAATTTTAAACAATTTTCTTCTTTTTTTTTCACCCGCCCCGTTTCATTGATCAATAAATAATGTTTCCTCTGAAATAATCCGCATATTAAAAAAGAAAAGAAAAAATACCCCCCTCGGCCTTTTGGCTAAGATCAGAGTGTAGTATCTGGATGGTACACTCTGTAGATTGGTACCGTCTTAGTTTTCGGACCTTGATTCCGCCGGTCTGAGGTAGTGTCCTGTGCAGTTCTATGAGGTGCACTCTCCCAGGCTTTGCCTTCTCCCCCTTTGAAGAAGCGGTTAGTTCATTGCTAATCGCCTGAGGCGCCCCTATCGGGGAATACCAACGGGTCTGCCAAGGTATTTTTTGTAGGCCAGAGTGCTCTTCCTCTAGGGCGCTAGCTTTTCAATCGCACTTTCCCGACCTTGTGTCACATCTTGCCGGTGATGGTGGTGGGAGATAGATACAAAATATAATCCGCATATTTGAACGAAACCCGCTTTTCTTACGTGTAAGGTGCGTGTCTGATAAATCCGTTCTGTGCGGTTGCTCCGTCAGTTTGTCGTTCTCGTCGTCCTGTTCGACAAGCCGCGGTTATTTTAACGGGGGAGGGGGGGGGGGGGCTGGGTGTTGAAAGCTTCATCAATATCATCAGGATGGGGGGGGAATGTCTAACTTTAAAGAAAGAACAACATATAAAAGATGAGTGTGTTTTTTTGTTTTTGTTTTTTTTCTAATTTGAAATAAAAGTGCTGGTTGATGTGGGATGAAAACTGAGTTACGGGTTGGGTAGAAAAAGAAAGGGTTGTCGGTTTGGTTTGGGTGGGGGGGGGCATGGGGCGGGCAATTGCGGTCCCTCACCGACGAACAGACTTGACAGTCAAAGCCTTTCGATTATTACAACTTGCTCTTTTGTCTTGTCACGCGATGCCGACATCCGGAGCGAATGAAAAAAGAAAAGAAAGACAATAAATAAATAAAAAAATAAGGACACGAATCCACTTCACGATGGGTTGCAGATTCTCTCCGCAATTCCGTCTTGCGATCCCCCTCCCCCCGCCACCTCTCTACAAACACACACTTAAACGCACGAACAGGCACACACGTACGCGGACACGTACTTACACGGTGAGAGGGGGGGGGGAGAAAGAGAGAGAGAGAGCATTTTTATATATGACTGTGCCGTGTAAAAAGAGTGTTTTCCGCGCTCTTGACTTTTCTATTCTCCCTACACGGCCGTCCCCGTACCCCCCCCCCCCCGTTTCGAATTTTCCCCGCCGCACCTCACCCCCAACGTGGTCGTTCCAGAACATATCCTTAAAGAAAAACTGAAAAGAATAAGAATATATATTCAGTACTTTCTCCCGTAACCCTTTTTTTCATTGCCGGTTGTTCACCTCCCCGCGGAGGTGTGGCCTCCCCGTTAGGCCCCATTGCACGCACGCCGACCCGTTAAACACGACGCTGCGCCCCCTTTTCACGCTCGATTATTGCAGTTAGCATAGCTCCCCCCCCCCCCGCTTTTATTTGCGTTTTTATTACCCCCCCCCCAAAAAAAAATAAAAAATAAAATAAATAAATAAACAAGAGAAACAAATTGGTCCTTTTCATTATTCCCTTCGCCGTAACATCCTTTGTCCTTCTGTTGGTTTAACTTCTGTGGCAAAAAAAAAATAAATAAATAAATTTTTGTGGTCAAGTTCTTTGACTCTTTGGCTTTGTGGGCGTCTAGCATTGAAACTGAAATTGACCTCCGTTCTCCACCCCTCCCCCTCCCCCAAACTCTGACCCCACCACGTTGCTTCTTATCCCCTTCACGCTTTTAGCCAAACCTTTTACGGGATCCCATGTCGCTCACCCTTCCCTCCGAGGCTATCAATTTCAAGACGTACCCCCTCCCCCGAGAAGGGAGGAGGAGGGCGTAAGTCGGAGGGAGAGGGAATTCATCGCGTCTATTATTAAACATTTTCGTCTTTTATTCGTCGCGAACAAACATGGGAAGTTCATCTCGAAAGAAGAAGAAAAACACGCAACGCCATCGTCTTCATAATGAAAGCGACTCTCGGCACTCAATAATTCGAGTTGATATTTTCTTTCTTAATTACTCCCTTAATTACTCTTGTTTATTAATTACTCCCTTAATTACTCTTGTTTATTAATTACTCCCTTAATTACTCTTGTTTATTAATTACTCCCATTAATTACTCTTGTTTATTGGTTTTTCTTTTGTTTCTCAATAGAATTACGCAAAAAAAAACTACTGAGTAGAATCGCAATTGAACTCGTTTTACTACCACCATTGCAAATACCCTACCCCTCCACCCCAACAGCAAACGGAAGTTCCGTGAGCAGTTTCTTTCCAAAAATTTCTCATCTGTAGAATACGTGCCACAAGATTTCTTCCCTGAGGGCGACAACATGGTCATCTTCAAATCTTTCTTGCAATAAACACTTGTCATAAACCGTCCGGCCATATGCAGAGGAGTACCGCCCCCCCCCCCGCCTCAGAAAACGGGACCACCTGTTGGAGGTGGGTGGCGATATGCGATGTCTTAGGACGGGATCCTGGTAACACCATGGTATTGTAGAACCGATTGATACAAATTTAATGCCACCTTTGGATTAATCGTAAAATTTCTATTTGGTCTTTGTATAGAGCTTTGTTTTCAATTTCATCCTCAGACAGACACAACGTCTGTATTATATATACAGAGTTTATAAAGTTTGTGTGCACTTTTACATATTTATAACTTATGAAGTTGTTGCGGGGCTGATAAGGACGTTGACCCCATAAAACAAAAAAATCAGCGATTCACAACAGTTCAAACAAGAGTAACAGAATTGAATGGTTGACATAAAAAATTGGCCCGGTTTTATTCTCAGCAAAACATTGCAACACCGGAAGTTGCTAATAAAACTGTGCGCATTCAGTGCACAGGCCGTCATCTTCCGCTCGTTGGCCGTGGGTGTCGATCATGTGATCTGCTGTAACAAAAGGGTCTTCCTTCGAAACAAAATCACAAGCAAGCAAAAATGTTTTATTTTATGAGTTACAACTATACTTCTAATCGAACGCAAAACAACAGAGCCCGCCTGCGACAACCCACTCCCCTGCCTGTTCTTGTTCGAATAAAAATAGATATTGTTGTCATTTAAGGTAGGTCACCCAACAAGACCACTTAAGAATTATGGGCTGTTTTATCACTGGACATAAAAACTTACTGACCAGGGTGTATCTTATCTACAACGAACATTAATTCTGTAATATTTCAAGTGATCTGATATCTCAACACGAACCCCCCCCCCTTTTTAAAGAGGCAATAACCTTTCCAAGTGGAGAAATCAAACTTTGGGTGGTCAAACCCCAAACCAGATATTTTCCCCCATCACCGGCTGATCGTCTGCGTGCATTGCAACTCCACTAAGCATACCTCATTGTACCTGTTTACATGACGGCTTGGTTTGGGGTAACCTAGACTAAGGCTTTTCGAATCATTGGTTGTTATTGCCATTAAAAGGACAATTTATCTCACGTAGCAAGTTGATGAAGTTTTGTCCTGAAAAGGACAGCTTATCGATTGAAATAAATAAAAATATACTTATCCTGAAAAGGACAATTTATCACATGTAGGAGTGAATGAGATGTTCTCCTGAAAAGGGCAGTTTTGTAGCAGTCAATAATAAGATTTGGTCGACCATCATGAAGTGCGGGAGTTGATGATTTTGTTTTTATATTGTATTAGTGTTTGTCTGCTCTAAAACTGACAAAACTTAAACACTTGCGTGAAAGCGCATAATTGACTTAATCGATATTCTAACAGACTATGAAATCGGCTATGCTCATTTTTATGGTAAATTTTGTGGAAAAAAAAAAAAAAACAGGTCAAAAACTTGTTCATATGTCCCATTTTTTTATAATGAAGTAAATTTAGGGCATCTGGCATTGTCTAAGGGGCTTATAGGACATATTTAGGGCTTTCTGGGATAAATTTTTAGCAATTCTTCAGCTGCACCCAAATTTACTCCTTGGTAAAATCACTGTAGTCGTGATTTCGCAAAAATTCGAACTTCAAACGGGCATATCTTAAGAAATAATTTGAGTTAGAAGACAAATGAGCCGATTTTTTGCAACCTCAGACTCTGAACTATTCAAATATATAGGTTTCATAATGATTTTAGAAAGTTGCTAAAAATCCATATGTCCGCTTGCCAGCCCACTGTGCCTTGGGGAACCTGAAATGTCTCTCGAACCATGTATCAAATACCAACTTGTGTTCAATTAACTGTCTTCCTCCTAACTATGATACAGGACACTATCTACTGCCCCTGTTATAGGCTTGGCTTTTTGCAGTTGTTTTCTCTGATTAAAAACAAACAATCCTTTTCCATTGCGAACCGGAGTTCAAAGTCAGCCGTAGGTCACGTGATCGATCACTAGGCAACTTGTGGTCAGGGATGGAGAAATGGAAATTAAATCTTTTTACCTGCATCCTCTTGCACAAACACCCACCCACCCATCCATCCATCCTCTTATTCTTCTTCTTCATCCCCCCCCCCGCTTGCCCCGTCCCCCACCTGGACTATTTGTAATTGCCAAATGTAAGCCTCATCCATCAGTCCTGTCTATAATCAATATAGAACATTCCTTTTGGTTCTCTGACTATTGTATCCTCCGCCAATGCCTCAACAAAAGATAGTGATAGAATGAACTTACACACACACTATATATATATATATATATATATATATATAATCAGGACTGGCGGGACAGTTATAAAAGTGGGGGCTCTCCTAAAAAGTGGGGGGGGGGCGGTTAAACACATGCATATATAACTTCATTATTGATGACCGTAAAGTGGGTGGCTTGTTGCAGATTGAATGAACCCATCAATGGGCAAATGAATGAACCCATCAATGGGCAAATGAATGAACCCATCAATGGGAAAATGAATGAACCCATTAATAGGGCAAATGAATGAACCCATTAATAGGGCAAATGAATGAACCCATTAATGGGCAAATGAATGAACCCATCATTGGGCAAATGAATGAACCCATCAATGGGCAAATGAATGAACCCATCATTGGGAAAATGAATGAACCCATCAATGGGCAAATGAATGAACCCATCAATGGGCAAATGAATGAACCCATCAATGGCCAAATGAATGAACCCATCATTGAGCAAATGAATGAACCCATCAATGGGCAAATGAATGAACCCATCATTGGGCAAATGAATGAACCCATCATTGGGCAAATGAATGAACCCATCAATGGGAAAATGAATGAACCCATCAATGGGAAAATGAATGAACCCATCATTGGGCAAATGAATGAACCCATCAATGGGAAAATGAATGAACCCATCATTGGGAAAATGAATGAACCCATCAATGGGAAAATGAATGAACCCATCATTGGGAAAATGAATGAACCCATCAATAGGGAAAATGAATGAACCCATCATTGGGAAAATGAATGAACCCATTAATAGGGCAAATGAATGAACCCATTAATAGGGCAAATGAATGAACCCATTAATGGGCAAATGAATGAACCCATTTATGGGCAAATGAATGAACCCAGTTATGGGCAAATGAATGAACCCAGTTATGGGCAAATAAATGAACCCATATTAATAGGGCAAATGAATGAACCCATCTCTAGATGTTATTTCTCTGGAAGGAGATAAAAAAGGTTTTGTCTCTAGAAATGTAATACATATCTGAAAAGAATCTCAATTTACCAATTTGTCTAATTTTTTAGTTGTTGTTGTTGTTTTTATAGATAACTAGAAGGATACCTGTCTCAGGATGGGTAAATTAAAATCAAAATATAATGCTCCTAAACCTTAGATCTAGAATCCTTATTCCAAGTTTGAGAAAAATCCATTACATGATTTTGATTCTTGAAGTACTTGTAAAACAAGCACAAGGTTGCAACATTGCGGCAATGGGACAGGGGCTGGAGCTTGGTGGATAATGAGGGATCGATTAGATTGGAGACTCTTTTTGGGATGTTGTCTAAGAGGGAGAGACTAGTGGTTGGTGCACCAGCCCAGATGTGACAACAATAGCATGGTAGAGGGAACTCACTTTCTTTGCAGCAGCCTTTTAAAATCAAACTCAAGAACTTATATGGAATTTCAAACGAATTTCATAGGAATAGATTATTCTTGTTCCATCAGCCTTGGCCGCATAGAAGAAGTGTTAATTATTTTATGTTATTTTTTGTTATTGCCGCTTAGAACTGAGTGTTAATCAACACTTTTAACCGTGACGCCACGGATCCACATTAATAGTTATTAAAGTATAATTATGGGAATCTAAGTTGCTTATTTTAAACTTAATCTTTTTATTCGGAATCTTTTTATTCGGAATCTTTTTATTCGGAATCTTTTTATTCGGAATGCGGATGATAGAAATTTAGTTTTGGGAATCAATTATCCATTTATTTTGGTTATATGATGTCATAGGTCCAGTGTCATGTTGAACTCATTCCTTTGTTGAACTAATCCAAATCTCATACAAGGTTTTATTCTCCGTGGAAACGAGGAACAAGAATGAACTTACGAACAGGTTGACCATTATTCTGTGACAACCGCTCCAAGATCCAAGTCTTGAATACGTTTATGGATTGTGGAATTGGAATTCAAATGATGTGAAAAATTCAGCAAAGAAAAGAAAAAGAAATAGTGAAAAGATGTTAAAATAATTACGGAATTGGTGATATTTGTTTTTTTTTCTAAAATGGTAAGACAGAGCATGAAAAACAGTCTTTTATTTGTCTGCGAATCAGCCGGCTGGAAATAGGGATAACAGGTAATGGAGGGAAAGTTAAGAATGGTTTCTTTATTTTTGCATCAATTTTGGCGATTTCGATCTGTGCATCTTATTGGCAGACGATTACACGTATTAACGATTAGTTTAATCATCGCAACGTCAGGTTTATTCACATTTCTTTTTGGTTCTTTTCTTTTTCTTTCATCTCTCCTTTTTTTTTTGCTCACTTTCTTTTTCTATTCTGCTTTCTTTCCTTTTTGCTTTGTTTCTTTCTGTTCTTCCTCGCTTCTCTTCCCCGTTCTCTCTCTCCTTATTTCACTCTCTTCCTTCTCTCTCTCTGCCCCTCTCTTTCTTTCTCTCCCCCCACTCTCTTTCTCTTTGTCCCCTTCTCTCTCCCTTTTCTTCACTCTCTTTTTATCCCCCTCTCTTTTGCTGTCCTCCTCTTTCTCTCTCCTTCACTCTCTCCCTCTCCTCCACTCTCTTTCTATCTCCCTCTCTGCCCAACTCCCCCTCTCTCTATTTCCCTCTCGCTTTTTCTCTGGTACTCCCTCCCTCCCTCCCTTATCTCCTTCATCAGTTACTACTTTTTACTTAGCAACCGCTTAAGAGCTTGAACAAAGTTTGATTCAAATTAGATAATCCAACTGACTTGTAAGAAGGACCCCCCAACCCCCTAACCCCCAACCCCCTAACCCCCAACCCACTAACCCTAACCCCAACCCTAACCCTAACTCTAACCCTAACCCTAACCCCCAACCCCAACCCACTAACCCTAACCCCAACCCTAACCTCCCCAAAAAAGAGCAAATTTCTTCTGTTTCTTTTATCCCAAAAGTCCAAACAATCCGAAGTCGAACTCATCAGGAGAGATAATTATCAACCCCATATAGAATACTGCACCCAGGTCTGGGCTCCAGCGACTAGACATGGAAATTGGAATGTAATATTGAAACTGGAAGGCATACAAAGAAGGGTGACAAAACTAATAAGTAAAGTAAAGGAGTGCAGTTACAGGGAGAGATTGGACAAATTGGGATTGACTACTTTGCTGGAGAGAAGAATGAGAGGTGATATGATTGAGACTTTCAAGATAATTAATGGCATTTCTAACTATGCTGGGCATTTTTTTTAGTATTTCTCCTAGATCTGGAAGGTTATTGTCAAGGCAGTTTTCAAAAACTAGATTTGTTAACCAGTTAAGTTTTTTTGCTCACAGAGTAATATGTTTTTGGAATAAGTTGCCAGATCGGATTAAGAATAGCAATAGCGTGGATCAGTTTAAGATGAGGTTGGATGAATTCAAAGAAAGTGGTAGGTGGAAGAAATTGAGGGGGCACTTTTGGGAGTTATCAGATGAAATATTTAACATAATTTGATCTGGATATCGATACTGTACTAAGAGTTTGATTTTTTTTTAGTTTTACAGTTGAATTGAGAAGATAGTTAAAGGGGAGACGCCCAAGGAGGCATAACAAACAAATAATAAATAAATAATAAATAAATTGATTTGTTTATTCTCCACTTCTTTGCTTTAAACAAGTTATATTAATCGGGCTAACTGGCCGTCGAGAGACCCTGGGAAGTGGAGAGAGTTGAGAATCTCTGTCAATCTGAAAAAAAAAAAAGAAGTCTTGTTATGTTTAAATCAATTAGAATCGGACCAGTCCGCAGGAATTAATGATTAAAATCTTAAATGAGCAAAATGTTCACTGGTTTCTTGATTGTAAAGAACAGAACTTTTTTTTCGGCTGTGAAGGATTTTCTTTTTTCATAATTTGTTGAACAAAAAATAATAAAAAAAAAAAGAAGTGAAACACGAATGCGGTGAATCAAATAATCTCAACGAACAGCACGCACACCCGGCATTGCCCGAGAATTAATAAGGAGCCATGTCTAGTCTTGCTCCAGACCCTCAACCCCATATTATAATTTTTATTCTAATTTTTTAATTTCTATAATTTCCAATTTATAAATAAAATAAGTAAAATATTGTCTTTGTTGTTTATGGATGTCCAGCGTGAACGCAGACCGCACGATATTAGTGTAAAAAATCCGCCAAAATGAATGCAAATATTGGATTCATTTTGAGCTTTTATTTGAGAGAAGTTGTATTTTTGTCGGCTGTCTGTTAGGTAAGGTGTCCTGAATTGGCTGTCTGTTAGGTAAGGTGTCCGGAATCGGCCATCTGTTAGGTAAGGTGTCCGGAATCGGCCGTCTGTTAGGTAAGGTGTCCGGAATCGGCCGTCTGTTAGGCAGAGTGTCACTATCTCTGCGATTAGTAAATTGTTAATTAAATAGTTACTAACGACTAGAATTAATTTACATTATGAAGGGGGAGGAGAGGACATGAGACTTGTTTATTGAATCTTTTTAAATCAGCCTTGAGATGAGAAAAACGGGAGGGTTAAGATATCAGGGTCGTTCAATAGGACGGTGATGGGAGCGAGGGAGGGGGGACAGGGCGAGAAACACGATCAGGCATGGGGAAGGTGTCCACATTTTACACCTACATGTAGCCATTTAGAAATATATATATATATATATGAGAGAGAGAGAGGGAGAGAGAGATATCTTCTGCAATATAAAGAAAAGTCATATTTCTGTCTGTGCACCCGCTAAAACTCAGGAACTACCAAAGATACATTAAAATCTTGCCTATTCCAATTCAGAACGACAGTGAGCTGGTTAATTAGTGCAAATGGTGGGGGAGGGTATTACTCTCTTTCATTCTCACTGATAAATGTTCGAAAAAGAACACTGAAACTATGCCAAACAGTCAGGCAGCTGCTGATTACTGCATCATTTTCTTTCTTGCTTTGATTCTTTTTATTATATTGAACCCGTTGTTATAATTTGATTATGAATGAGAGCGATACACACAAGCCGAGTCGGAGCGAGGGTGTGTTACAAAAGTAACGCGACTGAGAATGCAAAGCGAAATTGTAAAAAGAAGATTTTGACCCTTTTTAAACGAACGCGTCGACTCTCCGGATTTAGTATACTACTAAAACTCTGAATTCTATCTTGTTTGTCTCCTTTCACAATGGATGACGTCACTACATTGAGTGAATACATTGGGGAGAACCTTTATTGTGTCACAAAGGCTGAAATGACAAAATGATGAGGTTATCCAGTGAAACAGAACCAGTGAACAGTGACTGCATATACACTAGACGAACTAGCATTTACTCCCCTCCCACCGCAAGAAGATGTGACACAAGGTCGGAAGGTGGGTTTGACAGAAAGCCAGCGCTCCAGAAGCGGAGCACTCTAGCTCTCAAAAAATGCCTGGACAGCCCCGTCGACAATCCCTGGTAGGGGCGCCCCAGGTGGTTAGCAATAAGCTTATCCCTTCTCAAAGAGAGAAGGTAACGCCTGGGAGGGTGGGCCTACTAGAACTGAACAGAACCATACCTCAGTCCGACAAAAAAAAAAGCCCACCACCCTTAAATGGACTAGACTCTGTCGGGCTGATTGTTGAGAACATATCCTCGACACGGTATGAAAAATAGCACAACCTTAAGATCAACGATCACCGGGTTGAACTATCTAAACTAGAAGTATCCAGTATACTTCTGAAACTCTGTGAGTCTTGCTTTATGCCTTGCTTTCTTCTTTATATCTGTGAACAGTGCAGGAGATCTTTTTTTTAAAAAATTATTCGTTTCTTTATTTTCTTCATATATGGCTAAAATCACGTTGGCATTCTGGTTCCTATAAGATCACCAAAGTTCGGCGACGTAGAACCTGGCGACCATTTGGGAATACCAGGTGCTGTTTAAAAAAATCTCTTCAGAGATCTGGCAACAGATGGTGCGACTCATCGAGCAGAGTATGATGCCAATGCCGACTCTGCATTAGCAGGATAATTGCAAATGAAAGAGAAGATTTATTTTCTTCAAATCATTTTGATGTTTCGTAATCGGGCGGCTGTGTTCTTTTCTCCAATCATCACTCACCAGCGAACGAGAAAGGGCGGGGCTGGAGGGAGGGAAGGCTCGGTCTATTAGAGGTGGGGGGGGGGAGGTTGTATGACGCAATTAAATAGAACCAATCAGCCGCATTCGATGGAAAAATTATTGGCAATTTTCTACCTGACCTCCGATTTTACAAAGTACCAATTCCAATTGTATTAATAGTTCTTTTCCCAAGAGCATCATCATTATCATTTCCCGCCATCATCATCATCATCAGCAACAGCATCATTAGCATTTCCACCATTACCATCAGCAACATCATCATTATCATTTCCCGCCATCATCATCATCAGCAACAGCATCATTATCATTTCCACCATTACCATCAGCAACATCATCATTATCATTTCCCGCCATCATCATCATCCGCAACATCATCATTATCATTTCCACCATTACCATCATCATCAGCAACATCATCATTATCATTTCCCGCCATCATCATCATCCGCAACATCATCATTATCATTTCCACCATCATCATCATCATCATCATCATCAGCGACATCATCATTATCATTTCCACCATTACCATCATCATCATCATCATTATCATTTCCACCATCATCATCATCATCATTATTATTATTTCTTACACAAGTTTTGAATTTTAGAGACACTAAGTCTTCTTGGAATTCCAGTAGTCTCCGTACCCTTCGAGTCGTCGTCTGAGTGGTGCTTTCCCTCCTTGGCCTCCCAATCCAAATTATATTGGGTTCATATGAATTAAACAGAGTTATCTTCTCTAAACCATAAGAAAATTTTGAGAAAAGGTGACTCTTTTTCTCAGCGTGGCCATATAATTGACATACATGCCACAAACACGTATGTAAATTAGATAGCAAAATAATAAGTCTCTTTATTTATATATAAGAATAAAGAATGATAATACTTTTATATATATATATATTTGGTATCTGTTTTTCTGAAGCCGAAACTATACTATTACTTTTATAAATTGTACTATTGTACTTCTATTACTAATGGAGATTTGGTATCTGTCTGTCTGAAGCCGAAATTATACTATTACTTCTATTACTAATGAAGATTTTGGTATCTGTCTGTCTGAAGCCGAAACTATACTATTACTTCTATTACTAATGGAGATTTTGGTATCTGTCTGTCTGAAGCCGAAATTATACTATTACTTCTATTACTAATGAAGATTTTGGTATCTGTCTGTCTGAAGCCGAAACTATACTATTACTTCTATTACTAATGAAGATTTTGGTATCTGTCTGTCTGAAGCCGAAATTATACTATTACTTCTATTACTAATGAAGATTTTGGTATCTGTCTGTCTGAAGCCGAAACTATACTATTACTTCTATTACTAATGGAGATTTGGTATCTGTCTGTCTGAAGCCGAAATTATACTATTACTTCTATTACTAATGGAGATTTGGTATCTGTCTGTCTGAAGCCGAAACTATACTATTACTTCTATTACTAATGAAGATTTTGGTATCTGTCTGTCTGAAGCCGAAACTATACTATTACTTCTATTACTAATGGAGATTTGGTATCTGTCTGTCTGAAGCCGAAATTATACTATTACTTCTATTACTAATGAAGATTTTGGTATCTGTCTGTCTGAAGCCGAAATTATACTATTACTTCTATTACTAATGGAGATTTGGTATCTGTCTGTCTGAAGCCGAAACTATACTATTACTTCTATTACTAATGGAGATTTGGTATCTGTCTGTCTGAAGCCGAAACTATACTATTACTTCTATTACTAATGAAGATTTTGGTATCTGTCTGTCTGAAGCCGAAACTATACTATTACTTCTATTACTAATGGAGATTTGGTATCTGTCTGTCTGAAGCCGAAACTATACTATTACTTCTATTACTAATGGAGATTTGGTATCTGTCTGTCTGAAGCCGAAACTATACTATTACTTCTATTACTTTTAATGCTCAGTTCAGTTTACTATACTATTTCAGACTAATGTACTATCTTTCAATTCGGGGGGGGGGGGGGGTAGTGTAGTATCTGTTCTGTTGCTGTGATACCATCCTCCCAGGCATTACCTCCTCCATGGCTTAGAACAGGTGCTACACTTTGATTCGAAGATAAGAAAAATGCAAGTCTCTCAAAGACTACCATGAACAAAAGTGTCTGGTCGGGAAGATGAGATATCCATGTCCATGTTCCTGCAGAAAGTTGTCATACAACTGCACCACAGAAAAGTTACGCACTTAAAAAATAGCATCAGACTTTCTCCGCTTGTGCCAGCATTGCTTCTGATCATCTTAGATGTCCCCATACTATTGCACTTAAGCAATGGCGAGTCACGTGATGTTCAGTTGGAGATTGCACATCCCTGCTCATCCTGCAGGTGTCCTTTCTGGGTATGTCCATTGTCTCCAAAGGTGGATGGAATATAGTGATAAAAATTCAATAATATTCAATATGTCATCTAACTTTTTAACTGGACCAAGAAGTCAAAAGTGATACCAGTGGTAATCGGCACACCTGCATCAACAGACAATAAGTTTGAATTACCTGAAGGAAATTAGATTATCACAAAAAATTACATTGTTATAAAACTCTGCATCAGTTTATACGCAAGAAGTGTAAGACAATGGATGAGAACTCAGATGTGGAGAAAGTATATTTGGATGGCGAAGCCCTTGAGGTTGTCGAGAAGTTTTGTTACCTTGGTGATACCATTGGAGCACAGGGTGGAGCAGGTGCTAGTGTGATTGCAAGAGTTAGGAGTGGATGGAGTACAAGGAACTGTTGTCATTACTAACCAGCAGAGCGTTATTACTGTTGACCAAGAAAAGAGTCTATCAGGCATGTGTACGCAGTGTGATGTATAGAAGTGACACCCGTACACTGAGGGCTGAGGATATGCGTCGTATGGAGAGAAACAATATGAGAATGATACGATGGATGCGTAATGTGAGTGTTAAAGACAGGCTTAGTTCTGATGACCTCAGAGGAAGATTAAATCTGGACAGTATTGGGAGATGTATGCAGGTCAGGAGACTTCGATGGTATGGTCACGTTGAAAAATGGTGAGTAGATGTAGAACAGTTGAGGTAGCGGGTTCAATTCACGGGGGGGGGGGGGCAAGGAAATATGGGCGGAAGTCATAAAAATGGACTTGGGAAAAGTAGGGATATAAAGACCTGACCAAAGATCATTTAGTTTGGAAGTCAATTTCTTAAAGCCGTCCAACACATGTCAGCATATAAAACTGACGTTAAACCGAATATGGTGACGATCACTTGGAACAGCTAATATTCTGTGAAAAGTGCTCTCTGCCGGCGGGTAGGGGGTAGGGGGTTAGGGTTACACTAAATAACCTGATGAAAATTCTGTTTGATCCCAAGAATAATGGGCAAACGAGAAAGACACCCGACTCGGAGTCGGAATGATCTGTCTAAATTCGTTCCTTGCATTACAGACGCCCGGTTTTGATTCAAAATAAGTTATAAAATTGGTGCAATTTTTATTTTAAATAATTTATTTTATAAAAATAAGTATTCGCATAGGGAGCTTGATTTTTTTTTTTTTTTTTTTTTTTTCGGAAAATATAATTCGATGTTTTTTTGTTTTGTTTTTTGAGGAAAATAATCAAATTTTAATTTTTTTCGGAAATAAAATAAAATGCTTTCGTTTTTTTATAACTTGATTTTCTTTCGGAAATATAATTAAAAAAATCTTTGTTTTTTTTATTTTAAATATATTATTTTAGAAAAAAACTTTCTTATATTTTCCCCAAAACAATTAAATCATATACTTGATTTCTTATTTTTTTTAAATAAAAAACATTTTTTTCTTATTCTTATTCTTATTCTTATTCTTATTCTTATTCTTATTCTTATTCTTATTCTTATTCTTATTCTTCTTATTCTTATTCTTATATATAATACATATAATATATGCATAATATATTATATGTATATATGATATATATAGTAGAAAGCTCTTCGGCATCTGGGGACCTCCACAGTGAATGGATGGGATTTGGCAGATTGTCGGGTTGGTCTAGTGAATTTACGTCGTGGGGGCACACGTTTTTCTACTCCAAAACCTTCTTTCCTCATGCTGCTGGACTCTGGAACTCCCTCCCTGCTCCCTGTGTTCCTAACGGTACTGACATGCAGAAATTTAAAAACTAATGTAAACAGACATCTCGCTGCACAGCTCCCAATTTAGGTTGCCCCCCCCCCCCTTAAAAAAACTCTCACCCTTTTTCTCAGTAGCCCCTTACGGCTACAAGGGCGGCCTGCCTTGTTTGGGGTGAAGTATGTTAAAAAAAAAAAAAATTTTTAGGAAAAAAAAAAATAATTTCACACTTTTTCGATTATTTCTTTCAAAGACGTTGATACAAGAGTTCTTTTTGAAACAAAATAACTTTATAATAACAGTATTATTATTATTATTATTATTAGTAGTAGTAGTAGTAGTAGTAGTAGAAGTAGTTATTATTACTAATAATTATAATAATGTCTTTTATTGAAACAAAAATGAGAAAAATAAAAATACTTTATTATTAAATTTGAATTAAAGAGAACATTGTTGTTCGTTTCGTATCATTTTGAGCGGGGAAAAATCGACCCAGTCATTAAAAGCGCGGGAAATCTTCTTTTTTTTTTTTAAATAAGAGCAATTAAATGACCAAAAGAAGATGTATAATTTAAAAAACGTAAAAAACAAAACAATAAATAAACAAATTAAAAATTAAATTCAAACAAATAAAAAAATAGCAGACATTAAATATGGAAAGAATAATAATAAAAAATGACGCACTTAAGAAAATCCGTTAAAATTAACGTTTTCAGGAGAGCGCACAACTGAATGCTTAAATATGGCTTTAATTTGCGTATAAAAACTATCGACTATTATCGTTGCATTTTTAGATGTTTCTTTCAATCTGTGTGTTAAGTGGTGAAAAAGCTATTTGAAACTTAAGCGCGACCGACCGACCGACCGACCGACCGACCGACAGAGCCTCGTATAGAATTGCGAGGACATATCTAAAAATATTATTTCCAACCGAAGCGTGACTGACTGACTGACGCTTAAAAGATATTTTTGTTTTATGGACGCCTTAAATGATTTTAGCTGTTCAATTTTAGCATAGGAACTATTGGAATATCTTACTTATTTCGCTTGGTTTTAATAATGATTTTAGCTGTTCATTTTTAGCATAGGAATTGTTGGAATATCTCACCTATTTCGCTTGGTTTTAATAATAATTTTAGCTGTTCAATTTTAACATAGGAACTGTTGGAATATCTCACCTATTTCGCTTGGTTTTAATAATGATTTTAGCTGTTCAATTTTAGCATAGGAACTGTTGGATTATCTTACCTATTTCGCTTGGTTTTTATAATGATTTTAGCTGTTCAATTTTAGCATAGGAACTGTTGGAATATCTCACCTATTTCGCGTGGTTTTAATAATGATTTTATCTGTTCAATTTTAGCATAGGAACTGTTGGAATATCTTATTTCGCTTAGTTTTAATAATAATTTTAGCTGTTCAATTTTAGCATAGGAACTGTTGGAATATCTTACCTATTTCGCTTGGTTTTAATAATAATTTTAGCTGTTCAATTTTAACATAGGAACTGTTGGAATATCTCACCTATTTCGCTTGGTTTTTATAATAATTTTAGCTGTTCAATTTTAGCATAGGAACTATTGGAATATCGGCAGATGCGCATAACAAGGAGGAACGCTGGTTTCCGGTGGAAAAAGCTTGAAAGTGTCTACGGATGCCTGAAAGTGAAACAACAATTTTTTTTTATTCATATTAATTATTTTTCAAATGAAAGAAAAGTCTGAAATTAATATGAAAAAAAAAAAAGTCTGAAATTAATATGAAAAAAAAAAAAGTCTGAAATTAATATGAAAAAAAAAAAAGTCTGAAATTAATATGAAAAAAAAAAGTCTGAAATTAATATGAATAAAAAAAATTATTTACGAAGTTGCTAAACGTCGGAGTTTCAATGAGTCCACACCTGGAGAAACAAACAAGATCTCCAGAGGGTGGCAGGTGTCTGATGGAGGGCATTTGCACGTATCTAGGCGGTTTCCAGGCGACCTGAACAAGATGAGGCGAATTTTTCACCCAAATTTTAGATAAAATTTATTGTTCGTCTTAAATTGTATTTCTTGCAATAAAATTGTAATTTGCTATTTAAATAAATATAAATTTTTCCTTTTATTCAAAAGTTTTCTCCGCGATGGACAGTAAAAAAAATTATTTTAGAGAGCCGAGGGTCTTGCTCACTAGGAACTCAATCCTTTTGTCTGAGTGAAGTTCGATTCGATCCTCGGGATTACCTCCTCCTTCAAAATGTGAGGATTGGTTTATGTCGGTCGTTTCAGGAACTCCTACCGGGGAATGCCAACGGGCCATTTCTCGACTAAGTTTGTACGTTGTCAGAGTGCTCCTTTTCGGGGGTTGTCGGGGGGGGGGGGCTGGATTTCCCCTACGTTAAACTGATTTCATGTCTACAATTGCTGCGGCGGGAAGCAGGTACCCCCCCCCCTTTTGTTTGGTAAAATTGCCTTTGACAGGCGGAGGTTTTTTGTCGACGGAGGCTTGGATCCAAAATCGTTTCGCCGGATAATTCAGTCCAAGTTTGTTTTTTATTCCGGGTGAAAATTTGAGCCGATATTTTTACAACCCTCGTAGTTTGCACTGATACTTTTGCATGGAATTTTAGAACATTAATTGGTTGTTTGAATAAGTTTATTGACAATTTAATGATGATATATATATATATATATATATATATATATATATATATATGATTTTTGAATGTGAGATGATATATATATATATATATATATGATTTTTGAATGTGAGATGATATATATATATATATATATATGATTTTTGAATGTGAGATGATATATATATATATATATATATGATTTTTGAATGTGAGATGATATATATATATATATATATATATGATTTTTGAATGTGAGATGATATATATATATATATGATTTTTGAATGTGAGATGATATATATATATATATATGATTTTTGAATGTGAGATGATATATATATATATATATATATATAAATAAATGTTTTGAGGTACAAAATTTATAGATACATTTAAAAAGAATACGCGGAAATCTCTCTAAGGCCCTTTCGACTATCATCTCGTCAGGAGAAAATCGATAGTTTTAATTAATAGAAAGAGCAAATGGGGAAATTGAGTGTGCCAAAATTAACGCTGAAGCGATTAAAATTCAATTTAATGAGTTCGTTAAAAGTCGATTAAAAGGCACTACGTTTGGGGATAAAAAAAAAAATAAAAAAAAAAATTGGGAAGGAGTTCAAAGTTCCCCAAAGAGATTCAGCGATCTTACAAATTCCTTCTGCCGGCACAAGGAAGGTTTTCGCATAGCAATAGAGACAGATTCCAATATTTTCAAATGGTTCTTGGAATCTGCTCGATGCAAGACCTCAAAACGGTCTATTTTATAGCCACTGGCACAGCTAGGGTTTTCAACCAAATGCTGGCCAATAGCAGAGTCCAAAGAATTAGAGGAGGGGTAACACAAGGACCCTACCCTTCCCTGGCGTATTTTTGATGGCTTAATCTCTTTGGGGAACTTTGAACTCCTTCCCAATTTTTTTATTTTTTTATTTTTATCCCCTAACGTAGTGCCTTTTAATCGAGTTTTAACGAAATCATTAAATTGAATTTTAATCGCTTCAACGTTAATTTTGGCACACTCAATTTCCCCATTTGCTCTTTCTTTCGACGTTATTATTAATTAAAACTATCGATTTTCTCCTGACGAGATGATAGTCGAAAGGGCCTTAGAGAGATTTCCGCGTATTCTTTTTAAATGTATATATATATATATATATATATATATATATATATATATATATATATATATATAATATATTAGATTTTTGGGTCAGAAAATCACGTTATGTCTGTAAGCGAGGCTACGCCAATTTGAAATAGAAAGAGTGTGTAGACATATTTTTGAACCATTGTTTCGGATAGTATTATTTTTTTTTTTTAAAACAACAACATAACAATGTGTAGTGTTAAAATAAATAAAAATTACTTTAATCTGATCTTTCGAGAAATAAAATTCTCCTTGTCAAAGCAGTGTTATATATATATATATATATATATATATATATATATATATATATATATATATATATATATATATATATATATTAAATCTTTAAAGGCCCATTGCTTTTGTCGTTTGATTACACACTAACTTTTTTTTTCAATATCGCAACCCACCAATACCACATTCTAGGGGTAGGGGTTACAATCCTTTTTTTATTATTAAAAAGGGAGACTTTAAAAAAAAAAATTGTTATTTAATGTCTTTTTAAAGAAGTAAACATTTCTTCGTAAATGAATGCAATTATTATTTTGAAAGGGGTGAGAATCAAAATACAAATTGGGAATTTCGTTTTGAAAATTGTAAAAATCGATTATAATGTTTAATTTAAAGTTATTTTTAGTTGAATAGAAAGAAAGACATTTCAGTGAAATAAAAATTAGGAGAGACGATAGAAACCTTCTTTTTTTAAATTTAAATTTTTCTTCTTTTTTTTACTGTTTGTTTGACGAACTTTAGTCTATTTTGTTCATTTATTATTTACCACACAAAACCTCAAATAGATTTATTCCTTATTTTATTTCAATAATTGAGCCAATAATTGAGCCTTTGGGCGAATTGTGTCGTGTCATTAAATAGTCTGCAACCAGCTGGCTCAAAACTTTAATTCATCACTGAATGTTAACATTTTCTTAAATAGAAATTATACGGCATCTTCCACGTTGACACGCCGGTCCTGGTTAGCTCAGCGCAGGTAAGCGACGTTAGGTTTGATCGTTATCAGATGGGTGACCATTTGGGAATACCTGACGCTGTACGTGGGAGGAGGAGGAGGAGGAGGAGGAGGAGGCTGACACCTAACGTCGTCAAAATCGGATTGCGACTGAAAACCGCAAAATAGACGTTATCCGGTTAACAATTAGTATAGCGTTGGGGACATAATGCGATACAAAAAGTTGTGTATAGACGATAAATATTGTTTCCTGTTTTTGTCTTTGTTAAATATAAGTAAATTGGGAACAATTTCGAGTTAAAATCGAATTAGTTTTACACATGTAAGCGTAAGAAGGACACGTTTGAAATCTGTAAATTGTCGCTAATGGCGTCCTCGAAGAAACGGAAGTGGAGAAGAATTCCTCTATGCGTATTTTTAACCAGTTATCCTTTATAGAATTTGATAACCATGGATAAAAAAGGAGGATGCTTCCTATAATTTTTAGATGAAAGCGTTGTTACTTCTTCTTGTTTCGTGTGAATCAGATGATTCTGGTGTTGGCATTAGTTTCACCGATGTTTTTCCAGTTAGAAATATTTCTGGAAAAACATCGGGTACTTACGGGAAGGACAACAAGAAGGTTGCCAACATCCCTAAGTGAAAATGATACTGTGGAACCGACTGGATTCGAACTTGGAACAGCTAGGTCTTCAGTCCGTGTCGTTATCCACTTAACCACCGTCACCTCCCAATCGATGTTGCGGGAAGGTCCGACTCAAAGGATTTTAAAAATTCCGATTCCGACTCCTTATCAGTCTCTCAGTACTCAGACTGTCTGTTGAGATTTTGGAAAGTCCGACCCCGACTCCTCGTATTCGTCCAACTCCGACTTCGACCCCCTCCCTTCCCCGCCGACTCCCCCCATTTCGCAACCCTGCGTAAAAGGGAGAAACGCGAAAGTTACCCAAGCAGATTAAAACAATTAGTTTGATCAAACTCTTTTAGTTCAAACCCTCGTCTTTCCCTGGTAAATTGCTGATTAGTCAAAATTAGAATTAAAAAAAAAATCCTTATAGATATCAGGGCCATCGATTTTGAAGTGAATTTTCAATTTCAAACAAACACACACACACACACACAACAAAAACATTGAAATATATTTTTTGAAAAATAAACAGAAAATATTAGCAACAGAGGAGTCACAAATTCAAAGAAAAGAAAAGATTAAATAATTAAAATATTTGAAAAAAAAAAATGACAACCCTGCCGAGTATCGTTTAAAATCTGTCGTTCCAAAAGTGGGTGGTACCTCCCCCTCTCCCCGAGGGTGGGGATGATAGTCGGCGAGGAAATAGGAAGACAAATCTGGGTGCACACGAACCAACTAATGATTTTTTTTTTTTAGCTGATATTTTTACATTTTTCTTCTAAAAATCTATATACCTTGTTATAATCTTGACACATTCGCAATTTTCGAGTTTAGCGGTTTTTTCTGCTGCTATCTTATCGACCTTCAAAATAATTTATTTAAAAAAATATTTTTGGTTATATAAAATTATTTTATGTGTTCAAGGTGATTTCTTTTGTATTGTTAATTGTTTCCGGCTGAAAGAAAAAACATTGTAACAATATTTTTTTTTTTAATAATTTAAAATGTGATTTTTTTAAAACTTAAAATATTCAGTGATTTTTTTTAACATTGTAATATTTTATTACAATGTTTAAAAAAATCTGATTCTTTTTAGAATTTGAAATGTGATTTTTTTTAAATTTAAAATGTTCAGTGATTTTTTTTTAACATTGTAATAAAATAGTTTCTGAAATTTTTTAGAATTTGAAATGTGATTTTTTTTTTAATTTAACATGTTCAGTGATTTTTTTTTTAACATTGTAATAAAATAGTTTCGGAAATTTTTTAGAATTTGAAATGTGATTTTTTAAAAATTTATAATGTTCAGTGATTTTTTTTTAACATTGTAATAAAATTGTTTCTGAAATTTTTTTTAGAATTTAAAATGTTATAAAACGATTTATTTGTGTCTTGAATGTGGATTATCGCCGCTGTTTTAAATGTAACTCTTCAAAATTGAAAACAAATAAATTCAGCTGTTTCCTCAAGTGCACAAGTGCCTTTTTTCCCAGGTGCATGAGAAACATTTTATTTTAAATATTTCCTTTTCGATAACCCTACTTTTAACGAGGTAATACCGACAATAATGTACATTTTCTATTTGTTTTAATTCCCCCTAAAACTATTTGCGGCCTCTATTTCGGGATTCCGCCAAAGAGTATCTTCAACTGTAGATAAACAAGACCAAAACACTAATAAAGGAATTTAGGTAAAAATGGCACAAGTGGAAAAATCGTAAAAATGGCACACGAGAAAAATATAGATGAAAATCTCACAATGAGTCTATCAAAATCTAGAATATAATGCATAACGAAAAAACATTAAAAGGTTAGTCACATTAAAAAGAAATATATATCTACTTAGAAAGGGTATTTAGCCATATTTTTTAAACCATTGTTTCGTAATAGTATTATATATATATTTTTTTAAAACCATACCAATGTGTAGTGTTAAAATAAATAAAATACACATTGTTTTTTTAAAAATATATATAATATATATATCTATATTTAAAAGTAAATAATTTAAACCCTATCCCTAATTTTTCTAAATTCGCCCCTGGGTTTATTTAATATGCTTACTTCTACAATCAACAACTAGTCATATAAAATAACACATATATACAACTAAAACTCATGGAGTAGCGTTCATGTCTTAGGATCATGGTGTAGTATCTGTTCTGTCCTTGGTCAGAGGAGGAGAAATCCTTTTTGATTGGTGAGATTTAAATGTTTGTCTTATCTTTTAGGGGGGGAGCTAGATAACCCCCACATATAAAACTGCCCTCGTGGGGAAGAGGCAAGTCTATGAACGATAATTTCTGCTATCAGATTTCGACGACGTTAATCTTCGCAGAAAGTGTCGGCGTCCTTCCACGCACAGCGCCTGGTATCCCCAAATGGTCACCCATCTGCTAATGGCCAGACTAAACACCGCTTAACTTCGATGATCTAACAAGAACCGCTACGTCAATGTGATTACGTCACAGATATTAAGTAATTACTCAGTTGGCCTTTTGGCTAAGATCAAAGTGTAGTATCTGTTCCGATGGATACTGCACCCCATAGACTGTTATTGTCTTGGCCTTCGGGGCTTGATTTACGCCGGTCTATGGGTCTGTCCTGTACAGTTCTAGGAGGTCCACCCTCCCAGGCTTCGCCTCCCCTCTTTGGGGAGGAGTAAGTTTATTGCTTACTGTCTGAGGCGCCCCTACCGGGGAATGCCGACAGGGCTGTCCAGGCAATTTTTAAACCCCACTTTCCCGACCCGACCTTGGGTCACATCTTACTTGTGGGAGTAAGATAAAAACTGGCCTTGTGCCTAACTCCTGGAGAGGAGGTAAATCAATACTCAGTCGTGGTAGTATGTCTCTATATTGAGGAAATTCAATCGTGTCTGTCAGCTCCAATATCTTGACGTAAACGCTTGCTGTAAAAACTAAAGTCACCGAGTTGGAAAAAAATTATTACGTGATTGTAATAAAATATTTTAATTTTATTACAATCACGTAATACTTTTTTTTTTTTACAAAAGGTGGAAAAATATTTCTTCATAGTGTGAAATAAAATTGTAAACAGAAATCTACTTCCAAAAACCTAAAAAAACAATAACTGTAACTTTTCTAACCTCAATCGTACTCGTTCGTAACTCAAAACAACGAGCAGCTCAACCGCCACAATTAAAGTATCGGAGAAGGATCACTTGGAGTGACCGACGGACAGACAAAACGGGCCCGGTGTACGAGTTTGGGAGACTGTGTCTATACATGTCTGTGTCTATACATTGGCTCGACTACCACGACTCTGTCCAAGAGGTTGACCATGCATCTGTCGGATAAGAGTGCCATAGCCAGACACCTCATTAACGAACATTCCTGTCCCCGCTCTCAAATCCGAAAACTTTTTGTAGACAGCACTAAAATCCTAGAACACAATACTAATATACAAAAACTCCATATACTAGAAGCTTTACACATCAAAACAAACAAAAAACGGTTATTAACAGGATTAATTTTAACACTAGTACTAATATACTTAAATGTTAATAATACTAAATAAATATAGTTTCGTATTTAAATTTTCCCGCCAAAATTAACTATAAACTCACTCCAGGTCTTTACCTGATTGACATTATTCCACTGAAGATTGACCCAGATGGGTCAGAAAGTACTCTGGACCTAAAAGAAAATTACGACAGTTTCATCAGCCAATTCTCATCCGAGATTAGGACTTTGATCCGGAAAATGGAAGGGATTCATACAAAAATATCCAGACATGAGTTGCCGGTTATTTTTAATAATACGTGCCTTAGAGAAAAAATGCTGCCTCGATACACACCCACACCCCACACACACATATATATATTATTTATTTTGGTACAGAAAAATTAGTACAACATTTGTACCGTCGGTTTCAAGCACAGAAGGACTTAGCCATCCGGCTCTCTTCAGCTTCTGTTGTCATTTGTTTCGGAAATGTGAAATCACGTGTCACTCTCGTTTGGACGCGTTATTTGCTTAGAGTGTTATTTATATTTGTTTTAATTTAGTGTAAGGAAGGTTTAATAAGGTTTGAAAAAAAGGGAGGGTGAAAAGTAACAGTTGAGATTTAAACCGAAGATTTAAAGAGATATAAACAAATTAAAAAAATTAACTTTTAAATCAAATATATATATATATATATATATATATATATATATATATATATATATATTGATTTAAAAGTTCTGCACTTTAGGGACAGGGCGAATTTATTTATTTTCATTTCAGAAGAGCTCCAATAGTGTAAGGGGCAGACAACCCTTTTTTTTTTTTCGCTTTTAGTACATTTTAAGTACATAATTTCTCCAAAAATGGACGTGAATGCCCTGAATATGATTTTTTTTATTTTAAATTGTGAATAAATAAATAAAAACTAATACAAATTCAATTAATTAATAAAACATTTATTGAAGAAATTAAAATCTATGAAAATCAACAGTATTTTGTTTCAAAACGAATATATTTTTATTTTCAAAATTAAATTAAAACACTCATCTTGTGTGGGTTAACTCATTTTTCGATTTTTCTTTTTACTGTTTAAAAAATAAAACACGAAGTTTTTATTTACAATATAAAAAAAATAATTAAAAATCGCGCATATTCAGGAGTCCATTTTCGGAGAATTATGTACTAAAAGTGAAAAAAGATGGTTGTCTGCCCCTTACTCTATTGTAGCTCTTCTGAAATGAAAACAAATAAATTCGCCCGGTCCCTAAAGTGCAGAAGTGCCAAAAGTTCTCCGAACCGCTACACGTTGACGCACCGAAGTTAAGCGAGGTTGAGCCTAGTCAGAACTAATTGGGTGAACATTTGGAAAGATCAGGTTTTATATGTAACAAAAAATCCCGCATTCAAATTAATCTACAAATCAATTGTACGCAAAATAAAAATTAAAAACAAAAACAAACAAAAAACATGCATGATTTCAGCACAAAATGACCCAATGATGGTTGACATGCCGTAAAACCCAACGACATAAATTTTCTCTGGTTAAAAACAAAATAGCAAGCAGCAAAGACATCATACTAATCTTAAAATTTTTCTATTACGACAGAAATTTTCCGTTGAAAATCCATTTTGCTGCTTATATAGATCAGGGCATATATGAAAAACGCAGTTTACACAGGTAAAAATTGCAGTTCCAAATAAATTAACCTGATAACTCTTTGATATACTTATGTATCAGGCAAAAATTAATATCTACACCAAAAATTAACAAAAATTATCTAGTAGAATTTTAATTGAAACTAAAAATCAGTTTTGTCGTATTTTATGAATACGCCATTGTTTAGAGCGAAAAAAACATGTAATTCAGGGGGTCATAACTCAGTCTGTCATAAATCAATTTCGATGGGCAAAATTCGATAAAACTGATTTTTATTTTAAATTTAATTAACTCGATAATTTTTCCTAATTTTTGGTGAGGATACTTATTTTTGTCTGATACGTAAGTATAAACAATAGTTTTTATTTGGAAATGCGTTTTTCATCTATAAGAACCTCCATTTTTTTTTTCTATCCATGGATGTTGGAATTAAATACTATTGTCATACAACGACCCCCCCCCCCCCTATTGCTCAGTCGAAAGTTCAAGTGACAAATTCTTTTCTTAAAAGACAAAAATCATCATCAGTTAAAAAAAAAAAAAACAACAAAAAAACGCGACTCAAAACTTTTCCACTGTTGTATGAAGTGTGTGGGGTATTGGCGAGGGAGGGGGGTATGATGACAAAAAAGGGTTTTGTTGATTATTTTAAAATATTTGGGAGAATCGTTTTTTTTTTTTTTTTTAATTTATTGTTGTTAAGATAACTTAACTGTCTTTCACATCTTGAAAAGTCTCCGCACGCTTTTATTTATTTTGTTTCTTTATAATAAGCATACCCCATTTTTATATAATAACTAGCTGGCTTCGCCCGCTAGCTCTAGCTTCATGTATATATAAATATATATATATATAATCATCCGTATTTAATATGTATTAAATAAGGTATATATTTCATTGAAATTGGACCTATATGAATTTTCGGTGGACCTATGGTTTAAATTTCAGTGTGTGTGGGGGGGGGGGCTCTTAATATTATCAAAATTTGCTGAAATTTCGAGAATAGACATCATTTTTAGTCATTTACCTATGGTTTAAATTTCATTTGAATCAAAGGGAAAACAGTTTTCAGTGGGTGGGGGTTGTGCCGCCCGAGGACCTCCAGCGTAGAAGTGATATATTTCTTATATAGCCTATGACCTTCACTGAGAGGTCAGTAGTCCACATGTCAATTTTCAAGCAATTCTGTCCAGCGGTTTGGGTGAACATAAGACACAAAGATCAGGCGGACACACACACAGAGTTACTATTTTATATATAGAGATTATTTTTATTTATACATACATTGATGTATAAATAAAAATAATCATTATATATATATATATATTTATATATATATATATATATATATATATGTAAGAACCCCAGTGTGTGCTCGATTATTAAAAGATCAAATTTTCAGCCAACATATCGTCTCTTTCGGAAAATTACATTTAAACGTAACTTATTTAAGGAGCTCTTGTAGCAGAACGGTACCTAATTGAAAGCTGAATTTAGGGCGCTAAAATCTCTACAATCGAAAAATGGACTCAAATCCACGATCTCATATACATTAATTGTTAATTATAATTTATTTTCAAGAAGACAATTTTTCTTTTTAATTTTCATTTATTTAAAATTAACGAAAGTGGAAAACAATTTTTCTTTTAGTTATTATTAAACTGTTAGTTTTTCAGTTATTGTTTTTAGTTATTGTTTTTAGTTCTTGTTTTAAAAGGCTTGAGTTAAAGGCGATTATGTTATTACAATGAAAGAAAATGTCGACCGTGGATTTGAGACCATGAAATTAATTTAAATGTCATTTAAATTCGACGAGACTAATCTTTTTTTTTTTTTTTTTAAAGATTTGTGCATCGTCGTAATTAATATCATTTAATTGTAATAATATTATCAGCTTTAACTTCAGTCTAAGGCGTTAAACAATAATTTAAAAAAATTGTTTTCCACTCTCATTAATTTTAAATAAATGAAAATGAAAAATTAAAATTGTCTTTTTGAAAATTAATTATAATTAATGTATATGAAGAAAAAAAGAATAGACGATGGATTTCAGCCCATTTTCGATCGTGTAGGTTTTAGCGTCCCAAAATTCAGCTTTCGAATACCTTTTCTAAATTAACTTTTTAAAAGTATTTGAAACAATTTTATTCAATTAATCGAATGACCAAATGTTCTCGCAAATAATCCAATTAAACTTCGCAAAAAATCAGAAATAAAAAAAAAAATGGAAAAAAGGATCAATGTGTAACAACTGTCAAGAAAAAAAATCGATTATTTCGTACCATGTCGATTTTGTTGTTTAAAGAAAAAAGAAACAAAAAGACTCGAAAGTATTTACGATATTTAAATTTCAATATATCGCATAACGTCATATCTATTTTATTGCACAACCGACATTTTAAAATGATTTAAGTGAAATACATTTTTTTAAAAAATGTAAATATTTTTTAAAGAAATTAATGAATAGAAAAGTTAAAAGAGGCTGGGGTCAATGGGTGGAGCAAACATTTAAAAAAAGTAAACAGACTTCCGGGCAACGCCGGTAGATACTGGCAGTTATATATAACAGATGCCATACCGTTATAAAATAGGTTTCAGAGTTTTTGAGATCAGGATTGATAGTTTAGATTATTTCAACAAGGTAGCAGGTTACATTGACATAGACAAAAGTATCGGTTTTAAACGATTTAAAAAAATAATAAACCGAAATGAAAAACATATTGTAAAATCGGTAAATATTAAAATCGAGGGCAGAGTTAGGCGCGGGGAGTTCCAGGCATGAAAAGTGCCGCCGGTTAAAATCAGTTTAGTGTTACATATACAGGGTGGGCCAAAATAAGGGTCCTATCTTTAAATTTGAATAACTTCTACAAAATAAAAGTTAAACTCACCAAACTTTATGTGTGTGTAGACTGACCCTTCCGAGATTTTTTGAAATAAACAAAACAAATTTTAGCCGAAAAACACTTCTTAAAACTTACAAAAACTAAAGTATTGTTTTTTACACTGTTTTGAGTTTTTTAAGCAAAAATAATGTTTTCTAAATGAGGGTACGTTCCTGAGGGCTAATACGGCTCATGCTTGCTTCGGAAGGGGTCCTTTACTTATTCTAAAAAAAAAAAAATTAAAAAAATCAATAAATAAAAAAGTTATGAATTTTTAAAAATAGGACCCTTATTTTTGCCCACCCTGTAGAATCTGAAGAAAAACACTTTTTAAATGAGTAGATATGTTTTATCGGTTTATTTCCTAGATGACGACATGTTTCATTGGACCAGGTTCAATGAAAATAAGTAAAGTTTGTTAGTGATTTATATACAAAAAGAATTTAAATAAAAATATGTATAAATAAAAGTATTGCTTTAAAAACAATTCTTGTGTTTTCGCTACACAAGTTTATTTTTGAAAACACAGAAAACATTTTAAAGTCTTAAATAAAGTTTCGTATTATTCTAGGGACGTCCACGGGGGTTCGGAATTAATTACAACTCGGACTTAATTTATCAATTTTATTTGTTATTCAACTAATAAATCTCATTTTATTTCTTTCATTTGCAAAATTATATTGTACGAATTAAAAAAAAAAAAAAAGTTTTATTTCATTTTATCATCAAGAATTACGAGATTTCTAATTCCTAAGCGACATAAAATTACTTCCGGTTTGTAATTAATTCCGTCACCCCGTCCACGAAGGACCATAGAATCGTACTACGTCATCAGTTTCTGCGTCGATTAATGCTTTGGGTAATTGGGTTCATTCTATTGTGTTTTTAAATTTTCCCCACAAAATAAAGTTATATTTAGAGGAAGTTGTTTCAAAGGTAAATAGTTTATTTAAATATTAACTTATCGAGCTGAGAAAAAATATACCTATCTTTATCTTGAGAAATTAGTACGAAAATTCTTTTTTTCTACGGCGGGGGCGGGGAGCATGTTTATTTATCGGATACACAAAAATGAGCATGTGATGTGATGTGATATTTTAAATATTTGTGCAAAGTCAAAAGATAACGAACATAGTTTTCTTGCTCATTCTTAGGAAAATCTCCATCATCCCAGTAATTATAGGAGCAACAGGACTAATGAAGAAGAATTTCAAGAGCTATCTGGCGAGTATACCCGGTGAACCGAGTGCAAGAGAAATACAAGCAATTGCAATTAAAGGGACGGTTAGAATCTTTAAAAGATCTCTAGGCTGGAGTGTCTGAAATAGCCGATGAATGTCTGGAATCCGGTAGAATGCCCCATGTCCAGCAAAAACAGAAAGATAAGAAGAAAAAAAGAGAGAATTGTGGTTGTAGATAAAATTATCGGTTTTTAACGATATTTTTGAAGAATTATTTTCCCCCCTTTTTTTTTTTTTTAATGTTGAGTTTTGTAAAAAAAAATTCTAGGGTATTTTCGTAGGGTATTCAACAGAACAAAAAGGGGTGAAGAAGAAAAAACAACAACAAATATTCAACAAATAACTGTTACCACACGCAAGAAAAGTTACTTTTCTACCTACCTGCCTATTTTTTTTGTGTTTTAAAGTATTTAAAAGCGGTTCTATTTACATGTTTTATCGCTCTCTTTTCAGTCTTGTAATTCAAAAAAATCGCCGGAAGTTTCCATGTGAAAAGTCCGAGGCAGTCCGAGGTCGCAAGAAAAAATTAAAATATATCGAAAATTAATGAAAATGCAGATAATACAAATTATCGGTTGAACATGACATTTTTGCTCGATTAGTGACAGTTATTAGCTGTATTTTTATTTAATTTTCGATTTTTGATCGAGTTTCGACGCACATGTGGTTTCGCACTCGGACGCCATCTGAAAGTCGACATTTTTACAAGGTTTTGAAGTCCTCGATGAAATATGTAATTAAGAGCGCTTAAAGATACTTTAAAACTCAAAATAATAAGGCAAGTAGGTAGAAAAATAACTTTTATTACCTTAGGTAACTTTTTTTTTTTTTTTTTTTTAATATTTGTGCTTTTAACCCACTTTTACTACTGTTGGATACTTTTGGAAATATCCAAATCCTGAATTAAATTAAAATTCGAAAGAAATTTTGAATGAATAAACAGTTAAATTTGGGGAAAATCAAGAAAAATTGATAAAAATAATATATATATATTTTTTTTTTTTTGCACAAAAAAGTTTTTTTAGCGTAAAGAATGTGATGGAAAACAAAACTAATCGAAGAATTAGACGTGTGTTTGCAGAAGCGATTCCTACTGTTTGTCTTTTAGATGTGAAGGTCAATTAACCAATGAGTTAGGGTATTCCATACATTTGTCAATGTCAAAAAATTGCAATAAACCAATGAGTTAGGGTATTCAATACATTTGTCAATGTCAAAAAATTGCAATAAACCAATGAGTTAGGGTATTCAATACATTTGTCAATGTCAAACGATTGCAATTAACCAATGAGTTAGGGTATTCCATACATTTGTCAATGTCAAAAAATTGCAATTAACCAATGAGTTAGGGTATTCCATACATTTGTCAATGTCAAACGATTGCAATAAACCAATGAGTTAGGGTATTCAATACATTTGGCAATGTCAAACGATTGCAATTAACCAATGAGTTAGGGTATTCAATACATTTGTCAATGTCAAACGATTGCAATAAACCAATGAGTTAGGGTATTCCATACATTTGTCAATGTCAACCGATTGCAATAAACCAATGAGTTAGGGTATTCCATACATTTGTCAATGTCAACCGATTGCAATAAACCAATGAGTTAGGGTATTCCATACATTTGTCAATGTCAACCGATTGCAATAAACCAATGAGTTAGGGTATTCCATACATTTGTCAATGTCAACCGATTGCAATAAACCAATGAGTTAGGGTATTCAATACATTTGGCAATGTCAAACGATTGCAATTAACCAATGAGTTAGGGTATTCAATACATTTGTCAATGTCAACCGATTGCAATAAACCAATGAGTTAGGGTATTCCATACATTTGTCAATGTCAACCGATTGCAATAAACCAATGAGTTAGGGTATTCCATACATTTGTCAATGTCAACCGATTGCAATTAACCAATGAGTTAGGGTATTCCATACATTTGTCAGTGTCAACCGATTGCAATAAACCAATGAGTTAGGGTATTCCATACATTTGTCAATGTCAACCGATTGCAATTAACCAATGAGTTAGGGTATTCCATACATTTGTCAATGTCAACCGATTGCAATTAACCAATGAGTTAGGGTATTCAATACATTTGTCAATGTCAACCGATTGCAATTAACCAATGAGTTAGGGTATTCCATACATTTGTCAATGTCAACCGATTGCAATAAACCAATGAGTTAGGGTATTCCATACATTTGTCAATGTCAACCGATTGCAATAAACCAATGAGTTAGGGTATTCCATACATTTGTCAATGTCAACCGATTGCAATTAACCAATGAGTTAGGGTATTCCATACATTTGTCAATGTCAACCGATTGCAATAAACCAATGAGTTAGGGTATTCCATACATTTGTCAATGTCAACCGATTGCAATAAACTAATGAGTTAGGGTATTCCATACATTTGTCAATGTCAACCGATTGCAATAAACCAATGAGTTAGGGTATTCCATACATTTGTCAATGTCAAACGATTGCAATTAACCAATGAGTTAGGGTATTCCATACATTTGTCAATGTCAAACGATTGCAATTAACCAATGAGTTAGGGTATTCCATACATTTGTCAATGTCAACCGATTGCAATAAACCAATTAGTTAGGGTATTCCATACATTTGTCAATGTCAACCGATTGCAATTAACCAATGAGTTAGGGTATTCCATACATTTGTCAATGTCAACCGATTGCAATTAACCAATGAGTTAGGGTATTCCATACATTTGTCAATGTCAACCGATTGTAATAATAACAAATAACAAATCCAAATTCCATTTAAAATCACAAATTATAAAATCGTGATCAATGTCTCTGTTTTACGATTGATAACAGTCAGTGTTATATGAAAATATTTTGAAAAATTGGGAACTATTATTTCAAAAATCGATGTTTAAACATTAACTTTTCTAAATGATGAAATCATTTCAACTTTAATTATTTTTGAGAATTTTTTTCTTCGTTGCAATTTCACAGATTATAGTTAATATCAATGAGAAAAAGAAGTAAACATTTTTTAAAACATAATAATTAATTTCCACTTTATTTACGAATTCACGGAAACTTTACCAAAATACCGAATAAGAAAAATATTATTTATCAATTTAAATGTCGGTGCGATGCCGTATACGTGGGGAAGGTTTGAATCCAAGATAAAACAACACATTCCGCCCTGCAATACACGCCAGGGCCGACTAAATAATTTAAATAATTTAGTCAACACATCCGGGTCAGCTATTGCTCACCATCTTATAAATGTGCGCCGGCTTACATTAGTGACACTTTAAAGTCATGGAAGCAATATATATTAAGTCATTAAAACCCTTCCTTTGTAAACAAAGGGAGTGGCTTCTAGGACTCAATGTGATCCATTTGTGATTCCCCTCCACTTTAAAATTTTTTTTTGTCACTGGTCTTCATTTCACTATTTTAAGTTTTTAATCGTAGTGCATGAATTATTTCCACGTATTTACTCTGATGAGTGTGGATGAAAACCGGCTTAGTAGATGTATGTATTGATTTTTCCCCATCTCGTTTTTACATTTTTCCGTTTCACTCCCCCCCCCCCAAAAAAATAATGTCACAAACGTCTATGTTCCTTGCCTTAATAAAATTTTGTACCATTAGAAATTTATTTGAATAAGAAAAAGTGAATCTGATCTGTTTGTTCGGACTCTTTCACTTTATATGATATTACAATTTTGATCGATTATAATGTTTTATTCGTAATTCATCAAATGGAATTGGTGCTAGGGGAAAGGTCACGTATCGAAAAAATATTTTCCCTCACATATTTTACGAAAATCGCATTTTATGAATAAATTCGGCACTTCTTTAGTTTAGTTGTGAATCCCAATTTATTTGCTTCATTTTTTGGAGACAGGGGCAGACAATCCAACGGAAGTAACATAGAATGTGAAGTTTTTATCCAAAACTATCAACAAAATAAACAATAACAGCGAACAGTTTTTTTTATTTAATAATGTAAAATTTTATAAAAATAATGATTTTTTTCGTATAATTTAAAACTTTATAACAGTGTTTTTTAATAATGTAAGCTTTTATAAAACGAATAGTCAACAGTGTGTTTTTTTTTTGTTTTGCATAATTCAAAACTTAATAAAACGAAAATTTATCATTTGTGCACCTGCAGTGATTTGGTATAATTTAAAACTTTTGGGGTATAATTAAAAATTTTGGGGAATAATTTAAAACTTTTGGGGTATAATTTAAAACTTTGGGCGTTTAATTTAAAACTTTTGGGGTATAATTAAAAAAATTTTGGGTATAATTAAAAAAATTTTGGGGTATAATTAAAAAAATTTTTGGGTATAATTAAAAAATTTTGGTGTATAATTTGAAACTTTTGGGGTATAATTTGAAACTTTTGGGGTATAATTTAAAACTTTTGG
>OY744538.1:5263111-5295611 GCA_963556195.1 Sepiola atlantica
ATAATCCTATTTTTATCCTATTTTTATCCCCCAAGAAAAAAAAAATCAACATTTGATGACACCGTGCCCCAAATAACCGAATCGGATTCCGGCGCATAATTCGCATATTTCATTTTTTTTTTTAAATAAAAGAAAAGAACAAAAGAGTCTTTTAATATCAGTTTTTTTTAATTTAAATTTTTTTTATATATGAATGTAAATTTTGTCTCGCATGTCTACGCATTCATCGATGGATCGATGGATTAATATGGAGACAATTTTCGGTCTGTCAGCAACGAAAATGACGCCAGTCGAATTTAATCTGTGGCAAATTACGTCACTGGTTAGAATTTATTCGCAATGATTTTTTTAAATCTCAAAGAAAAAAAAATCAGTGAAATTAATGATAGAAAGTCTGTCGGATATTAAAGACAAAGTTAGTCCTGAAATCAATCAACATATACATTGATAATATCATATATATATATGTGTGTGTGCTCGCTTCTAGGTACATATAGATCTTATTATTATGACGCCTCCCAACCGTCTGGAATTGTTACTTTACGAGCAATAAGCTTAAAACGCTACCGTCTGCAGGTATAAATAATTTAATATTTATTTATAAATATTATATATATATATATATATATATATATATATATGTAATATTTATTTTTAAATATTATATATATCTATCTATCTATATATATATATATATAAACTGAGTTTATTTATAAATATATATATAATATTTAAAAATAAATATTATATATATATATATATAATATTTATTTTTAAATATTATATATATAATATTTATAAATAAACTTTCAGTTTATATATATATATATATTTATTTTTAAATGATGTATATATACATATATATATATATATAATGATATGCAATTATAGATACATATTTAATTATATATATATATTTAATGATATATACATATATATATGTAATGATATGTAATTATAGATACATATTTAATGATATATATATATATATATATATATATATATTTAATGACATATATATTTAATGACATATTTATATATTTAATGATATATTTATATATTTAATGATATATTTAATGATATATTTATATATTTAATGATATATTTATATATATATATATATATATATATATATATATATTAAATTCCTGAAACAGTTTTTCATGGTAAACAACTGATGATCCCTTAAAATAGTGTTAGAAATAAAATAATATAATAACTGTAAAAAATAAATTGACTCACCTGAGTGATTTTCCACTGGAAGACTTGGGACTATAAGTTTTTTTGTTTTTTTTTTAGTTTTTTTTTAATATAGTTTTAATGGTTGAGAAACTTCCGAGACTATATATATATATATATATATATATATATATATATGTATTTCATGATATATATAACGATATATATATATAAATATATATATATATATATATATATTTAATCATATATATACACATATATAAGACAGTCTCGCCTGATAAAGCTGTTTTACAACGAAAGCTTGCAAAAAAATTAAATGAATGATTTTTCATTTAAATTGCACCATGTGTTGATTTTCAAAAATATTTGGCTTAAAGACATTTTCATGCGTGCCTCAAAAATGTTGTCAATTTCCTTATATTAATAAATATAAAAACAAAACAAGACACACGTTCTTTACTTGATAATCATACCTGAAGATAGATCTAGATGGTTCTGAAAGTTCTAGAGCCCAAAACGAGTACGGCAAATCCATCCACCAGTTCCAGCTCGAACCCCGAAAACTAATAAGGAACCGAGAACGGATCAAAAGAAAAAAATATGCAGACGCACGTTGTCCGTCATATTTAATGAAATATGTCATATAAAAAAATGATATATATGTATTACATAAGATCAGAACAACATTTGTACCGTCAGTTTCAAATTTGGCAAATGGTGAGCAGCCCCCCCCCTTGTCGGATTTGAAACCGACGGTACCAATGTTCTGATCTCATACAATACCTTATATATATATATATATATATATATATATATATATATATATATATATATATATATATATATATATGAATTTCTTGACATTTGACAAATAATAAAAATGACCTTCTAGAAAACAAAATCATTTAAAATAAGAGGTGTTATTATAATGTTAATATTTCGAGCGGTTCTACTCTCTTTATCAAAAAATGATATGCATATGGATGAACGCTTTACAAAGTTGAAAATTTCAGTTTTTCACAACGGTTTAATTTTTCATCATGTTTTGATAAAGAGCGGAGTACCGCTCGAAATATTAAGATTATAATCACACTTACAATATATCATCGTCAGCAGCAAATGGGAAATATCCATGAAAAAAAAACAAACGAAACTAACGAAATATATCCGCGCGTAGCTTCTGTCAAAAAATGCTTACAATTTTCACAGAAACAAGCACTTAAACTTTTTTTTTACATATAGAATTTTTTTTACATTTTTAGCTAAATTTTCTTAATATAACATTTTCTTTACTTAAACGAATATGCCTTTCCGTTACACTGATTCATATGAATTTATAATTATTAATTTTAAAACATCTCTAAAAACAAAAAAGAAATATTAACTTTTACTATCATATTTACGACAGAATAAGCTGACGATTAATAATTTTTAAAAAGCCAAAAAAAAAACAAAAAAAAAAGGGTGAAATATCTTTAATTAAAGTTGATTTTATTATTTAATCGAATATTTCTTTTTCATTTTTATATATTCCTTCATTCTATTCTTTTTGCCAATGATATACAGTTTATCTTGGTACATCAACTCAATTACGAGAAAACGAAACAAAAACTAAACAAACCCTAATTTTGTCTTTTAAATTTACAGCAAACATTTATTCAAATAAAAGCGCTTCTTTTATTACTTCATATACCGAAGATTTTATTCAAATCGAGCCAGCGTTTTATTTTAGCTGAATTTTTTTGAAAAGTTCTAGCCACACTGATGAGTCGTAAATGTCGAGACCGCTGTCTTTGGATGACTATATAAGATAATGTTATGAATATATATATTTTTTTGTTGCTTTTTTTTTCAACAGTGCTTATACGTGAGTAGAACTCAGTAGTATAAAATATACTTACGGCAAGTAAGCTACGTAGCAACGTTCGTGTTTGATTCCCCGGGGAAAATCATCAAGCTAATTTGCCTAGGAATTTAAAACACACGTTTCTATGTAGCTTAACTGCCATAAGTATATTTTTATATTAATATATATATATATGATAATTTTATTTACACAGACATGTACAAAATCTGCGACACTGGCATGTCGATGTTATCGATCAACAGTTACTATAAACTGAGATCTCATAAAATTATCATATATAAAGCTCCATTTTGATATTGAGCACTTTTTATAAACCCGGTTAAAATTCTCTGGATTACCACCCTGTGGATATTTTTTACCTGGATTATTACCATTATTATATATATATATGTCGAGAAATTAACCAGAAAGATAGCAAAGAAAGAAAACTCCGTGGTCTTCAACGGCACATGTATAATAAATGACTTGCTGCCGAAATACACCCCTCACACAACACATATATATATATATATATATATATATATATATATATATATATATATATATATATATATATATATCGTTTTGGTTTCATTTTACTTCGGTCGAAGTTCTCAGAAATCAAGGAGTCCCTTCCTGTATCTAACACTTGATCTTTATATGAGATTCACAGATATTCGAATATTCCATTAAAGTTCTTTATCTGTTAACTGTTGAGTTAGTAAAAAAATGAAAAACATTAATTTTTCCTCTTCCCAATTGACTAGTTGATTATGCCATAGTATATCTTTTCTCGTTGTCTCTTGGTCTTACTAGATTCAAGGACAAGAATTCATCTGGTCTGGTGGAGTATCCAGCTAAGTGCTGTTACTTGAGGTAACATTACTTAGAGACGGTGTACCGTTCCTCGTATGAGCCATTGTATAGCTGTGTCGCGGAGATCTTATTTGGGCTTCGAATACTATGTTATTTTGAATATTTGGTCAGGGTTTACTTGTAGGGTGAAGTATCCTCATGTTAGGTTGTCCAGACAAACCTTTGTGCAGAGAGACCGAAAACACTCGAGGATGGTGTCTAGTAGGTAATTCAAACTCTGCGTGTGTGTGACACGCATCTTTTGGGAGAAGCAAAGGGCAAGTTTTATTAAGACGTAGCTTTGATAGAAATGGCACCATTAAAAAAATTTTTTTTATTAAAACCACTTATTTCAAATAATGATATAATTAAATGAGAGATGGGAAATGGGGGGGGGCACTTTTCTCTCTTCCATCGGTTGGGTCATTCTTTTCGTTTGTTCAAATCTGTAAATGATTTGCTCTTCCTAAGTTGAACGAGACTTTCTTTTGATGTAACGTCGCCGCAATCATTTTTTTTTACTTTCTTTTTATTTTTATTTTTATTTTTTATTTTTTTATTTTATTTATTTATTTATTTTTTTTTTTTTGCAACATATTTTTCTAATTTTTTGAATTGAACGACAAACCCGGATTTTCGTTATACCCCGTCTAACTATCACGACACACCCACCTCAAGACACTTAATCCATCTTCGTCTGTTTTTCTTCTTTTTTTTTTTTTAATCTGAAGAGGATTAAGACGTTTTGGATCGTAAATTTTGAATTAAAAATAAAATTTCGATGGCGTCTTTTTTTTTTCTTTTTTAAAATTATTATTGTTGTTTTTGTTTTAATCCGATGTCTGTTTCGCCGATAGGCGGCGACATAATGAATGAACTTTAACCTGTCCGTCCCTTAAGACTTGTGGCGGGAAATCTAAAGCCATGGTGGTGGGGGGGGGGGGGCACATTTTAAAATCTATTTCTGCTTTATAAATTTATGTTATTCCATTGATTGTCCGGGCGAAAGACTGAGAGAAAAATAATACAAAATATAGTCTGTTTGCATAATTTTGGTGATTCGGACTACATTTCTCATCTTGAGTGTTATCATCGCAACGTTTCGGCCTTCTTCAGGTGTATCTCTTCGAACTCGGGAATATTTCTGTCGAACTCGGGAATCTGGACGGAATTTCGAACGGAACCCTTTATTTAATCCGCAAGGACCCGTGGCGCAGTGGATACAGTACTAAGTTAAATTCAGTTCTATGTGATAGTCATCTGAAGGTTGAAGGTTCGATCCTCGGTGCGGGCGATACGAAGAATTGCGAATTACTGAAGACTTCTCCCAGACATGGCTGACGGAACGAGCGCATGCTACCCCCCATGGATTAAATAAAGGGTTCCGTCAGAAATTCTGTTCAGATTCCCGAGTTCGACAGAAATAGTCCCGAGTTCGAAAAGATACACCTGAAGAAGGTCGGAGATTACAGCGGCCGAAACTTTGTGATGATACCACTCAAGATGAGAAATGTAGTCCAAATAACCAAAATTATGCAAATTATCAATCCTCATCTCAAAAATTTCGAGAAAGAAAATATAGTCAGGTTTAGATCTAGGATTTTTTAAAAAATTGTTTTACTTTTCCCGTATTTTATTTTTAATAAATATTCGATTACTGGTAAAAAAAAAATCATTCAATCTGCATTTATCAAAGTTACATATAGGCGTGAAACCCATGCACACACATACGAGAAATGCGTGATAATTTTTTTTTATTAATCTCCTGATTACTGCTTTGAATATTTTCATCCAAGAAAAGGGAATCTTTCTAAATCTTACGAAAAACATTTTGAAATTTACTTTTTGTAAAAGAAAACTGCCTTTTTAATTGTTTTGTTTCTGAATATTTCTGTTAAGGTGATTTAATTTTATTCGATAAACTAGCAGTGCAACCCGGCGTTACTCAGGATTCATTTTTTATTTTTCATTTTTTTTTTGGTGCATAAAAGAAAATTCGGCGCTGTGTTAAAAAAAAATAGCTAAAGAAATGTATAAACTTTGTTATGTACTTACGTGGTAGCTGAAAATAAGACTGTACACCAAAAATTAGACAAATTCATCCAGTATTCATTAAATAAATAAATATATAAAACGATTTCAACTATCGGTCGCCATTTTTGTTAAATTTTCAGTTTTTCAGAAAACAAATTGAGTTATCTCCCTTGCGTAATCAGTAAGCTGAACTGGGTAAAAATGTCTAACGAAACGTAAGATCAGTTTAAAAAAAATCTTTTTCTTATAATTTAATAAATACTTGATGAATTTGCGTAATTTTTTTCTGTACAATCGTATTTTCAGCTGATACGTAAGTACTCGAAGCGAAACTAAAGAAGCGCCCATTTTTTTTTTTTAAACAAAGCCGTTTTATTAAAATATATTTTAAAAAAAGAATTTTGAAAGTTACACACACACACACACACACACACACTATATTTTCTGATTCAAAGTCCTTTAATCCAGGATTTAAACTTGAATTTAATGTTTTTTGTTTTTTTTACCTTTTCATCTCTTCAGAAATATAACCCTTAAACCCATTTTCTCTCCCCAATTTATTTAGAAGACACAATATCAAACCCCTTAAACAGTAACGGCCAAATATACGCTACTTTTAAACATTGGCTCATGGGATTTATATAGAAATTTTTAAATTTTTAAATTTTAAATTTTTATTTTCATATCTCTTTAAATCTTCTCCGTTTTAAATCTCAACTGTTACTTTTCACCCTTCCCCTTTTTTTTCAAACCTTATTAAACCTTCCTTACACTAAATTAAAAAAACAAAACATACATAACACTCTAAGCAAATAACACGTCCAAACGAGAGTGACACGTGACTTCACATTTCCAAAACAGATGACAACAGAAGCTGAAGAGAGCCGGATGGCTAAGTCCTTCTGTGCTTGAAACTGACGGTACGAATTTTTTCTGTACCAATATATATATATATATATAATAGTACTTTGGCGATTAAAATATACTTATACCGATATCGTTTGCCCATTAAACCGAACCAAATTGTTATGAAACTATAACTGATTTTGTTGAGGTAATGTTTTAATCTCTTTTTATAAAATTATTAGATGTAAAAAATCTTCCAAAAGTTTTAATCTTTTATGACGATTTGCTAAGAATTTTAAAGACACTTTAAATGACTTTCTATTCAATTGTTTAAAGGCTTCAAAATTCCTTTAAAATTTCGAAGGATTACGAAGTAAGTCATTCTTCTTCTAACCTATTAACAAAAGATGGAAATTACTGATTTTTTAACGAAGAAACCGAAATGCATTCTGTTTGATATATTTCATATATATATATATTTCATATAGATATATTTCATATATATATATTTCATATATATATATATTTCATATATATATATATATTTCATATATATATATATATATATATTTCATATATATATATATATTTCATATATATATATAGAGAGATATATTTCATATGTATATATATATATTTCATATGTATTTATATATGTATATATATATATATATATTTCATATATATAGAGATATATTTCATATGTATATATATATATTTCATATGTATATATATATGTATATATATATATATATTTCATATGTATATATATATGTATATATGTATATATATTTCATATGTGTATATATGTATATATATATATTTCATATGTATATATATATGTATATATATATATATATTTCATATGTGTATATATGTATATATATATATTTCATATGTATATATATATGTATATATATATATATATTTCATATGTGTATATATGTATATATATATATTTCATATGTATATATATATGTATATATATATATATATTTCATATGTATATATATATGTATATATATATATATATTTCATATGTATATATATATGTATATATATATATATATTTCATATGTGTATATATATATATATTTCATATATAGAGATATATTTCATATATATATATATATATATATATATATATATATATATATATATATATATATATATAGATAGATAGATATACAAAGGCCAAGATTTTATTGATCTTACGAATTATTTTGGTACATTTACGGTTCCGTTTCGCTCACTAAAAGACCAACCAACATTTGTATGTCAATATCGGATTTTTCCTCTCTGAACCCATCAGAAACGCCAAAAAGTTCTAAATTAAAAAAATATACAAACAACTCAAATACACCTCCATCTACATCGTTACTGAAATCACCACACAGAGAAAGCAGCCATACTATTACTTACTATTTTTTACTATACTATTACTTAAATTTGTTAATATGTTTTCAGGCTACTAACAAGTCCCACTCACTTGTTGAAGTAAATACTGAAAATATATTATATCACCTTAGAATATTATATGCGTAAATATACATTAAATAATATATATATATATATATATATATATATATATATATATATATATATATAATCATCTACAGACGTATTCGTTGTATCACGACAATTGTGTGGGCTAGACAGAGGCTGAGATTAAAACCCGATCGTTTTTCCTGTTCCCGACAATCGAATTTTCCATTCACTGCGAGATTCGCACATGCCCCGAGGAAAACGGTGACCTGATGATCGCTTTTGGTGAGAAACTGTCTCTATGTACTGGCCTCCGCACGAGGGCAAATTAAGACACAAGCTCGGTTTTTAATGTGGGGAAAATCCAGCTCCCCAAAAAGGGGGGGCATTCTGGATTTGAACAAAAACACAAATTGCCTCAGTCTAGAAGGACTTCTCATTCACTTGTTCCTGGCCAAAAGGCCAACACTGTTAGTCACATTGAAAAATTGATTCGGTGTCTTTAGTGATGTTTTGAGTGTGTGTGACTGTCGACGTAATCTCCCATCTCGTTAGGTAAGCCTGCCCCTAGCAGTGCGCGGGTCTTTGGTATCTTTGCACTTACCAACGCCCCCCCCCCCCCCACACACACACCTTCCCCATCGCACCTGTCGGGGCCTTTATTAGCTCTCAGTAGAATCGAAACGGTCTCTTCTCCCACGCGACGGGTTGAGTTTACAAAGCGAGATTTTCAAAGGCGTGGACCCTTTTTACCCTCTCCCCTACTGAAGGGAGTATACCCACCCCTGCCCACGCGCTCGATTAGCAGGGGAACGATAAAGGAAGTAAAAAAACAAAAAAAAAACCCGCCCCCACTTAGATTCTTTTTATTTATGCGCTAACGTCGATGGAAGGCTTGGTGGGTCAGCAGACTCCAGGTTGAGAAAGCTTTTCCATTTCTAAAAGTGTCATTCTTCCGTCGATCGTTTGTCACGCTTATGTTTGAAATATAAGTTTCATCGCAAAGCGCGCAGATTGAATGGCCGCCTCTTCAACATATCACGTGTTGAACTTCTGGTGACATTCCTTGTATTAGAATCTGTACATTTATTTAAAGTAAAATTTGTGTGAAAAAAAAATCCGAACTTTAAGTCAAGTGAAGGAATTTACAATTGGGGAAAAAAGCATTTTCCGATTACTTTCTTTTGAATTGAGCCCCCAAATCTATTTTATATATATACTAGAAAAATACCTGTGCTTTATAAACAATAGGAAATATCACCACCGTATTAATACTATTTAACCGGGGAGAGGGGAATATAGTGCGCAGAAATACTAATTTTTAATTTTGAAATTCAAACAATTTAAACCGAACTCATTGGGTGATCCAACGGGTAATATTTTTCTAGTTTTGTCTAAATGACACTAATCGGACAGTCACCACTGATACACGCACCACAGTCACCACTGATACACACACCTCTATAAATAAAAATAAGACAACTTCACGTATTTCTCGCTTTTAATAATCGTACATTGAATTTTTATCGAGTATTTATGGAAATAAAATATGTAGAGTATTAATATTCGCTCTCTTCTCGCCTTCTCTTGCACACAAATCACCCTCTCTGCATTCGTCACGTAATTAACTCTCTCTTAAATAGTATTAATACTTGTTGCTTATAATGGACTATTCCAAACTTCTGTTTTATATTATTTTTCTGAATTTTTTAGATGAGGATGTATAATTTGGACTATTCGAACTATTGTTTCGACCTGTCTTCTTCAGGTGTATCTTTTCGAACTCGGGACCCTTAGCATGCTCTTGTTCCGTGATTCGCAATTTTTCGTATCGCCCGCACCGAGGATTGAACCTTCAACCGTCAGATGACTGCCACTTAGAACTGAATTGTACTTAGTACTATATCTACTGCGCCACGGATCCTTGCGGACACTCAAGATGTGAACAGTAGTCCGAATGATTCAAATTATACAAATTCTGTTTTATAGTTTTATTACCCCTGTTAATACACACACACACGCACACACACACGAAAAGTGACGGAAGCGAGAGTGATAGACGCTGTATAAAATGAGAGTGGGGTTCAAACAGTGAGAGAGAAAGAGAGGGTGAGGATAATAAACAGAAACCTAGAAATGGATGACTTAGTTAATAGCTTACAAATTACGGCTAATTAGAACAATTAAAATGGATTAAAAACAACAAAAACCCAGCATAACTAAATCCCAAAACCAAGGAATATTTTAGCAAGTATTTTGCGTGATTAAACTATATATAAAAAAAAAAGCCTTAGGGAAACTAACATTGATTACCCCATCTTTGTCATAATAATGGATTCGCCCATCTATTGTACCTCTCACGTAATCAAACCGGGTGGCAGACAAACAGGTGCTTCGTCCTAATCTGAAATACATTGTATATTAATTATCTTAATGGCGTTGTCGTTAGTTTCTTCATCGCTTTTTTTTTTTAATTATGATTTAATATTTCTAATTAATTCGAGTAAGACTAATTACTGTTTATTTAATATGAATTTAATTATTTATTCTAGATTATAATTTCTGTCTCGAGTTTTCTGAAGATTAAAATAGATTTTTCAAAAAACAAAAAAAAACATTCATTTTTGAATATCGTGTGTGTGTGTATGTGTGTGCGTGCGAGAGAGAGAGAGAGAGAGAGAGAGAGAGATGAAGAAATCCATATTACGGCGGTGGTGGTGGTGGCGATGGCGGCATTGTGAGCGTTCGCGCGCGATTTGCTTGCGTCGAAGTTGTGTGTGCACACGCGCGCGCCGTTTTCTTGTACTTCTTGGGAAACGAAAAGTAACGCCCCGGCCTCCGTTCGGCAGAATAACCGAGTGGAGGCCAGAAGGGAAGAAGAACAAAAAGGCAAAAAAAGTGTGGAGAAGGCAGTCATGTTTCAATTCGATCTTTCATGCGATGACGGCTCTATTTAAAATCCCCTTTATCGATTGGCCGTCTCTTCTTCCTGCCAGTTTCTTAAGCAAAAATGGCGGCGCGCACAAGAGCTCCGAGCTGATTGGCTAATTTCGTCTTAGGCTCACTTTTTATTGTTTTATTACGTTTATTTTTGTTTTTTAGTTGTTTATTTTTATCTTTTTATTTATTTATTTGTTTGTTTATTATCTTTTATTTATTTATTAATTTATTTATTTAAAGAAACGGCTTCAATTCAACATGCTTGACACGCGTAATAGACGCCTGCCTGGAATTCCATCTAAGCAGAAGACACTCCTCCCACCATCTTTGTTCTGTCCTCTCCCCTCCACTTTCTTAATACTCAACCCTTCCTCCCACTTTCTTTACAAACCATTACTTCCCCCTCCCTTGCCGACTCTTTTTCATTGCCTCCTTATTCTCTCTCTTCTCCTCTCATTTCCTTGAAAAATGTTTTATCTCCTTCTCCTCTCTTGCTAAATTACTCCCCCCTCTCATTTTAGTAATCCTTTTTTTTTGCCACTAATTTCATTACTCTTGCTCTTCCTCACGTTTCATTAAACTTTCCCCCCTCTCAATCGTTTCCCCCACATCTTTACTCCCGCTCTCACATCTTTAATCTTCTCCCTCCTCTCACGTCTTTACTCTTCTCCCATCTCTCACGTCTTTACTCTTCTCCCATCTCTCACGTCTTTACTCTTCTCCCTCCTCTCACGTCTTTACTCTTCTCCCTCCTCTCACGTCTTTATTCTTCTCCCTCCTCTCACGTCTTTACTCTTCTCCCTCCTCTCACGTCTTTATTCTTCTCCCTCCTCTCACGTCTTTACTCTTCTCCCTGATCTCACGTCTTTACTCTTCTCCCTCCTCTCACGTCTTTACTCTTCTCCCTCCTGTCACGTCTTTACACTTCTCCCTGATCTCACGTTTTTACTCTTCTCCCATCTCTCACGTCTTTACTCTTCTCCTTCCTCTCACGTCTTTACTCTTCTCCATCCTCTCACGTCTTTACTCTTCTCCATCCTCTCACGTCTTTACTCTTCTCCATCCTCTCACGTCTTTACTCTTCTCCCTCCTCTCACGTCTTTACTCTTCTCCCTCCTCTCACGTCTTTACTCTTCTCCCTCCTCTCACGTCTTTACTCTTCTCCCTCCTTTCACGTCTTTACTCTTCTCCCTCCTTTCACGTCTTTACACTTTCTCCTCTAACGTCTTTACTCTTCTTCCCTCATCTCACATCTTTACCCTCTTCCCTCATCTCACATCTTTACTCCCTTCCCTCGTCTCAAATATTTACTCCCTTCCCTCATCTCAAATTTACTCCCTTCTTCTCACATATTTACTCCCTTCCTTCATCTCACATCTTTACCGCCTTCCCTCATCTCACATCTTTACCCCCTTCCATCATCTCACATCTTTACTCCCTTCCCTCATCTCACATCTTTACTCCCTTCCCTCATCTCACATCTTTACCCTCTTCCCTCATCTCACATCTTTACTCCCTTCCCTCATCTAAAATATTTACTCCCTTCCCTCATCTAAAATATTTACTCCCTTCTTTCTTCTCAAATATTTACTCCCTTCATTCATCTCACATATTTACTCCCTTCCTTCATCTCACATATTTACTCCCTTCCCTCATCTCACATATTTACTCCCTTCCCTCATCTCAAATATTTACTCCTTTCTTTCTTCTCAAATAATTACCCCTTTTCTTTCTTCTCACACATTTACTCTACCGTTTCTCCTCACTTTTTTCTTCCCATGTCTAAATTGTCACATATTTAAAATGCGAATTCAATTTTGAATATTACGTTTTATTTCTTAATTTACTCCACATTTTAAATGTGTTTTACGAACATCTTGATGTAAATGCAAACCTAACCCTAACGTCTTGAACTAAAAAAAAAAAAAAACAGATTTTATTTTCGTGAACAAATTTATTTTTTCTCGAAATGGATGAACTGCTTGCGAGCTTGCTTCTCTTGGTCTGCGTCTTACATCTTTTCCAGTTCTTAGTCTGTCCATCATCTTCAGTCTGCCCTTAAATTGGCTTGGCGTCTATCTCCCTATTTCTCAACTCGCTTCTCCATCTCCTCTATCACCCCCCCCCCCTCTGCAATATATTTATATATTGTTTGTTTGTTGTTGTTGTTGAATCACTTTCGACTGTTCGCTATACGCGCCCACCGATTTGACGTTTATAGATTTAAATCCCTCCTAATTGTCATGCGAATTCACGCCGGCCGAGAGAAAAGACACCCGACTATGAATCAGTTGCGATTTGTAAAACCGGGTTCGTGCCCTCCGACCGACGTTAATTTACATCTCCTTCACTGAGATGTCAGTACATGACAATTTTCAAGCGGTTTGGGTGTACATAAGACACAAAGATCAGGTGGGGGTGGGGGGTCTCTGTTGCCCCCCCCCCCACCGTTGAAGTGATATATTTCTTATATAGCCTATGACGTTCACTGAGAGGTCAGTAGTCTACAATTCTGTCCAGTGGCACAAAGATCAGGCGGACACACACGCAGACAGAGTTACTATTATAGATTAGGTGTTCCCGCTTGACGTTGCCCGGGAGTATTTCGATTGAACCAAAACTTATTTTTTTTAAACTGCAAGGTAAGACTGTTGGAGTACCTCACGGGTTTCGCCCCCAGATTAAGTGAAGACACCATGGCCGCCAGCGATTAAAACATCGAATAAAGTTACTATTAAAGTATTGTCTTTTACACACAAAAAATGCGTGTATTATAATGTTGTATTGTCGAGTAAAAATCTAAATATTTGTTATTAATGAAGAAATGAACGTTATATATATATATATATATATATATAGTAAGTTATGAAAATATATTTATGGCAATTAAGCTACACAGAGGCTCCCGCGTTTCATCCCCGGGGGGATCTTCAGGCTAATATATATATATATATATATATATATATATATATATATATATATGAGAGAGAGAGAGCAAGATGGATCGTTTATTTAAAAGCATTGGTGGGTCAGTATTATTAAAATTGAAAATAGAAGCCTTCATCAATGCAAGATTAATTTTTTTTTTTTTTTTTTACTTTAATCTTATTAATTTCGGAATAATATTCCATCATCAGAGTTGACCAATATTATGTTATTTTAAAAAAAAATAAAAGACACAATACTGGTCAACTCTGATGATGGAATATTATTCCGAAATTAATGAGATTGAAGTAAAAAAAAAAAAATTAATCTTGCATTGATAAAGGCTTCTATTTTCCATTCATATATATATATATATATTGTATTTTAAACTGTGCAAGATTTACGTGACAGCATGAAAAAAGGGACGATAAAAATCAAATAAAAATTTCGGTTTAGCCGTCAAATGTCAGTGTTTTAAATATTTTTTAAAACACAAATAAATGGAAAATATCTGCTACGACAGTGTTTAAAAGAAAGCCGTTTCAATTTATTCCCATCCGATTGAATTGATATATAAGACAATTAGAAACAAAATAGTGTAGCCAAACTATTGTCTGCGTCGGCACGCTTGACGCAGTTCCAATGGCAACATTGGACCTGTTCAAAGGCTATTATCTCACACGACAAAAAGATAGACGAATGCACATCGACCTAATTACAATGGCAACGTCGGGTCTGTTGAATTTTTGCTGTCTTGTAGAGCGAGGCGATGTACAAACTAATATTAGAAAAAAAAACGATTCACCGATTCGAATAAAGTATCTCTTAAATGTATAAATGAAATCTATACAAAACCCGCCATGTTGTCATTGTAGACAAAAACGAATTCGTTTCGAACGAGGAGGGACAAATAGCGTTCGATAAATGGAATCTTAGATTCTAACAAACTCGGGCATTTTTTTTTTCTGCAACTGTAAAAGCAATTATTTCCGATCAGAATTCGTTTGAGAAAAGGAAAAAGTGAAGGTAGAGGAGCTGTTCCTTGTTTAGTCTGTAGAGAATCTAACATGCAATTACAAAATTGGAATATGAAATAATAATACTAACGGTGCTACAAAAGTATGTGTCTTACGAAAAAAATTTCTCGGTGTGTGTGTGTGTGTGTGTATATATATATGTAAATTTAGTGGGAGAGAACCTCAGCAGAGTGCTCGATTATTGGGAACAAATCCAAAATTAAGAGCGTACTTATATATATATATATATATATATATATATATATATATATATATATATGATGTAATTACAGAAGATTAAGACACCATTGGTTCCGTCGGTTTCAAATCCAAACAAAGGGGACCTATAGTTGGCCTTCTGTGTTGAACTCTCTTCAGTCTGTTTAAGTCTGTCTCTGAGACATAGGAGGTCTCCTTTGTTTAGATTATTATCCGATGGTATCTTAATCTGCTGTAATTAGTATTTCAGGTATCCACATAAAGTTTTATAAGGAGATATAATTTTTTATGTATCAATTTTCAGTATTTACTTCAACAGTGCTCGATACGTTAGTAGAGCTACGTAGTAAGCTATGAAAATATATTTATGCCAATTAAGCTACACAAAGGCTCCTGCATTTCATCCCCGGGAGGAATCGTCAGGCACTTTAGCCTGAAGATCCCCCCATCCCCCTGGATGAAACGCGGGAGCCTCTGTGTAGCTTAATTGCCATAAATATATTTTCATAGCTTACTATATATATATATATATATATATATATATATATATATATAGTCAACCACAGAAATATGTATTGCAGTATCACGGATCTAACATACAATTACAAAATTGAAATATGAAATAATAATAACAACGGTGCTAAAAAAGTACGTCTCTTACGAAAAAAGTCTTTCCGTGGACATGAGTGTCAGTAGTAGTAGTAGATCTATCATTATGATCTATGACTATCATTATGACTATCATTATGATCTATGACTATCATTATGACTATCATTATGATCTATGACTATCATTATGACTATCATTATGATCTATGACTATCATTATGACTATCATTATGATCTATGACTATCATTATGACTATCATTATGATCTATGACTATCATTATGACTATCGTTATGATCTATGACTATCATTATGACTATCGTTATGATCTATGACTATCATTATGACTATCATTATGATCTATGACTATCATTATGACTATCATTATGATCTATGACTATCATTATGACTATCATTATGATCTATGACTATCATTATGACTATCGTTATGATCTATGACTATCATTATGACTATCATTATGATCTATGACTATCATTATGACTATCATTATGATCTATGACTATCATTATGACTATCATTATGATCTATGACTATCATTATGACTATCATCATGACAATCATTAACAAAATAGCAAGCATTACTAAATATAAAATTAGATCAACTTGAACAAAACTAAATTTATAGTTTCTGAAAACACGTACCAATAATTGGCCTAAATCGCTGCCAAAGCAGATTTTTATTTGTAGCGCTCGGTTAGAAAACTATGACTGTCGACGGTACTGGAGGTGGGGGTTCTCGCTTTACTTTATATATAAGAAGACGATATGCGTGCGTGTCATGGTGATTATCCGAACTTTTCGTCTGTCGTCGATCGTTTCGTCATAACAATTACACGTGGCAGCTTTCCATAGGACAGAAGTTCTTATCGGAAACTGAATCCGTGTTAAGTGTTGAAAGACGTCCAGTAATCCTTATCCGCGGGAACGGATTAGGTCGGCGAACGAATCCGACGACTCTGGATGGTTGAACTCTGCACGAAAGAAGATATATGGAATCTGTGAGACTTTGATAATCATGGCTGCTGGCTTCATGCAAAGAACGAAAATAAAAATGTGTTAACAAAAAAAAGACTCGGACCGGCAATGGATCAGCCAAGTGAGATATCGTTGTTTTATGGAAAAGATACTGTTTTTTTTTTTTTAATGGTGGTCAAGGTCTTTTCTGCCTTTAAAATTAATGCAATAATCCTGGCTTTTGTTCGGGATCAATCCGCCATCAGTCAGACACTCCACCCATCACACAGCGGTAGTCATGTACACACACTTATATAATTGCTTGATGGATGAGTTTATATATATATATATATATATATATATATATATATATATTGGATAAATATGTATAGATAGATATAGATATAAAGATATAGATAGATATATAGATAAATATATATATATATATATATATATATATATATATATATATATATATATGTATTAGTCTAAAGAAGCTCTGAGTCATTAAAAAAATGTAAAATGCAGTTTAAATCCCCAGACAAACTAACTAAATCAAAGATATTGCAGACTTAACATTCGTTGGAAAATTAATAAATGAAAAAATATAAGTAAAAAAAAAAAAAAAAAAAAAAAAGGGGGGGGGGGTTAATTATCTAAGAGTGAAACAAAAACAGGAGACCTTAAGCGTCTAATATTAGATAGGTTTGAAAACAGAGACAAACGGAAAACAGATTAGAATGCAGGAGAAAAATAAAAACAAGAGATTTTACCGGTTTCGTTCGTATTATCGAACGTCTATGAAAAAGTCAATAATATATATATATATATATATATATATATGTGTGTGTGTGTGTGTGTTCGCACTAATATTCATATGCAATCATTGACGTTTGATTTAGAGTGGATGATTTATTTTCGAATACATTTCAGACAGCGAGGGTTGTCTTACTTGCTATTTATTTTCTCGTTCTCCATCATCACATTAAATGGTTTCGTTCAGGAACTAGAAAAGGGCACGTTTTTAACTTGCTAACTTTTCTGTGATGGCACAGATATATTTATTTATATAAAAATATACAAGTACACATAGATCATTATTATAGAGTGGAGACTATATATATATATATATATATATATATATTTATATATATATATATATGAGAAAGGAAGGATGAGAATAATCCGACATAATGAAAAAGTATATATATATATATAGAGAGAATGGTAGTTTGTCCTTTGGTGTTTATTATTTTTGACAAAGGGAAGTTTCTTTTCCCGAAATATTAAATAAATGATTTTTATAATCATCCGGACATCATACAAACAGCTAACACCACACTTGCTGTTATGTAAAATTTTAAGAAAAAATAAATAGTAAGTCACATTTCGTATTCGAATTATTATTTTTGTTCCTTCCAGCTTACATCTTACCCGGAATTTGCATTGCCCACAGCCTTTTAAAAACATACTACTAATATGTATATATATATATGTGTATATATATATATATATATATATATATTTGTATATATATATATATATATATTTATAGCAATTAAACTACACAGAGGCTTCCGCGTTTCGTCCCCATTCATATATATATATATATATATATATATATATATATATATATTTATTTAGTAAGATATAAAAATATATATTTATAGCAATTAAACTACACAGAGGCTTCCGCATTTCGTCCCCATTCATATATATATATATATATATATATATATATATATATATGACATATTCCGACAACGTTCGTTGAATACTCTCCAGATAGTCTTTCTATATGTGCCTCCCTTCGCATTAATAATGGTAATGTCTCGTGCCCATCTGGTTATGACGCTTGGTTGCGGAGTCTATGTTGATTCTGTAACCATGTTCGAACCTTACGACCGTCTAAAATTATCATCCCTACACTGATGAGAGTGAAAGCTTAAAACACCGGCATATGTAGGTAAAAATAATTTAATATTATTTACTTAAAATTAATATTATATATATATACATTTTTCTTTCACCGGTATAGCTTCATAAACACATGTTGCATATAAAATTGTACTTTAGGCCGATATTTTTATCTGTGTTGTCAGAAATGATGAGTTTATTTCGTTCAAATTCAGCGATTTTTATATTTTATCCGGTCATCCGTTTTCTTTTTGATTACCGATTTTGATTTAAGAATGGGAGTAGGAGTGACTACCCCCCTCCAACAAACTTTTTCCAGTCGACTCGGTAACAAACATGTGGTATGAATCTAATTAGGATCACTTTATCGTATTACATCGTCTGTCAGCTCAGTTCGTATTAATCACTTTGCCGATCAGCAAGTACGCAGCTAATCTGGAAACGTAACTTTGAAAAGTTAAGTTTCCAGATTAAAAATAATGCTCAAATATCCAATCTTCTTTCCCATAATGTTATTATAATATACATAACAACACGTCCCCTACAATTCTTTGTTTTAAGCTCAACCTTAATAACACATTGCTTACTATTTTTTACTATCACTAGTTAAACATGCCAGGTTTTTTTGTTTACTTACTGAAAAAGTAAAAGTGCAGATGCATCGTAGTAGCAGTTAATTTCTCTGCATGCAAGCATTTCTCGCGCAACGGTTCTCATCAGTCATCTTCGGATCAAGGTAGAAATTAGGTCAGTCACAATAGAAACATGGCCGACTATTTCTTAGGCTAAATTGTTCTTTTTTTCGTATGAATACTGCCTGGAGTAATTAGTTTTTTTTTTACAAAATACATTGAATCATATGAAATAGCAAATTTCTTCCAGGGTTCATTCATATATTTTTTTAGACATTTAATTTTTATTTATTTTCCACTTTAATTTAAATTTAATTTATAAATTATTATTCCAATTAAAAGCCAGTTTTTGCACAAACTATTCCTTTATTTTTTTACTTTAACACTTAAAAATAATACTTAGAAAAATTACTTAATTTACACATACTTTTATTCCTATCAAATAGTACCTTCCTTCCCGTGTTTGCGTAACCCGTAGCTGGAGAGTGAGTGAGTGAGTGAGTGAATGTAAGGTATTTGGACACCCTAAAAAACTTTTATTTTCTATCCTCAAAGTGTTATTGTTAACGAAACAAGTTAAGGGTCACAATCTTTTTACTGATTCTACTAAATACAAGTCTTTTTTAAGCCCTCAAAATATAAATAAAAAGAAAGTGTTCTTTTTTAAATTTGTTGTTGTTGTTTTTTTTTTTATCAAAATGCTCCACTTTGGCCGCTATCACTTGCTTCAACTCGACATTTTTTCTATCAACGACTGGAGATAGCTATTCCCAGCTTTCCTGCAAGTGATCCTATTTACTTGCCTCCCTACGTGGGCAAAGTTAGACACAAGGTCGGTTTTTTATTTGGGGAAAAATCCAGCTCCCCAAAAATGGGCAGTTAGGATTGGAACAAAAATTTAAATTGCCTCAGTCTAGAAAGACTTCTCCTTCACTGACTCAGGACAGAATAGACTAAGTGTAGAATTAAAACAGATACTACATTTTGTTCCTTGCCAAAAGATGCCAGAGGTTAGCCGCATTTGTGTTTTTTTTAGCTCTGACTTTTCGATCGAGTTTATCTCGCGATTTATGTCTACTGATTGCGAAAAAAACAGTTGAAAGGATTTTCTTTGCCTTTAATGCCCATATGGATCAGTTTACTAGTATGCGTTAGGTTTATTATTAACCTTAACCCTAACTCTAAACCCTAACCCTAACCCTAAACCCTAACCTTAAACCCTAAATCCTAACTCTAAACCCTAACTCTAAACCCTAAATCTAAACCCCAACCCTAAACCCTAACCCTAAAGCCTAACTCTAAACCCTAACTCTAAACCCTAAACCCTAACCCTAAACCTAACCCTAAACCCTAACCTTAAACCCTAAACTCTAACCCTAACCCTAAACCCTAACCCTAAACCATAACCCTAAACCCTAACTCTAAACCCTTACCCTAACCCTAACTCTAAACCCTTACCCTAACCCTAACTCTAAACCCTTACCCTAACCCTAACCCTAAACCCTAACTCTAAACCCTAACTCTAAACCCTAGACCTAAACCCTAAACCCTAAATCCTAAACCCTAAACCCTAAATCCTAAACCCTAACTCTAAACCCTTACCTTAACCCTATCTCTAAACCCTTACCCTAACCCTAACTCTAAACCCTAACCCTAAACCTTAACTCTAAACCCTAACCCTAAACCCTAGAACCTAAACCTAACCTCTGGAACAGTTTACTGTCATGCGGTAGGTTATTATCTTGCATCAGGTCAAAAACTTGAGCCACAAAGCACATGTGATCGCGTGATGCAGCAGTATCCTGCGATAACCAGTCCGATTCAATTTCCCCATTCACCTGGTACGAATCCCCGACTTTGCAATCAGCAAAAGCCGCCAACACCATAATAGAGCCACATGTTTTGAGGTTGGTGTGATGCACAGATTTGTCTACTGGAGAAGCTATATTGGCAGCACCGGTAAACCGGGTAGGATCTAGCAAGCAGTAATTCAACACGATATATGCTAATGTGAGTTCAAATGGTGGGTGCGACTGTTACTTTTGGCAAACGTTTGTTTATACTAAGTAAGTATTTAGGAAAAATACGCCTTCAAATCAAGTTTTACAACATATCTGCTTATAGAAAGTCACCAAGGAAAATTAGTATTTAATCTAATAAATAAAACCATATATATATATATATATATATATATATATAATGTGTGTGTGTAGAATTTGGTATATTTGGACTACTGTTTTCATCTTGGGTGTTTTCATCACAACGTTTCGGCCGATGTAACCTCCGACCTTCTTAAGGTATATCTTGTTGAACTCGGGAATCTGGACGGAATTTCGAACGGAACCCTTTATTAAATCCACGGGGGTAGACAACTTTAGTAAATCTCTGTGCCCAGTGGAATCGTCGGCATGCTGAAACGATTGTAGTCACGGCCCGATGGGGAATGGCGTCAACAATGACAGAAAATTTGACGTTGACGCCATTCCCCATCGGTCCGTGACTACAATCGTTTCAGCCTGCCGACGATTCCACTGGGCACAGAGATTTACTAAAGATGTCCTTTTGGATGAAACCGCGGTACATTTCTGAAATATGTAACATATAGTATTTAAATAAATTATATTAGCTCTCTTATATGATCAAGCACTTTATTTGATTTCTTTTCATATACAACCTGACACACTACAATATATATATATATATATATTTATTTTATACGTACATAAAGTAATCCATGGACACGTGTTTCTGGCTCACAGCCGTCATCAGCATGGCTAACTTACACAGAGATCGAACCTTCGTCTTGGTCCGATGGTAAAACGCTGGACTATAGACATCAATATCGAAGGTTCGATCTCTGTGTAAGTAAGCCATGCTGATGACGGCTGTGATCCAGAAACACGTGTCCATGGAGTACTTTTATGTACGTATAAAATAAATAAAAATATATATTAACGGAAAAAATACGTCCTATGAAGTTAAGGGCGACTAATAATGCAATGTTCTGTATCTTAATCACTTAGGAAGTGAGACAATCGAAATAGTAGTAAGCAAAAAACAACGAACGCTGAAATTACCAATAAAAATAATTACATAAAAATACAATATATATATATATATATATATATATATATATATATATATATATATATATATATATATATATATATATATATATATATATATATTTCGTTTTCTTTTTCTGTTTAAAAATAAACATTTTAATGATTGCAAACATTTTTTTAAATAAAAAAAAGTATGAACCTTTTTTTTTCCTCTGTAATTTTATTTTGATGAAATTTTTTTTTTTTTTTTTTTTTTTTAAATTCAAAACATTACAATAATTAGAGAAAGTCAATGTCATCGTTGATTGGTTGAAACGTCAAATTTTTGCGTCACTACGACAGGCGAGAAATCTGTCGGATTTATGGCCCGTTGGCAATGGAAGGAATGCCACGAGCCGTTTCACCATAGAAGAATTGCCGCCACTTCATTTAAAGGGCGGAGACAGATACGTGAGAGCAAAGGATCGAAGGAATTGGGAAGAAACCAGAAAGATGGAGGAGGTGGGGGGGAAGAGTAGCAGGAAAGGAGGAGGAGGGAGGGGGAGTAGGAAGGGAAGAAGGCGGAGTAGGAGCCGAAGAGAAAGGACGAGGCGAACAAAAAAGAAGGCGGAGGCGCAGAAGGTGGAGAAAGGGGGAGGGGGAATCTATTTCTTTTTATTTTAGCTGAAATTTCTTTTTTGTTCATCGCCTCCTTCTTTCGACGACGACCACCACCTCCTTCTTCGCCACGTGAAGAAGAAAAAGAGCAAATGTGTGTGTGTGTGTGTGTGTGCGGGGATGGGGAGGGGGTAAGCTTTTGCAAATCGCGTGGCTCGTAATGATAAAATGCTTTTCGACTTCATCTTGTCGTTAGAAAAGCCACACACACACACACACATTTTTGATTTAACATTTTTATTTAATTTTTTTTTTTAACAGTCGGAAAAGTAAAGATTGCCTCTCGACACACACGTCTTGAACTGCTATTTTTTAGTTAGCAGTCACAACGGAGATGTCGACTACAACGACTTTTTTTCTTCTTTTTATTTTTTCTATTTTTTTTCTTGTTTTCTTTCTCTGACTTTTTCTTCTTTTCTTTCACTTTTCTTGCGTTTTCCCACTTTCTCTTTCCCCTTTTCTCCTTTCTTTCTACTACCTTTCTTTCTTTTCCCTCTTTTTTATTTCCCTCTTTCTTTCCGTCCCCCCTTTTTTTCTTTTCCCCCTTTTTTATTTTCCCTTTTTTTATTTATTTCTTTCTTTCTTTCTCCCGCCTCTTTATTTCTTTCTTTCTCCCTTTCTTTATTTCTCCCCCCTTTCTTTCTTTCTTTCTTTCTTCCCCCTTTCTTTCTTTCTTCCCCTCTTTCTTTCTTTCTTTATTTTCCCCCTTTTCTTTATTTTCCCCCTTTTCTTTATTTTCCCTCTTTCTTTCTTCCCCATTTTCTTTCATTCCCCTTTTCTTTATTTTCCCCTTTTCTTTATTTTCCTCCTTTTTATTTCCCCCTTTCTTTTTTCCTCCCTTTCTTTCTCCCCCCTTTCTTTCTTCCCCCGTTTCTTCCCCTTTTCTTTATTTTCCCCCTTTTCTTTATTTCCCCCCTTTCTATTTCCCCCTTTCTTTCTTCCCCCCTTTCTTTCTTCTTCATTTTCCTTCATTCCCCTTTTCTTTCAATCTCCCTCTTTTTTCTCACCTTTCTGCCCCCCCCCCCTCCACCCCCCCCCCATCATCCCTTATCTGCTCCACTCGCCCAGTTTTCAGACAACCTCACATTGTCGCACTTCACTTCAAATCCCATGTCTCTAATTGCAACACTAACGAAACGAAGGGAGTTTTCATAAACCCCAACCAGAATACAACAGTTTTCCTCAAATCCCGCTTCATTCGAATTCTCGATGCGCGAATGAACAACTGATTATCGGCAGTTTCTTCTCTTCTATTTCTGGCCGCGTTAAATGCAAATCACATTCCAATCAATAAAGCCTAATAATAATTTTGGAGGTAATGGGCCATATAAAATCGTGCGCTTTGCTTTCAACTCACCTGTCGTCGACTTATCGATTAAGAAACCGTCACATGCACACAGGTACGGGTACACTCTACAAACACGTGATCAAAATTAAAAAAGGGGAACTTCTACCGATCTCCGGTACCTTTCGACCAACCCTTGTAGGTTATTTTTTTATCGCCGGCAAATCTGTGCACATTAATTAAAAGCTAACAAAAGTGAGAGAGAGAGAGGGAGAGAGAGAGAGAGAGAGAGAGTTGTTCAGTTAATTGTAAATTACGGCTAATTATTACACTTTAAACAAAGTTTTCAAACATAACTCAATTCCAGAACTAATGCATATGTTAGTATGTATTTAGTGTTATCTATTTGTATAAAGTTAGGTATGTGTCTATGTTTATACACTTGTATGTACAGGATTCATTTATACACTAATTAACCGATCATTATGAATTCTAGGCGTAAGTGTGCGTGATGTGGACTATATTTATATTAATTTAGTTTTATGCAAAGAGGGGATGAACGTCCTTCGTGAAAATTCAGATACCTGCGATTTTTGTGAAATTGTAACAATAGGTATTAGACATCAATTAAAAATATTCCCCAAATTTCAATTTCTTTGGGATATTTTTAAGGTACCCCCCCCCCTCGATTTGAAAATTCAAAATATTTCAGATTTGCATTAAATATGATCCATAGTCAGTTAAACAAGATTCCCTGAATTTCAATTTCTTCTTCAAAACCTCTTCAGCTTTATTTTAGGCATTTTCTAGATGTAATAGATTTTGATTCAAAATTGAAATAAGGATTCTAGACATAAGGTTTAGTAGCAGTATATCTGAATTTTAAACGTCGTGCAATTTTACCCGCCCTGGGACAGGTTAGTTTTCTAGTATTCCAACAACGTTAGTCAGTCTTTCTATATGTGCCCCCCTTCGCATAAATAGACCTTAAATTCTCTTCTTGTCGTGATAATCTCTCGTGGCCGTATGGTTATGACGCTTGCTTGCAAAGTCTAGGTTGATTCTGCAGCAGGGGTTCGAACCTTGCGACCGTCTGACATCATCATTCCCAACATTAATAAGAGCGAAAGCTTGAAACGTAGGTAAGAATAATTTAATATTATTGACTAAACATTAATTATATATATTGTTAAAAAACATTGTTAAAAATAACACAATTGTTAAAAATAACACAATTCAACTGTTTAATTATACCTTTTTTTTCAATGTTTCTGATGGTCTTTTTTGTATTAAAATAAAAAAAATAATAAATGTTCCATAGTTTTCACAGGTTTCACGAACGTTTTCGATTCTTCGTCGAATCCTCCTCAGATGAAGAATCGAAAGCGTTCGTGAAACCTATGGAACATTTATTATTTTTTTTTATTTTAATACAAAAAAGACCATCAGAAAAATTTTTAAAGTAAAAAAAGGAAAAAAAAAAAAAGGTATAATTAAACAGACGAATTCTGTTATTTTGAACTGTGTTTGCATAAATGAGAAAATGGTGCAATATATATATATATATATATATATATATATATATATATATATAATGCCATTTTATTTATTGGTCCCCCGATTTATAAAATCGGGAGACCTATGTTTTGAGGCATGTCCGTCCGTCCGTCCGGATTTTTCTCCGCAACCATCCATTGAATTTCTCTGAAATTTTGCATGAAATTGTAACTTTGGTCAGGTTAGAAACTGACATTCTTCGATTTAAAAAAAAAAATCTGGTTAGCCCCCAGGGGGTCAAAAGGCCCCGAAATGGCAAAAAATGACATGTCTTGCCCCATAACTTTTCATCCATTCAATTTCTCTGAAACTTGGTCAAAATGTGGAGGCAATTGTTCCTAATAGAAAATAAGTATCGCTGACCTTGGAAAAAATCTGGTTCGCTCCCCCAGGGGGTCAAAAGCCCCCCACAATGACAAAAAATGACCCTTTTCTCCCATAACGTTTGATCCATCCATTCAATTTTTCTGAAACTTGGCCAAAATGTGGAGGCAATTGTTCTGGATATAAAATGAGCATCCTTGACCTCAGAAAAATTCTGGTTCGCGCCCCCAGGGGGTCAAAAATTCCCCTAAATTGTCCAAATTTATTGCATTTTACACTCGTCACATCGAATCACATACAGAGGGGGACCACGCACGCGCGGCTTGTTTATTTTATCTTGTTCTCTTTTTAAATAGTCGCGTAGTGGATTTGGTGGGTGAATACAGGTCTTAGATTAAAATAATCCCCTTTGAATTATTACGGTGTGAGTCAAAAATCACACGCCATACTAATTGTGTGAAGGAAGGATTGCGAAAAACCCAAAAAATACAAAATCTTCATAGAAACGTTTTTTGACGAGTAATCAAAAATCAAGATCTAAAATTCGCAACGGTGTGTTTTTGTTTTTGTTTGTTTTTTCATTTTTTTAATTGACTGTGGTTAGTTTAATCGCTAGTTCTTCGTTTGTCTCAGCTGGGGAAATTTGTGCACGGTGGCAACCCCTCGTCACCCTAAAAAAATTAAATAAATAATAAAAAAAAAAATTAAATTAAAAAAAAAAAAAAAAATTAAATATAAAAAAAATTAAATTTTAAAAAAAAATTAAATTTTAAAAAAAAATTAAATTAAAAAAAAAATTAAATTAAATTTTTAAAAAAAAATCTGCGGTCGTTGAAGCACATTTTTTTGTTTGTTTGTTTTAATTGAGATGCACTTTCTAAACGGATTTTTCATTTTCACTCTTTTCCTTTCGACTCTTTTGCTTGATTGATAAGGAAAATTATAAGAATTTTGCTTGCCAAAGTGTTGGGGTTTTTTTTTTTTGCCGCCGAAACAAACGCACACACATTCTATATCCTTTTTCTCAAGATCTCAGAAAAATAGTTTGATCCCTGGAAAAATGGATACAAAAATACACCCGTTATTAGTTGTGCGTTCCTTCCAACATTGCACTCTTATTTAAAAACATTTTTAACATTTACTATATTTCATTCTATTTTTCTTTGGGGCATTCCCCCATCGATATGTTTCTACCATGGCAGCCCCGGGTTGTTTTATTGTTTAAAATGACTCTAAAATAGCGAAACAAGTTTCACGAACTTTAAAATACAAAATAGAAATTGTAATATGGGTTTCAGGGATGGGAGCAGAAGTTTCTTGGGTTACTCAATTTTTCTCGGGCAACGTCGGAACGGGTCGGCTAGTAATTAATAAAAGGTTTCTTAGTTAATTTTTAATTTTCATATTCATCATGTATTCTTGATAAAGCCTGGGAGAAATATCGAATCAAATCATGACTGTGTTAAATTCTTTGGTTCCAACTAGTCTGTCTTTGTTTCCATTTTTACCTAGACATTCTGCGGGGTATCATTATCTGAATATATCTCACGTATATGTAGTTAAGTAAGTATTTTCGACGAGACTTACGACCAGTTCTGTATGTAAAATATGAATACAAAATCAGTGACCGGAAGAAATCTGGGATTGAAATACGATTGCATATGTGTAACCGTTGCAAATTCTATGTTAATTAATTTGATGCTCTAATTTGTTATTTAGGTCACAAGAATACGCTGGGGTGAGAAAGGAAGTCGGGTGGAAGTGATGATAGACGCATTTATTTACTAGTCTGTTTTTTTGGGGTTTTTTTGTTCATTTTTCAAAAAAAAAAAAATCTTTTTTATTGGATCAAGTGTGGGTGTGTGTGGGGGATTATGATTCCACTCAAAAGTTCAAGTACGTTTGCAATTCTTTGTTCCGTTTCAAGAGCACAATTAAAATGTTCTGCTTCCGTCAGAATTTCACTTCTGCTGAATCTGTTGGTTTTGGATATGGGAACATTTGGAGTTTGCTTTTTCGCATTCATTTATTTTTTTGATTTTTTATTTCTCTTTTATTTTTGTTATTTATTTATTTTTATTTTTTATTTTTATTCATTTCTTTTTTATTATTTATTTATTTCGATAATTTTTATTTTATTTATTCATTTATTTATTTATTCATTTCTTTTTTTATCATTTATTTATTTCAATTTTTATTTATTTATTTATTCATTTCTTTTTTAATTATTTATTTATTTCGATAATTTTTATTTATTTTATTAATTATTACTAATCCGGCGTTTTTATGAAGAGGTTGCACTATTGAAAGTTTCAAAAAGCCGCTAGCGATGCCGACTTTTTATCACTGATATCATGAGGTTTTGGCTGAGATCAAAGTGTAGTATCTGTTCCAATGGATGTTACACCCTGTATACCGGTACCGTCTTGGCCTTCGGGCATTGATTCCATCGGTCTTAGGGATTGCCCTGTGCAGTTCTAAGAGATCCACCCTCCCAGGCTTTGCTCTCTCACCCTTTGAGAAGGGGGTTAGTTTATTGCTAATCGCCTGAGGCGCCCCTACCGAGGAATACCGACGGGGCGGCCGAGGCATTTTTTGTAGGCCAGAGTGCCATTCCTCTAAGGCGCTGGCTTTTCAATCCCACTTTCCGACCTTGTGTCACATCTTATTGGTGTGGGAAGGAGATACAAAAAATCATGATATTTTATTTATTTATTTAATTTATTTTGAAGATTCTGACTTTGGTTTTATAAGCTAGCACGAAAACAATTAATCTCAGTATTTATTTATTTAGTAGCTGTATCTACCCGGCGTTGCCCGGGAGTTTTCTTCACTTTAATCTTTGTTTCACTCATTCACCACCACCCGAAATGTTGAAATTTAAATCCCATAAAGACTTAAGAGGGTTTTTCTTTTAACGACGTAATAGACATGGTACGAAATCTTCTATGAATATACTGACCAAATCAAATCAAATATCTATGAATATATTGATCTAATCAAATATCGTGTCACTACGAATAAGTGATTTGTAAAAATTAAAAAAAAAAACTAAAAATCCATGAATTACTAATTTATTTAAAATAGTTTATTAAAACGTTTTCTTTTAGAATGATGCGAAATAATATATATATATATATATATATATATATATATATATATATATATATATATATATATATATATATAATATTTTTATAAATATATATTAAATTATTTATACCTACATATGCTAGCGTTTCAAGCTTATAGCTCTCATCAGTGCAGGAAAGTAACAATTTCAGACGGTCGGGCGGCAGGAACTCTGTTAACAGAGTCAGCCTTGAATCTGCAAGTAGTCGCCATATCCACTCGGCCACCAAAAACAGTCACGTGATTAAGGTAAATTAAGATCTATATGTACCTAGAAGCGGATACAGACAGGAGACTGGTCGAGGGCGTTCGGCGAACGTATTCAATAATATAAATAATTTTGAAAATAATTCGCGGAAAACTCTCTATAGCTGTTTCGACCATCATCTCGTCAGGAGAAACTGATAATTTGAATGAAACAATAATATTAGCGAAAATAAAGAGCACAAGTAATCCATTATGTAAGTATAAAAGTAATAAGAAAATATATATACAGGGTGGGCAAAAATAAGGGTCCTATTTTTAAAAATTCATAACTTTTTTATTTATTGATTTTTAAAAATTTTTTTTTTTAGAATAAGTAAAGGACCCCTTCCGAAGCAAGCATGAGCCGTATTAGCCCTAAGGAACGTACCCTCATTTAGAAAACATTATTTTTGCTTAAAAAACTCAAAACAGTGTAAAAAACAATACTTTAGTTTTTGTAAGTTTTAAGAAGTGTTTTTCGGCTAAAATTTGTTTTGTTTATTTCAAAAAATCTCGGAAGGGTCAGTCTACACACACATAAAGTTTGGTGAGTTTAACTTTTATTTTGTGGAAGTTATTCAAATTCAAGTTATTCAAATTTAAAGATAGGACCCTTATTTTGGCCCACCCTGTATTAACGAAAAATACGTCCTATAAAGTTAAGGGCGATTAACAATGGAAATTTCTGCATCTTAATCACCCAGGGAGTGAGACAATCGAAATAATAGTAACAACAACAACAAAAAAAACAACAACGAACGCTACAATCACCAATAAAAATAATTACATACAAATACATTTATATTTAGGTGATAAGAATCGTACATATTTCTATGCATAAAAAAAAATCGTACATATTTCTGGTCCAGTGGTAAAGACGCTGGACTATAGACATCAATATCGAAGGTTCGATCCTTGTCTAAGTTAGTTGATGACGGCTGTGAGCCAGAAACACGTGTCCATGGATTACTTTTATGTACGTATAAAATTAATAAAAATATATATTAATAACGAAAAATACGTCCTCTACAGTGACCGGCGACTAATAATGCAATTTTCTGCATCTTCATCACTTAGGGAGTGAGACAATCGAAATAATAGTAAAAAACGAAAAAAGACAACGAACGCTGCAATCGCCAATAAAAATGATTACTTAAAAATACATTTATACACTAGCTATCGCTTCGCAAAGTTCGCTACTGGAAATACTTGAAACCAAAGTGTTAAATAAAAAACATTTCATTCATCAGTTTGTTGTAAACATAGGACAAAAACTTTAGCATTTATTCATACAATTACATAAAAATTAACATCAATTCATGTAAATAAATATTAACATTTTGGTAATTTTGATAGAAAAAACTTGTTTATCTTCAATAAGATATTGTCAAGAAATTAAAAAGAAGTATTGTTGTCACATCTGGGCTGGTGCATCATCCACTAGTCTCTCCCTCTTAGACAAAGTCCAAAAAAAGAGTCGCCAACTTAATAGGTCCCTCACTATCCACCAAGCTCCAGCCCCTGTCCCATCGCCGCAATGTTGCTTCCTTGTTCATGTTTTACAAGTACTTCAATGGATTGTGCTCTGATGAACTTGCCGCTCTGGTACCCCCACGACGTAAAGTCACTAGACCAACCCGACAATCTGCCAAATATCATCCATACACTGTGGAGGTCCCCAGATGCCGGAGAGCTTTCTACTCCAATAGCTTCTTTCCTCGTGTTGCTGGACTCTGGGGCTCCCTCCCTGCTCCCTGTTTTCCTGACGGTACTGACATGCAGAAATTTAAAACTAATGTAAACAGACATTTCGCTGCGCAGCTTCTAAATTAGGTTGAACCCCCGCCCCCCAAAAAAAAAACCGTCACATTTTTTTTTTCAGTAGCCCCTTACGTCTACAGTGGCGGCCTGCCTTGTTTGAGGTGAACTATGTTAACAAAATAAATAAAAAAGGAGAAGGAAATCAATTCGCCTGTGTGTTCCTTTTTTTTTAACTTACTTTTTTTTTCATTTACTTTACAAACAAAAGAAATGTTGGCCGCTAACGGGTTGGGCGCAGTGTCACACCCTGCCTTGCTTCATGTGACGTCGCTAACGGGAGAGGGAGAGTAGAGTGGTGAGAGAGAGAGAGAGAGGGGGAGGGGGGTATGTCAGTCACTTTCTCTTTCTGAACTTTTGCCTCGTATATCTTTCTTTGTATGTATTTAAAGTATCTAATAATTAATTTCTTTTTATTAAATCACTTGAATTAATTACTGTTAATAGTGACAAAAATATTGCATATACATGGAAGAAATGGAACGATAAAATTACAAATGAATAACACCAAACATTAATTTATTATAAACGGTTTTTAAAAAAGTTGTTATGCTAATTAGATAGCTTTATGAATGTCGATGCGTCTTTTCTCTGTACTTTATATACACTATTATAAAATATGTCGTATCATTGATTTAAATAGTAGCAACCCGTTTTGATAGCAATATAGGAGTGATAAATGGAGAAAAAAAACTTCATCATTTATTCATTTAGAATCCGTGTTATTAAATAATGTTTGCCTATATATATATATATATATATATATATATATATATATATATATATATATATATATATAATTTATTTAGATACTGTATATTACATATTTCAGCAATGTACCGCGGTTTCATCCAAAAGGGCAGATTTAGACATCTTTAGTAAATCTCTGTGCCCAGTGGAATCATCGGCAAGCTGAA
>OY744538.1:5298111-5380611 GCA_963556195.1 Sepiola atlantica
TATATATAATGAGAGAGAGAGAGGTATTAGAAGGCTATCATCATGACAGAAATGGAAATATGTCGGCGTTGAGAAGTAAGACAAAGACGAGGGTTTTATTTTAATAGTAAATCTTACTTGATTAGGCAAGACTTCTACACAGTTATCTAATGTGTGTGACCGTGTTCCATAATATATTTCGAGGAAAGACCTCTTTATCAAATGGTAGGTGTTTCAAATCTCTAAAATATATATATACGTCACATATTATTTTATATGATAATATATATGTATATACATGAAATAGTAAATATATATATATATATATATATATAGAGAGAGAGAGAGAGAGATAGAAAAGAGGGTAGTGCAGTATTAGTGCAGTTCCAACGAGAGAAAAGTATATATGTAAAGGAGTAAGGCTACCAACATTTGTAAAAAGCTTTTTTCAACATTTATTTATTATTTTGTTATTTTATCATTTTATATAACGCGTTTCAAGCGGTGGTCCGCTTTCATCAGATGTGTATCTTCAAATGTATTTACATATCTGATTAGAGCGAACCACCGCTTGAAACACGTTATATAAAATTATAAAATGATAAAATAACAAAATAATAAATAAATGTTGAAAAAAACATTCTACAAATGTTGGTAGCCTTACTCCTTTACATATATACTTTTCTCTCGTTGGAACTGCACTAATACTGCACTACCCTCTTTTCTATATATATAGATGCGTTAACATTCTCATGAAACCTATAAGTTGTACATAAAATAAATATTGAGTGAGCCTGAATCCGCCCCCCCCTCCCTCAAAACAGAACATATAACAGCTGGAATTCAATTATGAACGGATCATCCGGAGGAGAAACCGGAAGTGAAACACTGATCAGTGAAGAATCGTATATTTTTAATTCAGTAGGCATTCTCATCGTTGTCTAAAATTGAATATTTGTCGTTTCTCTATCAAGGGATGCACTTCTTTTTTTTTTAATGGAAATCACTCCAGACAAGGCATGAAGCCACTTATGTAAGGAGCGAACAAGAATGAATTTGAAAACAAATCCCTATACCAAGGTCAATACAACTTTTCTATAGAAATTGTTTTAGGGTGGTTATCTTATATTTGTATTTTTCTTAAATATAAAATTTTTTTTTTTTTTTTACAATATTATCGTTGGGTTTGCGTTCGTACTGGACAAGCATTAACTGCAAATACAACGGTTTATTTATTTTATTTCTAGCAAAATCTTGTAACGAAACATTTGTAACGAAGCATTTGTAACAAAACATTTGTAACGAAGCATTTGTAACGAAACATTTGTAACGAAGCATTTGTAACGAAACATTTGTTACGAAATATTTGTAACATCTATATATTGTATTATATATATATATATTTTCTATATATTGTATTATCTATATATATATATTATATGTATATATTGTATTATCTATATATATATTGTATTATTAATATATTGTGTTGTATATTATATGTATATATTGTATTATATATATATATATATTATATGTATATATTGTATTATATATATATATATATTATATGTATATATTGTATTATATATATATATATATTATATGTATATATATTATATGTATATATTGTATTATATATATATATTATATGTATATATTGTATTATATATATATATTATATGTATATATTGTATTATATATATATTATATGTATATATTGTATTATATATATATATATTATATGTATATATTGTATTATATATATATATATATTATATGTATATATTGTATTATATATATATATATATTATATGTATATATTGTATTATATATATATATATTATATGTATATATTGTATTATATATATATATATTATATGTATATATTGTATTATATATATATATATTATATGTATATATTGTATTATATATATATATATTATATGTATATATTGTATTATATATATATATTATATGTATATATTGTATTATATATATATATATTATATGTATATATTGTATTATATATATATATATATTATATGTATATATTGTATTATATATATATATATTATATGTATATATTGTATTATATATATATATTGCATTATATCTATTATATATATATTATATATATATATATATATATATCATATATATATATATATATATATATATATATATATATATATAGTGTGTGTATTTAGGCAGCATTTTCTCATTTATGCAAACATTGTTAAAAATAACACAATTCGTCTGTTTAATTATAGCTTTTTTTTTCAATTTTTCTGATGGTCTTTTTTGTATTAAAATTTAAAAAAAAATTAATAAATGTTCCATAGGTTTCACAGGTTTCACGAACGTTTTCGATTCTTCGTCGAATCATCCTCAGGTGTCAAAAGTAAATTAAATATTTTTTAAAAAGGTATAATTAACAGACGAATTCTGTTATTTTAACAATGTTTGCACATATATATATATATATATTGATTTTTTATTTTTGTAAGGGGACATAAAACTGGTGCAAAACTGTTCTGTTCGGAGACTGTATTTTACTCGCCCTGGGACGAGTAGTCTTCTAGTAATATATATATATATATATTTATATGATAGATTCGTTTTTGATCTCCTCCTCCTCCTCCTCCTCCTGATACTGGGAAGAAGATCAGCTCTTCTAACACGTGATGACAAAGATCAATGATTCAATAGACGAGCCCACCTTCCCAACAGCTTCGACGCCGCCTCTTCTTGGCACTCAAGAAACACAGATTTTTCGTCCTTTTTTATATCCCCCTCCTCCCCTCTCTCTCTCTCTCTCATATTCTCTACGAGAAAAAAATAAAATGGTGTGCGTATGGGAGGGGGGGGAGAGGGGGGGGGCGGTCGGTCTGAGCTTATTGCCACTTCGATCCACTTCACTCTAGACATCAACGATAAAAATAATAATGCCTATTATTTACGTCTCCTGGCACAAGAATCAAAAATAATTCCCAGTTAATGGACGGGATTGAAGAGATTTATGTTATTGTGAATTTCAGACGCCGCCTCTTTTTTTTTTTTTTTTTCTAATTTTACCTGATGACATCATAGGTGACGTCATAGACCATGTTGGCGGCGAAAGCGCAATGGCTGCTCTTTCTTTTGGTTTCGTTGATGGAGAGAAACGAAGAAAGTTTTCATGAATAAATTTAAGAAAGCAACAGTTTCGATGCGATTGCGATGTTACTTCTGTTCAAACAAAAATGCTTCATTCTTATGTTTGCTACGTTTGTGCGTTTTTTTTTTTAAATTAAATTTTATTTATATTTTTTAAGTGTTTTCTTTTTAATTTTTTGCGCAATTATTATTTTTTTAATGTTTAAGATTTAATTCGAGGTGTTGTAACTGTTTAAGTTATTTTTAGGTGCTTATCCAGATTAAAGGAGACATTCGAAAAACAAACAAAACAAACTGAGTAATATCTGTTTGATGTACGTACCTGTCACCGCTTGAATATATCCTATACCAAAAATCACGTAAATTAATCAAGTAGTTTTTATTTAAGAAAGAAAATGTAATTTTACCGATTAACGAATAACGCTGAAATACGGTCTCCATTACGGCTTATTCAAGGGATATTTAAGGGAGATAACCGAAATTCATAATAAGCCGTAATGGAGGTCGTATTTCCGCGTTATTCGTTAATCGGTAACATTAAATTTTCTTTTATAAAATAAAAACTACTTAATTAATTTACGTGATTTTTGATATAGGATATATTCAGCCCGTGTCACGTACGTACATCAAACAGATATTCCTCAGTTTTTATTTAAACATTTTTTTTACAAATGTCTTCCTTAATCTGGAAAAGCACCATTTCTGATATATAAATTAATCAATTAAGTTCAAATATTAGCAAAATGAACAAAACCAATACTTTTCAAAAGTGCTCAATATATATTAGAGCTTTTTATATTAAAATAAACATAGTTTGGGTATCCGACAATTGTTTCAGAACCTCCTCGGCTCCTCCATCAGGGATATACTGATGAGCAAAGATTAGATCCGCCATATATATATATATATATATATATATATATATATATATATATATAAACGTCGTTTTAGTTTGAAATATAAAAAAAATTAAATCAATATTTAAAATTAATTTTTGAAATTTTCAAATTCATCTCAATATATTTTTTACGAACAAAAACCCCGTATTTCTTTTTCTTTTCTCTTTTTCTAAGTCTAAATATAAAAAAACAAGAAGGTACGTTTCGGTCTGGTGATTATATTAAACCTTCGATTCAATTTTCAAACAATTTCTTTCTTTTTTCTTTTTTAATAATGACATGTAAGTAATGTTTCTCTGTATTTTATTCTGATCAAATGTTTGAATTATGTAGCAATCATTTATTTTAAGAATAAATAAGCGATTTTAGTATCGTATTTTATCAGACCGCCCCCCCCCCAAAAAAAAACCAACAACTATACTGTCAAAAGTCTCAACAGAGTGATTAAAATGTTGAAAATGTATCTATTTACTTATTAATTATTGGTTTATATATATATATATATATATAAACTTTCATAATATGGTGGGGAAAATCCCAGCAGAGTGCTCGATTAATTGTGAATCAAAATTAAGAGTGTAATATTTTTTTTTTGGGGGGGGGTACAGAAAAGAATATATATATATATATATATATATATATATATATATATATATATATATATACTTGTATGTACAGCAGTCCCTCTTAAACTAATAAACCGATCATTATGAATGCTGTAGGCGTAAAAATGGTAATGTGGGCTATATTTAGTTTATGCAAATGGGTGGAAATCTTTGAAAATTAAGATACCTCTAATTTTTGTGAAATTTTAACAATTATTGGACATCAATTAACAAATATCACCCAAATTTCAGTTTCTTTTGAATATTTTAGGGAGCATAATATAGGCACCCCCTCATCCGTTTAAAAATTCAAATATTTCAGATTTGCATGGAATTTAAGCAAGATTCCCTGAATTTCAATTTTACCTGTCCCGTATATATATATATATATATATATATATATATATATATATATATATATATATATATATATTTATATATATATATATATATATATATATATATATATATATAAAATAAAAATGGAATAAAGGATAAGCAAACAAACAACTAGCAAAAATATAAACTCAAAAACATAATTTCACGCCTAAAAAAGCACTTAAGGTTTTTCGGAGAGTGCTTGACACAATAAATACGTATTAACGAAAATGAATTCAAATTTTAAATTCTGGTTCAATTACAGCGTTTAGCAACTCCGTCGAAAATAAAAATCACTTTTTCGTTTGAAAGAATTTTCATAAAAGATCTGAAGGCCATGAGATTCCTCACGACCTGTAAATTACCTGTAAAAATTGCTTGGTTGGACCCGTCGGCATTCCCTAGCGAGGGCGAAAAAGCCATTCCCTTTCCGAAAGGGGAAGACAATGCCTGGGCTGATTGGCCCTGACAGCAAAACAAATACTATATTTTGATCCTAGGTTGAGAACCGGCACTTGCTTGATATGTCATTGTTGCGTCCAAAAATGTTTTAATTCTTTAAAAAAAAAAAAAAAAGGCATTTTAAAATCATGAAATCGAAATTTGAAATTAAGAATTCTGAATATGTTAAATCATCATCGAGAAGTCATGTCTCGATTTCGTCAATTTTCGCGCAATTTGAATGAAAACGTTATTTTTTAAATATATTTTTCAAGAACAAAATGACTGGTTTTTTTTTAACATTCTCTAATCCAAATCTATGGAATAATATGACAATTGTCATTCAAAATATGCCTCCCCCCCATCGGTGCTCAAATAATAGTTCAAATGTAATTCAATTCTTATATTGCGAAGTAGAAGTTGTTTTGTTTTTGTTTTGTTTTTTTGGCATTTTTGAAATAGCAGACATGTTCGTTTGCAATTCGACCAAATTACGCGTCTCTAAATAAATTTTAATTTTAATAAATGAATTTATGATTATTTTTGAAACGGGGGAGTGGGGAAACAACACAAAAACCGACCTTAGAAAACAACGGGGCTTTTATTATTTTTCGCATAAAAACATAATTTAAAATTTTTTATTAATTAAACGTTTATGTAAGAAAAGTATTTTTCAAACGAATTAATAATTGAATGTCGTTAGATGGACGATATTGTTAGATTAATTAAAAAAATAAAGTTAAAAAAAAAAAAACGAACCCTTCTGTGCTGTTTTCAAAATGAAGAAAGAAATTATTGCCATTGTGCAAATGATATGAATTTAGATTTTTCTAAATTAAATACGCATTTCTTGTCGTTCGTGACGCCGTAAAGTAAACATTGGGGCGGGGGTTAAATGGCCATTTCGATATCTTTTTTAATCATTCATTTTTCTAGGGTCTCAGCTGAAAAATGAACAATTATCTGATGTTAAAATGAACTTTCTTCGGATATTCATGAACAAACAAGTCAGCTTTATATAATGAATAGAAAATGATTAGTTTCTTATATTTAAATTTTTTAGATGAGGATTGATAATTTGGACTGCTATTCTCATCTTGGATGTTATTCTCACAACGTTTCGGTCGATGTAACCTCCGATCTTCTTCAGGTGCGTCGTGTTGAACTCAAGAATCCATACAGAATTTCAAACTGAACCTGTTTTCTAAATTTCCGAGATGAGAATAATAGTCCGAATAATCCAGATTTGTCTCTTGTTGAAATGTTACAGACTTCTTGGGATTACGATCAACGTGTAGTATATGTTCTGTGCTTTTTCAGAGGAGGAGAAATCCTCCTAGACTGAGATAATTTTAAATTTTTGTCCCAGCCCAGAGGTCCCCCCCCCCCTGCATTAAAAACCGATTTTGTTCATGAGTAAATAGTGACTCTCTGTCATTCGGTCTAAGATCAAAGTGTAGTCTCTGTTCTGTTCGGTCTCAAGGGGCGTTATTCCAAGCATTACCTCCTCCGAAAGGAAAGGATATGAGTTTATTGCCTTAGGCGCCTTCACCAAGGAATGTCGACGGGTCCGTTGACAGCTATTTTAGGCATTTGTCTAAAGTGCCCCCTCCCCCACACGCACCTTGAGGAGATAGATTCCTATGAAACAGACATTCTTTCTAACTTTGCCGTTTAGGGGTCGGGCAAGTAAATCCACTCCCTGGCTGACCTTTGGACGAAGATCAAAGTGTAGTATGTCACTTTAGACCAAGAATGACCAACAATCCCACACTTTTGATGGCCTTGTGCCTAATTTATTTAAAATGTAATTTAAAAAAAATATTTTCTGCAAATAAATATTTTCAAAGTGTACTATTTGTTAAAATCTCGGTCATAGAAGGATAAATCCTTCTATGACCGAGGCATTTCTCTTCAAATACAAATTAGTCTACAAAACAAACGGGTACAATTTCGGCATAAAATGACCCAACGAGGAGTTTTTAGGTTGATGTGCCGTCAACCCCAACAATCGATTCATTATTCAGGTTGATGTGCCGTCAACCCCAACAATCGATTCATTATTCAGGTTGATGTGCCGTCAACCCCAACAATCGATTCATTATTCAGGTTGATGTGCCGTCAACCCCAACAATCGATTCATTATTCAGGTTGATGTGCCGTCAACCCCAACAATCGATTCATTATTCAGGTTGATGTGCCGTCAACCCCAACAATCGATTCATTATTCAGGTTGATGTGCCGTCAACCCCAACAATCGATTCATTATTCAGGTTGATGTGCCGTCAACCCCAACAATCGATTCATTATTCAGGTTGATGTGCCGTCAATCCCAACAATCGATTCATTATTCAGGTTGATGTGCCGTCAACCCCAACAATCGATTCATTATTCAGGTTGATGTGCCGTCAACCCCAACAATCGATTCATTATTCAGGTTGATGTGCCGTCAACCCCAACAATCGATTCATTATTCAGGTTGATGTGCCGTCAACCCCAACAATCGATTCATTATTCAGGTTGATGTGCCGTCAACCCCAACAATCGATTCATTATTCAGGTTGATGTGCCGTCAACCCCAACAATCGATTCATTATTCAGGTTGATGTGCCGTCAACCCCAACAATCGATTCATTATTCAGGTTGATGTGCCGTCAACCCCAACAATCGATTCATTATTCAGGTTGATGTGCCGTCAACCCCAACAATCGATTCATTATTCAAGCCGACCTGCACCATTTTCTGAGTGATTATTTTATTCATTCCTCGAAATATTATCAATTACGCATCAAATTCTTAGATTATAAAATTATCTTTTTAAAAGAAATCCTTGAATGTGGAAACCAACCGACATAAACTGCGAACGCAAAGCAGTCACATGGAAGTTGCTATAGAAATAAAACAAAAACATAGAAAAGAACACCACCATCACATGAAACCAAGGGAACTGAAACTGCAAGGAATTTCATACCCCCCCCCCCACACACACACACAAAACAAAAAACAACAATGTGATAACACCAGCCTCGGCTAATACCACACAAAATAACCGTGAAGGGTCAAGGAGGATGGAAAGATCTAGGAGAGAGAGAGAGAGTGTGAGATAGAGAGAGTACTAACCAGACCTCCACTGGAAAAGTGCGGGGAGTACTTGGGCCTTTGGGGGAGGATTATTGACACCAAAATCCCAGAAAAGACCAATGGTCGTTGTTAGCGAAAAATCAATGGTAAGGGGCTGTTGCGATAACGCAAAATCATTTGCGATGATTATAGAAAGAGGTGGAGACTACTGGAAATCTGGGAAGACTTGTCATTCAGACCCTGGGAAACATCACCGGTTATTATCAGTGAGCAATCAATGATGATTACCTGTGTGAGAACTCCTAGTGAGTACAGAATAATGGTGATAATAATAATCTCCCCCCTCTCCCCAATAAATTACACCGGCCTCAGCTATCACCACACAAAAATGAACCAAGGAGCAGAAATTACAAGAAACACTATAAGCTCTCCCCCCCCCCCCCCCAAAAAAAATTGATTAAAAAAAACTCCTAATGAGTACAAAATAATAATAATAATAATAATAATAATAATACCCCCCTTTCCCTTTCCACCCATGGACGGCGGCACCGGGGGGGGGGGGGGTAGGAGGCTCAAACCCCCTCACTTTTTTACTTGCCCCCCCCCCACTTTACGGTCATCAATAATTAAGTTGATATGCATGTGTTTAACCGCCCCCCCACTTTTTAGGAGACCCCCCACCCACTTTTATAACTGTCCCGCCGACCCTGCCACCCATCCCCCTAATATATATATATATATATATATATAATATAATATGGTATAATATAATATAACATTTTTTTTTAAATGGTGTCATCCTAGGCAGACACCAAACAAAATATTTGTAGACAGTCAAGGAGGATGAGAAAACCGAGGAGGGACAGCACAACCCAGACCTCCACTTAGCTGGATACTCCCCAAGACTAGATAGATTCTTGTCCTGGAATCCAGTAAGACCAAGAGGCATTACTTCCCTCCTAGAGGGAGGGGCTTATTGCCAGTCGCCTGAGGTTCCTCTACTGGGAATACCGACGGGTCCGTTCTCAGCTATTTTTGTATCGTTCCAAGTACCCCCCCCCCTCGCACACGTTAAACCGGCTTCATGTCTGACTATGCTGCAATAATCTAAGTGTTAATGAGGTACATTTAAAAGATAAAACTGATATATAATACGCTACGACAATTTCATGTTCGTTTGTACGTTATCACCTTTCACACATTCAAAAAATGAGATCGTCCAATCAGCAAGGATGATGATTGGTTATTAGTCTGATGTTGCGAAGGTAAACTTCTGGTATATTTTAGATCTCCCCTCTTGTATTTTTTTTAGTAAAGTAAAACACAGTAGTCTTAAAGAAAAAACATGTTTATTATTCCCGACACTAACCCTAAGTCCAGTGGCAATACGAAAAAAAGTGGGGAAGTGGCAATATCGGAAAGAAAAAACCCTAAAATATACTAATAGTTTTGAAAAAAAAAAGAAGTTTATTTTAAAATTACGGTCATTTTGGAAATATCCCCCAAAATGATTACCCGTTCTGTCCTACATTACATGGTCAACAACTGGGTCAACATTATATTTATATAGTAAAGGCTAAAAAAAATTATTTGTTCAAGAGTATTGACGTTTAATCGCACGAAAAAAAAAATGGAATTTCATTTTTCTGTTTCTTTGACAGCGTCGGGGCAAATGTTAAAATTTAACTTCAAAATGAATAGTGGTATTTTTAATGTAAGAAAGCCGGGCAGCTTCGTTTTAATAGTTAGTTTTCATTTTTTATTTATTTTTTAAATTTTTTTAACATAGTTCACCCCAAACAAGGCAGGCCGCCACTGTAGACGTAAGGGGCTACTGAGAAAAAAAAGGAGACGGTTGGGGGGGGGGGGGGTCAACCTTAATTGGGAGCTGCTCAGCGTGATGTCTGTTTACATTAGTTTTAAATTTCTGCATGTCAGTACCGTCGGGGAAACAGGGGGCAGGGAGTGAGTTCCAGAGGCCAGCAGCACGAGGAAAGAAACTTTTGGAGTAGAAAGCTCTCCGGCATCTGGGGACCTCCACAGTGAATGGATGGGATTTAGTTGATTGTCAAGTTGGTCTAGGGAATTTACGTCGAGGGGGCACCTGAGTAGCCAATTCATCGGAGCATAATGCATTGAAGTATTTTTATTTACTAGCGATATTCGCCCGGCGTTGCTCGTGTATAAACTGTTGTACACTCGTTGTCGTCCTCGGGAACCCTAACCCTATCATCATCATCTCAAGCACTCACCACCAAGGCCGCAATTGATGGGTTACTCGCATCCGAGAGAGTGAGAGAGAAGACAGAGATATCTGTCTCGTTACATCCGGCTACATTGTGCACGCCTCCCCCCATTGGGGATGGCGCCTTTTACACATCCGCTTTGCTTGAAGTGTCACCAAGAAGAGACAGAATTCTCTCTCCTTGAAAATTACGTGATTTTCTTGACTGTGGTTTCGGGGGTCACCTCTGCCCCCTAGGTGTCACGCAAGCTTTTCCATTCAAACGTACATCCTTGGTTATGTAACATTCGTATGGAGATATATTGTTGGTGGGAAATAATTTCAGATCTAGTCACGTTTGCAATTTTTGCCTTGAAAGAAAAGCTAAAAATCACATTTGCAATATGAGGTTAAGTAATTGATAAAAAAAACTGTTAGCGCGATGGTGTTTTCTAAAAACAAATCTACTTGTTTACGCTGCGTTTCTTATGGTTCTTTCTCCGACCCACTCTTCACACATACATATATAATACATACAAATGCATACATTATATATATATATATCTATATATATATATATATATGTGTCAGGTTGTATATGAAAAGAAATCAATAAAGTGCACGATCATATAAGAGAGCTAATATAATTTATTTAAATACTATATGTTACATATTTCCATCGGGCTGTGACTACAATCGTTTCAGCATGCTGACGATTCCACTGGGCACGGAGATTTACTAAAGATGCATAAATCTACCCTTTTGGATGAAACCGCAGTACATTTATGAAATATGTAACATATAGTATTTAAATAAATTATATATATATATATATATATATATATATATATATATATATATATATATACTTCTTTTGTAATATAGCAGGAAAAATCCCAGCAGAGTGCTCGATTAATTGAGAATTAAAATTAAAAATTAAGAGCGTAATATTTATTTATTTTGGTACAGAAAAATTAGTACAACATTCGTACCGTCGGTTTCAAGCACAGAAGGACTTAGCCATACGGCTCTCTTCAGCTTCAGATGACAACATAAGCTGAAGAGAGCCGGATGGCTAAGTCCTTCTGTGCTTGAAACCGACGGTACGAATGTTGTACTAATTTTTATGTACCAAAATAAATAAATATATCTATATTGTAGTCGAGAGAAGAAAGAGAGAGCCTAATTCCTTTGTAAAGGTTTTATTCACAAAAGTAAAACACGAAATAAAGTTAAATAACGAAGCATTTATAGTCAACGCCTGACGGAAGAGTTCATTCAATGGGAGGAGGGGTTAAGAATATTACATATATAAACACAGACACGCATATTACTCACGCATATATACATATACATGCAACTATACACAGACACGTGAGTAGCATTTCTTTCTCTTCTTGAAGCTTTTCGATTTGGCCAATGACTCTGTCTTCAAGCAGAGAAAGACTAGTAACCATGGGTAAATACTATTCACATAAATCTGTTCATAATATACCACATACATTCCTGCATCATTTAATCTTTCTAAATAACCTTTCCACAGTTTTCATTCAGTTTTACAAGTAAATTTGATCAACTTTGATTTAATCATTTTTAGACTAAATCTTTTATTATCGCTTGATTTCTTAAAAATAAAAAAACAACACCTGAATCTGTACCTCTTATTATCTAAATAATGGGTTACAGAAGAGAGATACATATAATTTGAGTGCAGAATCTGAAAGAACATACAATTTTACATAAGTATGCCAAATTCTATCAAAATTGCTCCAAAACTAGAGAAACGGTAAAGAAATTATTGAATTTCTTTTGAATTGATCCGTGATTTCAAGTATTTTTTTTCCATATGATGTTTTGAACCTCAAATTTTTTAGCCTTTTTTTGAACTCTATTTACTGGGTTTTAAATTCTCATAACTTTTGACCCACTAGGGATATTTGCATAATTCAAACAGTTTTGAACTCCATTTACTGGGCTTTAAATTCTCATAACTTTTGAACCACTAGGGATATTTGCATAATTCAAACAGTTTTGAACTCCATTTACTGGGCATTAAATTCTCATAACTTTTGAACCACTAGGGATATTTGCATAATTCAAACAGTTTTGAACTCCATTTACTGAGCATTAAATTCTCATAACTTTTGAACCACTAGGGATATTTGCATAATTCAAGCAGTTTTGAACTCCATTTACTGAGCATTAAATTCTCATAACTTTTGAACCACTAGGGATATTTGCATAATTCAAGCAGTTTTGAACTCCATTTATTGAGCTCTTTATAACTACCGTGATTAAATAACAATAATCTTATATAAAAAAAATCAACTTGGAATGCTACTAAAATATCTTGGTGACAGTTTATAGACTGTCAGGGTGATGAAAATGTGTTGTCCATTTGCTTAAATCAGTTTTCTTATTACTTTATTTGGTATAATTTTCATTATTCGGACTACTGTTCTCATCTTTAGTATTATCATCACAACGTTTCGGCCGCTGTAACCTTCGGCCTTCTTCAGGTGTATCTCTTCGAACTCTGGAATATTCCTGTCGAACTTGGGAATCTGGACGGAATTTCGAACGGAACCCTTTATTTAATCCACGGGGGTAGCATGCTCTCATTCCATCAGCCATGACTGGGAGAAGTCTTCAGTAATTCGCAATTCTTCATATCGCCCGCACCGAGGATTGAACCTTCAACCTTCAGATGACTATCACTTAGAACTGAATTTAACTTAGTACTACATCTACTGCGCCACGGGTCGATTCCCGAGTTCGACAGAAATATTCCCGAGTTCGAAGAGATACACCTGAAGAAGGCTGGAGGTTACAGCGGCCGAAACGTTGTGATGATAACACTCAAGATGAGAAATGTAGTCCACATAATCAAAATTATACAAATTATCAATTAAATAGTATTTTTGTTTAAGTTTCGAAATAGTTTGTTCTGTCAATTTAAGTGATTCATGATGGTTAAAGTTGTTTTGGGGAATGATAGTAATTTTATTTTCTGGGATTTTTCAGTTTAACACTGCAATTTATAAAGAAACTTAAATGTGGGACTGTTATAAGGGGACTCTATCTAAAAAAAAATTAGCTAAATGAACAAATCCCTAATGATACCAAGAAGTCTGACTAAGCTGCTAAATATAGGATCTGTATTGGTCAATTTTAATGTTCAAAAGTGTAGTTTCAGCCAGAGGTCAAATTCTTACACACGAAATACCCTTTTTTTCTTCTTTTTTTTTTTACATTAAAGGTCACCGTTTATCAAGGCCCAAAGGCCACTCGAGGATAAGGGTTAAAGAGTTTAACTCGTTGATGGTGAGACAACCTCGCGTTCACCGGCACGATGGTTGTAGCAGGGCAGACATCGATTATTTACGGGGACGGTTTAACAAGAACTTTTAAAGATATTTTACCTCAAACAAGGCAGGCCACTACTGTAGATGTAAGGGGCTACTGAGAATTAGGGAGTAGGTTTAGGGTGTCTAAGTTGGGAGCTGTGCAGCGAGATGTCTGTTTACATTAGTTTTAAACCTCTGCATGTCAGGTACTGTCGGGGAAACAGGGAGCAGGGAGGGAGTTCCAGAGGCCGACAACACGAGGAAAGAAGCTGCTGGAGTAGAAGGCTCTCCGGCATCTGGGGACCTCCACGGTGAATGGATGGGATTTGGCAGATTGTCGGGTTAGGGTTATTTGCGTCGAGGGGGCACTAGAGCAGCTACTTCATCGGAGCACGATCCATTGAAAAACTTGTTTACATTGGACATGAAGACGAAGACGACTATATTGTAGTCGGCAGGAAAGCAGACTCGCATCACTGTGTTCTACAGACGGGCAGTTCTCGGAAAGAAGCTCTGTCCATAGATGTTTCGTTTTGTCGTGGGCATGCAGAGGGAGAAAGAGAAATCATTGACAGTGGTGGTAGTGGCTAGGGTTAGGGTTAGAGTTCTAGCTGTGAATGTTTTAAAACTACTACTTTTCTGCCTTTCTCCCTTTTTTTCTCTGTTTTGAATGTACATTCTTGAATTCTGGTCACATGATCTCTTCGAGACTTCTTGAGACTTACTATGTTCGTAAATAAAATATAGGGTTTATTTCTCTCACATTTAAATTATGACTGTCATGGTGGCCGAGTGGTTAAGAATGCTGGATTGGAGTTATTTGGGTCCACGCTTCAAATCGTTAGACTGGCGGTACAGTTATATAAACCACACTCACCTTAGAAACGGTTTTTAAGTTCAGAGTGAACTTATATCATTATTAAAATTATCATTATTATTAAAATTATCATTATTAAAATTATTATTATCATTATTAAAATTATCATTATTATTATTAAAATTATCATTATTAAAATTATCATCATCATTAAAATTATCATTATTAAAATTATTATCATTATTAAAATTATCATTATTATTATTAAAATTATCATTATTATTAAAATTATTATTATTATTATTAAAATTATAATTATTATTATTAAAATTATCATTATTAAAATTATTATCATTATTAAAATTATCATTATCATTATTATTATTGTAGTTACTGTTCTATTTGAACAAAGATCAGTCCTTCTATTTCCAGTAAAAAAAAATGCTAACCCAACACACATATAAAATCTCTTTGGAGCGGCCACAAGGTATCATCATTTTTCTTAGTGTGGTGATTCATTCTGCTGGCTTGTTCACTGTCTTTGTGTGTTGACCTTCTTCTAAGTGTGTTGCCATGGCTGGACTTTGCCATTTTATTTCATTCTGCGAATGCCCACTTGACCTTTGCCGATCTGCCTTCCAGCTTAAAACAAAAGCGCACAAGTGTATCGGACGACTTCCTACAAGAACAAAACTTGTAAGCCACAATCAAATCAGTTTTATTCTTTTTTTCCTTCCGCCATTTTATGTTTTCGTTTCTTTTAGTTCAGCGACTCGGAAGGAAATGATAAACATCGTGTGTTCGGTTCCGATCCAGATTCCTTGGATTTTGCTTTCGTTGCGTTCGTTTATTGTACATTTCTTCTTCATACGGAATCTCTTTGATCAACTTCGGAATTTTCTCTATTCTCTCTAAAGTATTATTTTAATTACGTTCGGAAATTCTTGTTTCTTTTTTTCCTCACTTTAGGGTTAGGGTTCATCTTATATTTTATCTTCATCTATTTGTCGGTTGATTGTAACAAATGTTTACTGGAATTTTTATTAAAAAATTCATTCATGCAACATTGTTTTCTGTCATTGTTTATATATATATATATATATATATATATATAATTAACTTGTTACAAATATCCAGGGGGTATGAATCCGAAGGAAGTTGAAACCGGGTTTATGAGAGTGCTCAATGAAAATTCAGAGCAAAATATAATCACCCGTTAAGGTGAAGTTAAAACGTATGCCATTTGAATTCCATCGCTAGCCCGATGAGTTGGTCGCTATTTGCACCAATGAAACAAAACTTGTTTTGTCGCAACTAATGGAATAAAAGCAAAAAATATATATATATATATATATATACAATCATAAATACACGATTAATAAATAAATACATGAAAAAATATATATATATGTATATATATTTCGGCAGCAAGTCGTTTATTAGACATGTGTCATTGAAGACCACGGAGTTCTCCCTCTTTATGATCTTTCTGGTCAGTTTCTCGACTCTGCGAGCGATTCGTCGGGTTTCTGGTAGAATAAATAAAACAAATTAATAAATAAATTAATTAATAAGTAAATAAAAGAATAAAGATATATATATATATATATGCAAATAATTAGATAGACCAAAAATAAAACCATGAATACGGCTCTTTACAAACAACAGCAACAACAACACACAAACTCCTGAAGACGGTCGCGAGACCGAAAGCGCTCAAGAAATGGCCCAAGACACAACATTAGGCGCCATGATCAATCAATTGATACCGGAAACCCGACGAATCGCTCGCAGAGTCGAGAAACTGACCAGAAAGATCATAAAGAGGGAGAACTCTGTGGTCTTCAACGACACATGTCTAATATATATATATATATATATATATATATATATGTAAATTAATAGATATATAATCGAAATAATAAAACTATAAAAAAATGGCTCTTAGTAACAATAAAACACAGCCTCCTGAAGACGGTCGAGAGACCGAAAGTGCTAGAGGAATGGCCCACGACACAACGCTAGGTGCCATACTTCACCGGTTAACACCTGAGAACTGAGAGATTGACACAAAAGATTGTGAAAAGAGAGAGCTCCGTGGTCTTCAATGACGCCTGCATAAACAACGACTTGCTGCCGAACTAATATATATATATATATATATATATATATATATATATATATATATATGTGTGTGTGTGTTACTTATGCAGTTTACTGACTGTGTTATCGTCGGCACATTCTGGAAGGTTACGTAAACCGACGGAATGTGCCGAACGAAAACTTCTTGTTTTTTTGTTGAAAACGCTGGCCAATGTAAAAATCAGAAATAATTAAAGGAAAAACATTTAAATGGAGAAGAAAACAGTAATCGTTTTGTAATTTCAATGAAAAACATCTTTTTAAAATTTTTGTTACGAAGAAAATTCAATGAAAAATTAATGGAAATATATATATAAGTTTGTAAGAAACTTAAAAAATGTTAAGTTACATGAAAAAATATTTATTTTATATTTTTATATATTTATTTTATAGCGAAGAAAATATAGTGCAAAAACTGATAGTAAACAATTTTTTTTTCTGACTAATTCTTTTGCAACCCTACTGACTGTGTTATGTAGTTTTTCTATTAGGGTTATATTAGGGTTAGGGTGTTTTTCTGTTGGTTAAGGTTAGGGTGTTTTTCTGTTAGGTTAGGGTGTTTTTCTGTTGGTGTTTATAAGGGTTATGGTGTTTTTCTGTTAGGGTTATATTAGGGTTAGTGTGTTTTTCGTTAGGGTTATATTAGGGTTAAGGTGTTTTTCTGTTGGTGTTTATTAGGGTTAGGGTGTTTTTCTGTTGGTGTTTATTAGGGTTAGGGTGTTTTTCTGTTAGGGTTAGGGTGTTTTTCTGTTAGGGTGTTTTTCTGTTAGGGTTAGGGTGTTTTTTCTGTTGGTGTTTATTAGGGTTAGGGTGTTTTTCTGTTGGTGTTTATATTAGGGTTAGGGTGTTTTTCTGTTGGTGTTTATATTAGGGTTAGGGTGTTTTTCGGGTGGTGTTTATATTAGGGTTAGGGTGTGTTTCTGTTAGGGTTATATTAGGGTTAGGGTGTTTTTCTGTTGGTGTTATATTAGGGTTAGGGTGTTTTTCTGTTAGGGTTAGGGTGTTTTTCTGTTAGGGTTATATTAGGTTTAGGGTGTTTTTCTGTTGGTGTTTATTAGGGTTAGGGTGTTTTCTGTTGGTGTTTATATTAGGGTTAGGGTTTTTTCTGTTGGTGTTTATTAGGGTTAGGGTGTTTTTCTGTTTGTGTTTATATTAGGGTTAGGGTGTTTTTCTGTTAGGGTTATATTAGGGTTAGGGTGTTTTTCTGTTAGTGTTTATTAGGGTTAGGGTGTTTTCTGTTGGTGTTTATTAGGGTTAGGGTGTTTTTCTGTTTGTGTTTATATTAGGGTTAGAGTGTTTTTCTGTTAGGGTTATATTAGGGTTAGGGTGTTTTTCTGTTAGTGTTTATTAGGGTTAGGGTGTTTTCTGTTGGTGTTTATATTAGGGTTAGGGTGTTTTTCTGTTGGTGTTTATATTATGGTTAGGATGTTTTGTTAGCAGATCTTTGTTAGCGGTAGGGTGTTTTTCACCTAACAGTTTTCATAAAACAGCGGTAGGGTGTTTTTCGCCTAACAGTTTTCATAAAACAATTTTTTAAAATCTTTTTTCTTTCTGATTGTTGTTAAATCCGTGTGATGTTTTATTAAGGTATATCAGAAAGACAGTCCTTAGTGAAGACCAGGTTGCGCTAGTGAAGAAATTGATCTTTCTTGTTTTGAATCATGCATTAAATATTAAAAATAAAGCCGTTAGAAGCTATGCAATTGAAATATATTTTAAAGATTTTAATCTTAAATTTTTCGGCGATAAACGCCTTCATCAGAGAATATAAGAGTTGTTTTCTATTTAAAAATACTTTTTATCTGATTGTTTGTTTTCTGCTATCTTTGTAAAGTTAGGTGTGTGTACAGGATTTATTAATAAACTAATTAACCGATCATTATGAATTTTGGAACCCATCAGATCGGCGAAAGGGGTCCAAATGTGGCTATATTGAGTTTCACACAAAGACAGTAAAAAGCTGGCGGAGGCCTTTCCGGAAAATTCAGATACCTCCATTTAACCCTAACCCCCAATTTTTGTGAAATTTTAATAATATTCCTCAAATTTCAGCTTCTTTGGGGTATTTTAAAGGGTCTTTAGGAGCCATAATATGAGCACAATTTCCCATTTGAAGATTCAAATATTTCAGATTTGCATTAAATTATATCCATACTCATTAGACACTAATTAAACAAGATTCCCTGAATTTCAATTTCTTCTTAAGACCCCTTAAGAAATTTTCTAGAATCAAAATAATGTAATGGATTTTTCTAAAAAATTAGGATAAGGATTCTAGACATAAGGTTTAGTTTAATTATATCTTGATTTTAATCTTCATAAGGGGACATAAAAGTGGTGCAAAACTGTTCTGTTCGGGGAATTAATTTTACTCGTCGTGTGATGCGTATTCTCTTCGCATAATTACTATTTCATGTATGTACACATATAAGATTATGAATATAATATATTGCATATATATTTTCAGTATTTACTTCAATAGTGCTCAATACGTGAGTAGAGCTTAGTCGTAGTTGTAGTATGAAAATTTACATATAGCAAGTAAGCTATGCTGAAACGTTTGTTTTATTCCTGGGGGAAATCATCAATAACCTGACGATTTTCCTCGGGAATGAAACATAAACGTTTCTATGTAGCTTACTTGCCAAAAGTATATTTTCATACTATATATATATATATATATATATATTATACTGAAGCTGAGATAATCAACGTTTGTTTCCTTATGGCTTTTTCATTTTATTTTAATCACATAAAATACATGCTAAAATTTCTTTAGTTTTGGGATTGAGTTATATTTGAAAAAAAAATCTATTTTAATTGTTCTAATTAGGGCACTTTTTTATATTAGGACCCGCACTAACTTTGACCATGACCCTAACCCTAACGACGAGGTCAAAGTTAGCTTGGGTCCTAATGTAACAAAGTACCCTAATTAGCCATAATTTGCAAGTTATTCACCAAGTCACTCATTTCTTACTAAATTTCTGTGTATGACCCTTCCCCTGAAAGTGCGCCTGCACAATGGGGACTTCATAGTGAATCAAGGGTCACACAACCCTAACCCAACCACACCTCTCGTTGCGACTCGGTATTGCTCAAGCCCAGTGACAAGGAGAAATCTAAGCGGATCAGCTGAGAAAAACTGGTGTTATTTTCTAGTTTTACGTCTCTTAGACTACTAACTTTACTAAGAAGGTCTGTCTACCCTACTATTCAATCATACCTTAGGCGGAGGAGGGAGGGGGTCCTACATTGCCCAAGGGTATTAGAGAATGTGACGTTACAAGTATTGAAAAAATTTACGGCAGCTGGTCATTCCAAATGGTCATCCGTCTAAGTACGCACCAGGATCCACGTTGCTTAGCTTTGGTGATCTGACAAGAGATCGTCTTAAATTAGTAATGAATAAATAAACGATGAAAATCTAAGTCAGTCTTGAGATGAAGACGGTAATAAATATTCGATTTGTTTGTTTCAAATCAACAATTCTTGTAGCTTTCGTCAGGTCAAGACGGATAGTTACGAATGTGCGCGCGTCGTTGATTTTGTGGGCAATCGTCCAGCTGAAGGTTTGGTGTATGGTTTGAGTCTATATATTGATAACCTGGTAGTCCACTCGTAAGACCAAATGATGTGCCTCTTCGTTCGCCTCTTTCGGCCGATGCTTGATCTTGTGTTGGGTGAAAAATGGTGCAATCTAATTGATTGGCGAAATTCCGGCACATATACAGCGGGTTGACAAAATGATGGAAACCCGTTAAAATTTTAAACGAATTCATTTTACTAATAAGGGTGTTTACAGCAAGACTTCTATGAGGTATGAACCCTTACAAAGTTTGAATTGTTTCCAAAGGATTTTTTGTCCCATTCTTAAGTTAAAATAATCCCCAGTTTTTGTAGTAATGGTTGTGGAAAACATTGACCCGTTTACTTGTTTTTCTAAAATGCACCGTAAATGTTCAATGATATTGAGATAAGAGCTTCACGTTCACTAAAAAGTTCCTGGTGCCATTCAGTGACAACTTTAACTGCATGAATTGGTGCATTATCATGCTGAAAGATTGCACTTCCTCTCCGGAAAGAGTTCTGCAATCATAAGATTAATTTGATCCGATAAAATTTGTAAATAGTCTCGACAATTAATTCTTAGTCTTGAAGGAAAACCATTACAAGATATAACCCTCCAGATCATCACAGGCCGACTTTCAATTATTAAATATAGAGGGGGGCGCTATATTTAACAATTGAAAGTCGGCAGTCTGGGTTGGATGCTTCTTTTGGTTGTCTCCACGCGTATACTTACCTGGTGATTAAAACAAAAAAGGTAAAATGATGACTCGTCCGAGAAAATAACATTTGTCCATTGCTTCGGGGACCAATTCTGTAGCTTTTTACTCCATTCTAAGCGCTTTTTGACGTTGGTTTTGGAAAATAGTGGCTTTCTGATTGCAGCCTATCCATGAAATCTGCCTTTGTGCAACTCCCAGCAAACAGTTTTTTGTGGAAACTGGGTTCTCTAGGTGGTCATTAAGCTCTGCGGTAATGTTGAGAACTGTATTTTTTTCAACCTAACTATTTGCGTAAGGGTCCAACGGTCCCTAGCTTAAAATTTTCTTTTCCAGAGTTTTGATATTGACGTGGAGATATTTCCCTCTTTCTCAAAGGCTGTCATTACTTTCAAGACTTCTTGATGCACCAAACATTTCAGCTGTATTCCTTATGTTAGCGCCAGCCATATGAGCACCAAATCTTTGAAAATCTGATAGATGTGTCATTTTAACGAGTCGTAATTACCTTCATCTGATGATATCTGAAAAGAAAGAGCGATTTTAGTCAAACATGTGGTGCTTATCCAGTTTAGCGGATACTGTCGAAAAAAAAAAACGAAAATAAAACAAACTGAGGAATATCTGTTTGATGTACGTACCTGTCACGGGCTGAATATATCCTATACAAAAAATCACATGAATTAATTAATTAGTTTTTATTTTCTAAAATAAAAACTAATTTCATCGATAAACGAATATAACGGAAATATCGCTGCGATTTGGGCATGTTCAAGGGAGATAATACGAACTTTTATACTATTCATAATTCGCACTTAGGAAGTTCACAAAAGTTTGTATTATTTCTACTTGAATATCTCGCAAATGGCGGCGATATTTCCCCCTTATTCGTTTATCGATGAAATTAGTTTTACTTTTATAAAAAAAAAAAACTACTTGATTAATTTACGTGATTTTTGGTATAGGATATATTCAGCCCGTGACAGGTACGTACATCAAACAGATATTCCTCAGTTTGATTTTTTTTTTTTTTTCGAATGTCTCCCTTAATCTGGATAAGCACCAAACATATTAAGCAACGCTAATACGTAATCTAAAAGCATAAGAATAAACAAAATTTTGACAGGTTTGTAGATATTTCAAAATCCATCATACCAAGACCCTTACCCTAACCCCTAACCCCATAAACCTAACCCTAACCCCATAAACCTAACCCTAACCCCATAAACCTAAACCTTACCCTAATCCTTACCCTTACTCTAACCCTAACCCCTAACTCCATAACCCTAACCCTTACTCCCCTGTGATACAAAAAGAACATACAAGCGTATTAATAGGGAATTTATCTGAAATGGGAGCTTTTATCTCCTTCCCCCCCCCCCCCCCGCCCTCCCTTTAAAACTAAATAAAACCTAGCATGGTTCATACATTCAAAATTTTACAAAAATCTTGAAATAGGAAGTGCACACTTCCGGTTGGGTATTTAGTATCAAGTGGAAGTGGAAGGAGTTGGAACAAGTAATAAGAAAAAAGAAATGAAAGCGAGAAGAAGAGTAGAGGTAGAAAAGGAAGGAAGGAACGCCGGTCCATAAACATTTTCGTTGAAAAACACGACTTGATATTATAAAAAATTTAAAAACAAATCCACATTTAAAACTTGTCACATCATCTCATCAACAGTTTCTTTTTAAACTATGCAGGGTAACCCTCCCCAGTGCCAACCCACCATAATGTCACCCCCCAGTGTCCTGCCTCAGTGCCTCCCACCAATAGAATCCTCGAAAAAATTCACAATTCTTTCTGCAACCATATTGTTGCAAATAAACTTCAATCTATGCCTGACTTGTCCACCAATTTTCAATCATGAATGCCCAACAGTCTTTGTTTTATCACCGTTCAATGATATGCCCCAAATGTGCATCTCTCACTTCTTCTCTGCACCCTCTCTCTCACAGACGTAATGTTGCTAGTCTCAGTCTTTTCTATAAATACTATTATGATATGTGTTCTTCGGAATTGTGTGATCTGCTTCTTTTGTTCCAGCTCGTTGGTCTAGTGGTCTCCATCAATTCGCTGTTTTAATACCTCATTCTAATACAGCTTCCTATTCCAGTAGCTTCTTTCCAAGAACTGCAGGCTTGGGGAATTCTCTACCTGCTGATTGTTTTCCTCCTATCTATAGCGTTGGTATTTTCAAGACTACGGTCAATAGGCATCTCCTGTCTTTGCGATAATCGTATTTCGTTCTTGTTAGCTTCTTACATCAAGTGGCTTCATGCCTTGTCTGGAGCGATTTCCATAAAAAAAAACCCTGGATACAACTGATTTTGGTTGTGATGGCCTTCTTCAGTTCAGCAATAGTCAACCAAAACCAAACACCATGAATAAATATTTGAAGATATATAGAACTTGACGCATAAAAACTTTTACCAAAATGACCTAATTCAGCATTGAATAACCTGAAAAAGGGTTGATATGCCGTAAAACAAAACCATATCTACAGGGGAATCCTAAGTGAGGAGTCATGCAGTGAGATGTTTGTTCACATTACATTTAAATTTCTGCATGTTGGTACAGTCAAGGAAACAGAGAGCAGGGAGAGAATTCCAAAGGCTACCAGTTCAAGGAAAGAAACTTAGAGTGAAAAGCCTTCCAGCATCTGGGGACCTCTTCAGTGAATGGGTGGGATTTTGTGGAGTGACTGGTCAGTCAGGGGTTTTTACGTCGAGGAGGCACCAGTGCAGCAAGTTCATTGGAGCACATTCTATTAAAGTACTTGTAAAACAAACACAGAGATGCAACGTTGTGGTGATGGGACAGGGGCTGGAGCTTGGTAGATAGTGTGGGACATATTAGATTAGAGGCTATTTTTGGCGGTCCTATCTAAAGGAGAGAGAGGCTAGTGGTTGATGCACCAGCCCAGATGTGGCAACAATACTCCATGCATGGGCGAATAGTGGCTTTGTAGATATATAGGATACTGACAGGTGTGAGATGTTTTCTAGCCCGGTAGAGGGAGCCTACCTTCTTTGCAGCAGCCTTGGCAGTATCTTCTATGTATTTGTTCCAATTCATGTTACCTGTGAAGGTTAGGCCGAGGAGTTTGAACATTGGACTCTCAGATAGTGTTATTATCCATGGTAATCGGTGGTTAAAAGGTAAGAATTAATTTTCATGAGAAGACCTTCATGCCTGACCTTGTCAAAAGCTTTGGATATATCAAGCACTACGACCTAAGCTTCACCAGCCTTGTCCGGTGTATGGTATAGTTGTTCCGAGATGACCGTTAGGACATCCGCAGTAAAACGGGGTTGCATAAATCAATACTGTGGATCAGAAAGAAGTTTAGCATTAACAAAGTGGCGAGCTATTGCTAGATTGATTAATGGTTCAAAGATTTTAGCAAAGAGCGGATGGGGATGATAATTTTGCAGGTCAGTTCTTTCACCAGAATTCTTGAACACGGGTATCACAGAGGCAATTCTTCAGCTATCAGGGTAGCAAGATTCGGCAAGGCATTCGTTGAAGTTTTTGGAGAGGACAAGGGCCAGCTCAGCAGAGCATTTCTTTATGACTATAGCAGGGATAAGATCAGGCCCACATGTTTTCGGAGTGTCAAGGTTTTTTTATGATATCCTGGATTTGGAAAGTGGTGATGGGGATCATCTAATTTGGCTTCAGTCCGCAATGGAAAGTTTGGGAGAGAGTGATTTGTGGAGGCCAAGGCAAACCGCTAGGCAAGCAGTTAAGCCTTATCAGTTAGTGGTTGGATAGTGGGGGAATTGCTGATTTCACATTGTCCACCACGCTATTATAGATTTTTCAGAAATCGCAAGTTCCTAATTTCTGCGACTCAATGCGTTTTCTCGTCATCTCGGTATATCTTTCTCTTGGTTGCGGCTAGTACACTCTTACAATGGTTTCTTGATGCTATAAATTTTTGTCTATTTGTAGCGGTTGAGTCGGCGTAATGCTTGCTGCCTATGCGCAATAGCAGCTGAACAGGTCGAAGTGAACCATTCATTGGGGAGAATGGGGCTTACTATAGAATTTCAGTGTGGGGGACATATGCTGCTATGCCTGTTTTGACCCATTCTGTTACCTCCTTTGCACACTGTGACAGCCACTGTTACACTTCCACCACAGACACAGCACACTAGGTGCTTCACCCGATGAGGACGGTTGTCACCACCAAAGGCAGTGAGCAATTCATTCTATGTATCAGTTCCACTACACTTTCGAGAGACCCGTTCTCTATCTGTAGGTGTCCACTGGTCCGTCCCCATTCGCTGTTCAGTCGAAAGTCAACAGATCCGTCATAAGTCTATTGTTTATTCATCACTTTAGTCACTACCATAAAAGAAACGTCCGATAAAGGAGAAATCCTTCTAGACTGGGGCAATTTTAATTTTTGTCTCAATCCAGTGTGCCCCTTTTCGGGGAGGTGTATCATCAAGTGTGGCTTCTGTGGAAACTTTGGGAGGGGATGGTTTGAGAAGTCTAAGGTAGAGTTTATGGTGAATCGCTAGGTTGGCAGTTCAGCCGTATCGGTTGCCATGCAGGCGACATAGTTGTTAGATAGTGGGGGAATTGTTGATTGCCATTTGTTCACCACACTATTATAGATTTTCCAGAAATCGCGAGTTCCTATTTCTGCGACTCAACGCGTTTTCTCGTCATCTCCGTATATCTTTCTCTTGGCTGCGGCTATTACACTCTTACGATGGTTTCTTCATGCGATAAATGTTTGTCTATTTATAGCTGACTTACGGCGGTTGAATTGTCAGAATGCTTGCTGCCTATGCGCAATAGCAGCTGCACCATTGAACCATTGTGGAAAGTGGAGCTTGCTATAAAATTTCCACGCGAAGACATATACTTCAATGCCTGCTTTGATCCATTTTGTTACCTCATTCGCGCTCTGTTTAGCAGGGAAAGAAAAGGTTTAACTCTGATGTTATCTCTAATCGATTCCCGTTCAGTCCGTTTCTAGTATCTCGTCGTTTTGAGCAACAGTTCTTCAGCTGGGAGTCGAAAGTTAAAGGTGATATCAACCATTATCACAAGGTGATCAACCTTCGTGAGTGGGCTATGAGCATCCGTCACCCTAAGCCTCTGGCAGTGTAGTCAAGAATAGATCAAGAAGTGAGGCTTGCTGATTCTCACAATCTGGGAGGTGAGTCGGGGAAGTGACAGTTTGTGAAAGGGAATGTGCAATAGTGAAACTATGCATACTGTTACCAGCTGCATATGTATTAAGGGCTTGTTTTACAAATTTCATGACGAAATTCCTCATAGAGGAATGACAACAAACTTTTCACAAAAGTTGCAAAAATGACCTGTTATCAGTGTCAACATTTTTATCCCTTTACTTGCTTAAAACTCTTCAAATATATCATATAGATAATTATTTATTGATTCATGTCAAAGTATATTTATTTCCGAACAAAATGGTGGTCGTTTGAGGACTTGATGTGTTTTGTTTTTTTAAAATATGGCGATTTTAGTAAAAACCCTTGAAGTCTGTTCTGATCCAAAGCATTTTTATTGTCGGTGGGTAATTCTAGTTCGATGTTAGGCACACGAAAGGAGAAAGGAAAGTTCTTTGTAGTTGTGGTAGGTAGAAGAGTTCATGTTGTTAATTTTGGACAATAACAAACCTTGATATCTGGTTTATATATATATATATAATTTTCTTTTTTTTCTTTTTCAGCCAGTAAATTTGAGTACCTTGGCTCTCACAGAAAGCGCTTTAGCGCGTTATGAAAAGACCGAAGCCGAAACCTGGACCGGAAATCAGCATCCGCAGTATGAGACGATCCACGGACAGAACAGGTAAGTTTTGCGATTAAGCCTATTCTCCAATTTGATTTTCTTTAACATTACAGAAATGTTCGTTTTATGTTCCGTACCAACGAACTGAAATAATTTGGCAGAGGGTCTACAGTCGAGAGATTGCGTTCCTTTGTGTTTCACGTGAAGGGCGGTGCAATTTCTGATGTCTGCAAATTAATTAAAAAGTGGAATCAATTTTTCCAAACATATCATTACTTATATCAATCCATTGTTCTATAGACGTGTAGGATTATCTCCCTTCCCCTACACTCATGCAGACGTATATATGTTAGAGGGCGTTTTAGACCTTTATTGGTCGTTGTTTTGCAAACACTAGAGAGCGCTAACATCCGACCTATAAAGCCAGGTACACAAAGTATTTATCTTTTTTTTCACCCTGCCGGAACTATGCCACACACCTCCCTCGACCACAGCGGTCACTCATGGTCGACCAGTTTACATGTGTCTCCTTTGCCGCAAATCGTTTGTGATTAACCTCTTGGCCCAATCAATTCTCACTGCATAATAATCTATAATTGTAACATCAATTACATTTGCATGCAGACACACGCATGCAGAAACGTACATATTTTCACACATGCACACTTGTGCATATGTCTATATACACATGAACACCCGTGCATGTATGTGTTCACATAAACATATATATATATATATACAAGAACTGCATTTGTTATGAAAAACATATCCGCATGCAACCATATGCATATAAGTTCACACACGTGTACACAATGAATATACACACGCATGTATTCATACACATGCATGCGTATTCATATACACACACGTATGCATGAGCACATATGTATTTACACAGATACACACATATACATAAGATGTATTCATACACACACATACAAACACAGCCAGTCACGTACATACACGCATAGACAGAAATCTACTCACATATCCATGAAATACCTCGACAGACAGAAATACACAATCTCTTACATATCCATATCCATGCGAAGCACACCCACACATACTCATGTACATGTGCGCTTTCACGCATGCACTTATTGGTGCATCGACATATTACAGTGTTTTTCTAGTTGGCTTTTAATCGAGAACTTTTGAAAAGCTGAAGGTTCGCATTGGCAGTGGGTCAGGTGACAGTCACATGACCTGAAGAGCTGGTTTCAGTTTCAGCTGATTATGAAAACGGAAGGTGTTCAGTCTGGATGATATATGTGCGACACAGGCGGAGTAAGGAGGAGGGACGCCACAAAGCAAATATGGGGGAGGAGGTTAGGGGTTAAGAAGCTGTTTTAATTTGTAGAAAGAAAGACCTACTTTTTTCTATAAAAAAAAAAAGAGACAAAAGAATTTTTTTTATAATGGTGGATCTACTTTTTTTCTAAAAAAAAAAAAGAAAAAAAGAAATTAAAAAAAAATGGTGGCCCTACTTTTTTATGTGACAGTTAAACAATATACCTTCTCCTACATTTCTATAAAATGCTTTTGATAATTCGAGAGATTTGAGCGTGTGCTGCTGCGTTTAAATTTTGTTCAAGTTTTCATTATTGTTTCTTTTTTATTTTTTTTATTTAGACGTTTTACGATATATCAACCTGTTTTTTTTGGGGGGGATGCATTCAATGCTGAAGCACTAACATTGCGTATTATGAACCATTCAGTGCACAATCCAATGCTTCTAGGCTGACGTTTAAGGTCAAAGTCAGATTTACAGATGCGGGTAACTCAATGTTTTTTGACCTAAAATCACATTTAATTTTAAATTACCCCCCCCCCCCTTAAATAGTACCAGATGAATGCCCAAGTCTGCAAAAGATCAAAAAATTTATTAAAGATTCCTGCATCAATATCTTTATCTGGACTCCTACCAAAATCTAATCCATTGTTCTGAAGCCATGTGCAAGCTGTCCGCCAGATTTTGGGAGAATACGTTGGGTTAGTTTAATTATTTTGTTTATTCGAATTACTGTTCTCATCCTGAATGTTATTCTCACAGCATTTATCCATTACGCCACGGGTCCTTGTGAACCCATTTCTCAGCCTTTTGGCCAGGAAGAAAGTGTAGTATCTGTTCCGATGGATACTGCAACCCATAGACTGGTATTGTCTTGGCCTTCGGGGCTTGATTTCCGCCGGTCTATGGGTTTGTCCTGTGCAGTTCTAGGAGGTTCACCCTCCCAGGCTTTGCCTCCCCTCTTTGGGGAGGAGTAAGTTTATTGATTACTGCCTGAGGCGCCTCTACCGGGGAATGCCGACGGGGTTGCCCAGGCATTTTTTGGTAGGCTAGAGTGCTCGCCTTCTCGGGCGCTGGCTTTTCAAACCCCACTTTCCTGAGCTTGTGTCACATCTTACCGCTGTGGGAGGAAGATAAATAACTTGTGAACCCGTGGCGTAATGGATAAAAGTGCTAAGTAATAATCAGTTCTAAGTGACAGTCTTCTGGAGGTTCAAGGTTCAAACCTTAATGCGGGCGATGCCAAGAATACAATTACGAATTACTTAAGACTTCTACCTGGTCATGACTGACGGAACGAGAACAAGCTACCTCCGTGGATTAAATAAACGGTTCGGTTCGAAATTCTTCTACAGATTCCCGAGTTCGACAAATACGCTTGAAGAAGGTTGGAGGTTATATCAGGCAAAATGTTGTGAAAATAACATCAAAGATGAAAACAGTAGTTTGAATAATTCAAATAAGCTAAATCATCAATCATCATCTCAAAAATTTGAAAACACTAGGATTATATTTGTGCATAATCTTAACTAATCTAATATATAAAGTAAATCCAGTCATTGACCATGTTTTTTTTTTCTTCATACTTAAATCGATTTCGACATAGACATCTGGTTTTTATTTGAGTTTTTATTCAGGTTCTTTAAAAAAAATGGTCATTTCCAATCGATTTTAATATTTAACAGATCGCTAATTTATTTTGGATTGGTATATTTATAGAGAAATGGGGAGGAACCACACTCTCACACTTGTAACTACTCTTCCTGCCGCCCCCTTAAAAATCATATATTCAATAAGAAACTTTTACAATGCTTCTCTAAAAAATTCAATCCTTGTTTTTGTATAATGAGGAACGCTATGGGAGTACTAACATTGATAAATGGTATGAACTGCATTTGATGACAAGAATTTGGTGACATTGGATTTGAAGACGACCATGTTGTAATCATCAGGGAAGCAGTCCTGCACTCTTAGGTTTCCTTCTCCAAAAGTAGTTGCTCTACCAAGGCTTAAGTCTAGTTTCCTCTACTATTTCACTCGTAGCTGGTGGAGAAATATGTAGACTTATACATTTGCCGAGAGTATTAGTGCAAGTGATTCAATATTCCCGACAGAACTTGAACACAGTACGCCACGGCCCATGCACTGCCGCCACGTCCAATCAAATATCTTAGCTGCTGCTGCTGATGCTTTACATACATTGCGCTAAATTTTCAAAGTTATTTAAAGATGTTAGAAAAAGGCAGCGAACAAGTGTGTCGATTTCTCCCCTAAAATAAAAATGGTTTCTCTGTTCTCTTGAAATGCCACGGTTTATCTCCTCGATTCATTGCCCAAATGATCTTGGTCCCCTGCCGCTTGCAATGCCGCCCGCCATAACTTTCAAAATATCTTTATTGATTCCAATGTGTCAGCAGTTGTGAAATCAGATGTGATATTCCTTAAATGGATCTTAGCAGTTTGACATTTCAATGCAAAAACAATAATCGGACAAGGTCACTGTTGGAATTTTGCCTATCTTTATATATATATATATATATATATATATATGTATATATATCGATAAAAATTCCCTAGATTTTCTTATGAGTAAGTGTCTGTGTATGCATTTGTCTGCATCAATATGATATATATATATATATATATATATATATATATATATATATATATATATTATAAGAAAATATAATTTAAGTTTTTTGTTAAAACTTGTTATCCATGAATAAATTGTTTTAACCAAAAACTCGAATTTTATTTTCATATGTAATTTATTGTCTATTTTATTAATAGTAAAAATAACCACTGAGCTTCCGACCTATGTTTTGTGTGACTTTAAAGAATGGATGCAATATGTTAATGGAAAAGCACACAAGTAGACAAAACACAGAAAACAAATGTGTAGCTTACTATTACGTTTTGAGTGTGTTGGACGATTTTAGAAGCAACATAAATCCCAATTTATTCTTTTAGTATCTCTTTTTTGTTGAGATAGTCTTCATGGTAATTTTCAGAAGCCTCTTCCTTCTTCTCACCTTCTATTAATGTGAAGAGAGTTTTTGAAAAAATATACTAAATGTGCCCAACTCCTTTTTTCCTATAAACTTTAATAACAGAAAATACATGCTAAAATATACCTTAGTTCTGGGACTGAGTTATGTTTTTTTTTTTTAATTCTGTTTTAATTTTTCTAATAAGCTGTAATTTATATTTGACTGAACAAGTCATCTATCTCTCTCTTAGCTATCTATGTTTGAGACAAATTTAATACTTTTTTAGAACAGAAAGAATAGCGTCATATCTTGGCCAATAATCGATATAGTCTCAAAATTCAAAGTGCATCTCTTAGAGGATCTTTTGTCAAATACAGCTGCACCCAAAACTTGAAACGAGTTTCACGTTAGAAAAAAATAAATATTAATTTTGTTGGTTGTAAGGCGACGGAAAAAATACAGGTATTCGTCAAGGTCAGAAAATGAGGAAATTGAGAAAAATAAATAAATAAATAAAAATTATCATTATGGATTGATTTTTCCTTAGGTCATTGGAATATAACTAAAATGTACATATGCTCTGTAGCTTGTAAAACAACCCCATTGAGCTTGCAATTTGAAACAATTTCGTGGATTATAAAGAGTATATATCTGAATATATTTTTTATAAAAACTCAGAAATATATATATATATATATATAAATAGAGAATAGTAGTTTGCTTGAAGCATTGCTGGGAATAGTAGTAGTATGTTTAAAAAGGCTGAGGGCGATGCAAAGTGCTGGGTAGGTTGTAAGCTGGAAGGAACAAAAATAATAAATCGAAATAATAAACAACATTTTTTGAATAAATATTTATTATTATTACCTACAGACATCGATGTTTCATGCTTATGCAATCTTCAGTGTAGGAGATATTAATACTTGCCGGCCAGAGGGCTCGAACCTGGTTTCAAAGTCACCACTCGTCCAGTATTCTACCCTTCGGCCACCACCAATTAGCATGGAAATTAAGAGAAAGTAAACTGTATATACGCCAAATCGGTGAACGCACATAGTAAACAGTCGAACAGTGTTCAACAACAACAAAGGGTTGGAACATCGCATTTATGCCATAATGTGACTGCTTATTATTAAATTGATTATATATATATATATATATATATATATATAATATAAGTAAATTTCGCGTACAACAAAATCATAAGATAAATTTCAGAGGAAACTTTTTAATCAATGAAACGGGCGGATGGAAAAAAAGAAAATTGCTAAAATTTTTCTTAAGGCCTTATCGTCTGACCCCCCCTCTCTCTCTCTCTCTCTCTCTGTATATATATATATATATATATATATATATATATATATAATCATGTATATGTAGCTGTTTTTCCCTATCACTGCTCTTCAGTGTGATTAGGCATGACAAGTGTTTACTTGCTGAGATTTAAAACCCGACTGCTTAATCAGCAGCCATGTTTCTTACCCGTTTGCTATTAACCTCGCTATGAAGTGAGAGAAATTGTACTGTTGCATATCTCTCTCTTTCTCTCTCTCTCTCTCTCTCTCTCTCTCTCTCTATATATATATATATATGGTAAAATGAAAAAGGAAAACCAAAAAACTGGATGTTTTTTTATGTGTACATCAACGTTTCGTCTTTATTTATAAGACTTCATCAGGATGATGATATAGGGAAAAGATATCATGCAAGCACGGATACATGTAGGGTAGACATGTTGGGAAGAAAAATAAAATAAAATGAAAGATAATAGCAGCGTCTAGCTGGACGTCCGTACTTGTTAGAGAATGAAAAATGAGTACGGACGTCCAGCTAGACGCTGCTATTATCTTTCATTTTATTTTATTTTTCTTCCCAACATGTCTACCCTACATGTATCCGTGCTTGCATGATATCTTTTCCCTATATCATCATCCTGATGAAGTCTTATAAATAAAGACGAAACGTTGATGTACACATAAAAAAACATCCAGTTTTTTGGTTTTCCTTTTTCATTTTACCATCACGTCGGATTACCTTCATCCTTCTCTTCCCATATATATATATATATATATATATATATATATATATATATAGTAAGCAATGAAAATATATATGGCAATCAAGCTACACAGAGGCTCCTGTGTTTCATCCCCGGGGGGAATCGTCAGGCTAAATGCCGGGGATGAAACACGGGAGCCTCTGTGTAGCTTGATTGCTATATATATTTTCATTGCTTACTACCTAGCTCTACTTACGTATCGAGCACTGTTGAAGGCACTGTATTGGGAGGCACTGTATTGTTCCCTCGCTAAAAACTGGTGGGAAAATACGAACCATTTTTGAAACGAGCTTACCTGTACAGGGGTCACAACTCTTCAATGCCATGCCTAGGTGTATTCGGGATATAAAAAATGCTGCTGTGGAACAATTTAAGCGCTCTCTTGATGCCTACCTCGCTAATATCCCGGACCAACCCCAAATTGTCGGATACACGGCGTGCAGGCAAGCCGACACCAATTCTATCGTGCACATGCAAGCACATGCTGGTGCGGTTCCTTTGTCTCACAGGATCCTCACATCAGCCAGGGCGAGTTGAACAACCAGCAAGCCTGAACACGCCTGTTCGAAGCACCAGACAAAAAAAAAAAAAAAAAAAATACTGAAAACTAATACATAAAAAATTATATCTCCTTATAATATTTTATGTGGATACATGAAGTACTAATATATATATATATATATATATATATATATATATATATATATATATATATGATAGTTGTGAGTATTTAAATCTGGCTCAATGTTCGGATATGCACTTATATACAGTGCTCGATACCTTCTCAGACAGAGCGTTATAGTACTTGAATAAATTCTGTGTTTGCCAATCGGTCATGATTTCACGCTCTGAGCGATCGTCAGACAACTTAACGATTTTATAGTTGCTTTTTGTACTGCCAGTTTCAAGTCTACAAAACAGTTATAAGATCTAGTTTTAGGTCATCTGACGATCGCCTAGAAACCATTAAAGAAACATGTACTTTAATCAATTACTATTTATGTATATATATATATATATATATATATATATTAATGCATGTGTTGTTGAAAACGACAGAACTCTTCTGTTTAGTGATTCCTTTTTTTATTTTTTCCATTCGTCGAATGATCTTTTTGGCGTTGAAATGGAATGAACTAATGTCGGATCCGTGTGTTTGACTAACGTTTTCGATTCTCTCCGGAATCATCTTCAGGTCTTTAATGGCAAAAATGAATAAAAAGCGAGTGAAAGAATGGAATTTCTTAAAAAATACGCCGGCAAACCGTTCAAGTAAAAGACGGACGTCTACATTTTGAAATGTGACGATTGAAACAGTTCTTCGTTTATTTTTTAATTTTATTTATTATTTTTATTATTTTTTATAATTTTAATTTAAAATAGTGGCTGATTTAATTTGGTCTAGTCTAATAATTATGGAGAAGGAAAATGGGGGAGATAGGCAGTAAGTAATCTTAATAAGATGTCCCTATTTTTTTAATTGAATTAGGCGACACCGGTTGGTGTCACTGAACTAGGCTAAGCATTTTAAAATAGTTTTACTTGTCTCATATGAAATGTTATTAATTTCTCCTCTGATGATAAGATTTCGATCTTTGAAAAGCCTTGGCTTAAGGAAAGAATAATAAACACTAGTTTATTACTGAATGCACCTTGCATTGAACAATTGAAATTTGAAATAAATTTGGACAATCGTCGCATATTTATCACTCTTTTTTCTTCTATCTCTCTCTCTCTCTCTCTCTCTATATATATATATATATATATATATATATATATAATGTTTATTTTAATATATATATGTTTATTTTAATATATATATATATATATATATAATGTTTATTTTAATATATATATGTTTATTTTAATATATATATATATATATATAATGTTTATTTTAATATATATATGTTTATTTATATATATATATATATATATATATATATATATATATATATATAAACAATAACATAAAAATCAACTTCTCGGAAATCATTGTTCAGATATAAATTCCGAATCAAATCAAGACAGCAAACTTTGAACACATAAATGTAAATGGCTCATTTGACGATTTTAATTTGAGTACAAATTTATAAGCACGTGAATATATGAATACACTTCTGAGTAATGGATAAACCATGAAACTGCAGTAAAATCTTTAGATAAGCCACAGCAAAATTTTAGCAATCCGTATTAGACATCAATTAAATATTCCCGAAATTTCAGTTTCTTTGGAGTATTTGAAAGGGTTTTAGGGGCCATAATATGGGCATAACCTCTCATTTGAAAATTCAAATATTCATTAATTAAAATTAATTTCTTATTAAGACCTTTTAAGCTTAAGCCTTAAATTTTAGAAATTTTCTAGAATCAAAATAATGTAACAGATTTTGATAAAAAAATTGGAATAAGGATTCTAGACATAAGGTTTAGCATCATTATATATTGATTAGGGAACTTAATATGAGAACAAACTCCCATTTCAGATTTGCATTAAATTTGATCCATAGTCATTAGACACTAATAAAGCAAGATTCCCTGAATTTCAGTTTCTTCTTAAGACCCTTTAAGCTTAAGGCTAAAATTCTAGACATTTTCTGGAATCAAAATCATGTAATTTATTTTGATCAAAATTGGAATAAGGATTCTAGACAAAAAGTTTAATAATAGCATTATATCTTGATTTTAATCTTCATAAGGTGACAGTGACATTCGAGTTGTACAAAACTGTTCCGTTTGGGGAATTAATTTTACTCATCCTGGGACGGGTATTCTTTTAGAATATATTAGTATCTATATATATATATATATATATAGAGAGAGAGAGAGAGAGAGATAATGTCTATGGAGTGGCAAGGATTATATGATGGCTAAGGTAATGTGCAAACTCTTTGGATCAAATTGAAGAAGCTGTGCCGATAGTTTGAGATTCTTTCTCTTGAAATCTTTGAGCCGCTAATTTTAATCTTGCTTTGAGCTTTGATCTTTGATCTTTCACTATACACTCACTTATACTGATATGTTTCCTGTCCTGTATGAATTTAAAGTTTGATCAAAGTCGATTAGAAAATCCGTGAAGATGATTTGACGAATCAGATTGAAAGTACTCACGAAAAAGAAAAGAAAATGGAACAAGAAACCCACGGAACTTACATAGTCCAAATTTGACCAAAACTATAAATGGACCATTCGGAAAATTGAAAAAAAAAAAAAAAGAAAAAAAGTCTTATCAAGCAAAAACACTCCGTGTTATTTAATAATGTTTGCCTAAATAAAAATATGCTGCCTAAATACACACAATATATAAATATATATACATATATACATATATATATATATATATATATATATATTAGGGTGGGTCGATTTTACACTTTTTTTTAAATATTAAAAAAAGGCACGTACCGAAAGTTGTATATAGACCTATTAAATACTCATGCAAAAAATTAGATCAAAAACTTCAGCGGTCTTTTGAGCGTTTGGTATCAAAGATCGTAGACAAGAATATACTGAAAATTCCTCGTTTTTGCAAGATTTGCTTGAATATTGGTGTGAAAACCAAATAATTTTAGCATTTAAAATCAGGGAATGTCCTTTTATTTTATAAAAATGATATGAATTAAAGAAATCTTCAAATTGAAAATTTGCCCCCCCCCCCCCTCATTTTCGGTATCTGCTTTTGTAAACTACCTTTTAACGTTATGAATTAAACACTAATATTTGAATACCTAAAAAAATGATTTTTTTCTGTTATAAGTGAAAATATAACAAGCAAAGAAATAAGGAAAAACCTAACACTATTTTAATGGAGCTTAATATAGAGAGTCAAATTGCTCCATATAAGACCCCTTAGACAAAAATGCTGGTCTCAATTTCTGACTCAAAACTTTGGCTGTAATGTGTTGATGCCTTGCTTCAAAACCATATACAGTTTGTGAAGCTTCTGTTATTAACTTAACTGCCCGTTCCACGCCCTGAGAATGTGAGGGCAAATCTGGCAAGTCAAGCTTGGTTCCATTCATCAACGATTCTCGAAGTTCAGATTCAGTAAAATCTTCCGTCAATGGTGGTTCAAAAATGCCGCATAATTTTAAATCTATTAATTGTGTCCAATGTGTGGCATTAAAATTAATAGGTGGTATTCTTTTTAATCTTTTTCTGGTTGACTCCTCACTCCTGAAAGAACAAATTAATTAATTGAATTATTAAAAAATTCCAATCTGTACTGCTTTAATAATTATGGTGAAATTAGATATAATCTTTAAAAATCATTCTATAAATTGGAATCAATAATTGAGTCAGAAATATATGAATAAATATTACTTACCTAATGGCCAAAATTCTTTTTAAAGCTTCTTCTCTTACTTCAATCTCCTCAGATTTAACCATGGAATATAGAAAGTTTTCAGGCAGTAAACAAAATGTATTACCTTGTATATTTCTAAATGTGATATCTTGGATTTCCTGAGGCTGCTCCTTAATCCTCTGGATCATATTAAAAATGTGCACTTGCTGATTGTGGAATTTACTATTTCTTTTAATTTCAAACCAAGAAGTGGCATACACATTTACAATAAAATTTACTACATAGTGTAGTTTTGTTGTGTGCCTTTGTGGGTATGCACCACGAGTCCATAAACACATGAGCCTGATGGCCAAAGTTAACCATCTTGCTTGGTTTAAAGGACCAATTTTCCAGGAGGCATATCTAGAGTCAACCTTACCTCTAGAAATACCTACTGTGTATTCATAAAGGAGTCTTTGGTCAGAACTAAGATCATGTATTTCATCAATTTTAAAAATTGACTCTAGAGGATTGCTAATAGTGGAAAATGATATTTGGGGTAAATCATGGCAATCATTTGAGCATAATTTCCCCAGAGGGCCACTGAATGTTGTAGGGCCCTTTGCGCAACCATCTATGTTTTTAAAAAGGGCTCTGAAAGGTAGTTCATTATGATGCAAAGAGCAACCAATTGTGTGAAGATTTTTAAAAAGTTTTTTTTCTAAAATTGCAACCATTCCACCTTCGCAACCTGTGTTGGTATTAGTGTTGTCAACAAGTATAGCCTTGATACTGTTCTCACTGTGGAATTCATGCAAAACATCCACCACTTGATCTGCATGAACAGCACCTGTTGCACCACTATTAGGAAGAACTCTATGTGTCAGATATTTACTTTCACATGGTGTTTCTTTTGTAAAAGTTAAATGGTGTTCTGGTCCCTTAGTTTTTTTCATAATTCTCTGTCTATTTTCATCCACAATTTCCTTATACATCAATGTGTCCTTATCCATTCTCCCATCAACTCCAATACATATAATATTTTCCACACTTTCATCATGTTTTTGTTGGGCAGTTATTTTCACTTTAGTCTTTGCCCTAGTGACTTTAGATTTATCAATAATAATATCTTTCATATTAATATTGGGTATAAGAAGGCCCGCAGCTTTCAAATCTAAGAGAAAGGCATTGGCAAGGCTGGCTCCAAGATTAGAAGATATACCCCCCCCCTGACTAATTCGAGAGCATATCTTGGAAATTTGATAAGGCTATAAGGCCCTGTTTGAGTATTTGGCTGCAAATATTCTTCTGGTTCTTCATTTGGAGAAGATGAGTAGGAGGGGGAAGAAACATTATCCTGGACATTTGATGTTGAAGGTGATGAATGTAATTTTTTTCTTAACACATTTACTTGCTTTTTACTTTTTTTTAGAGCATTTCTATCTACTGGGCCAAGCTGAAAAGTGCCCTTGGGCCCTATTTTGCTTCTCTGATCCTTTAGGTATTCACGATCCTCAACTGGAACCTGAAAAGTCAAATTTTATTTATATTAAAAATACATCTAAATAGATTAATATAAAAATTAATTTGCATGAAAAATATAATGGAAAAATGGTTTATATATTTGAATAATAATAAAATATGGAAATTGGTCTTGATATAAGGCTGTCTCATAAAGACATTGGAAAAACAAAAAATAGAAAATAACTTACTTTCTGTTGAAGAGGGCAAGTGCAAATAATGTGTTGAATTTTGCAGTTTTCTTCATGGCATTTTACATGATAGTCGTCACAACTTAAAACTGGCAGTTTGCAAGAGCAGGATGAAATATCAAATAATGAATCCAGTTTTTCTATCAAAAATTTCTTTTGGGAAGCAGGGAGAGATTTTCTATTTATTTCTTTAGCTTTCTTGAAGCATAGTATACTAACTTTTTTTATAATAGTCATTTCATTTAATAAAGGTAAACGTGGATTAACAGCTTTCCAAATATCGATTACTTCCTTTGTTATTAATTTAGAAATAGCAAAATTTGAACGGTGGGGATAAGTATTTATTAAATAATAACTATATTGGATAATTTGTCGGTAAATTGGTGGCTCGGTTTTTTTTAATGGTAGAGGTGGACCTGAAAAGTTCATTTCATATTTACTGCGAGTTGAAATTGCAGATTTTCCAGCCATTTTTAATAAAATACCTGAAAAGAAAAATACTATGAGAAATTAAATTACACAAATATTTTTGGTGCTTATGCCCTTATGTTACCATGATATTTTTTTTCAACACGGTAACATTAGTGCATAAGCATCATATTGGTGCTTCTTGAGATAACAAACCGAGGTAACTACGCTAAATAAAATTCTAATTTTAGACAATGCATACGTGTTAGTGTGTTAATAAACAGTATTTCAAATTTTAGAGAAAACAAACAAGTAGTTTGTTTTTTATTTAAGATTTTCAAATTTGATCATTTATAATTTGTTACGGTATAAAGTCTGCTAATTTTGAACGAGAATCTCGGTTTATGCCAGGAAGAGTTATTGCATTTTTTCGATGGATTAAAAAAAATCAGAAAAAATCAGAAAAAAACTCTCTCCTCGCGGTCGACGAAAATTCGAAAATCTTAAATAAAAAAACTACTTGTTTGTTTTCCCTAAAATTTGAAATACTGTTTATTAACACACTAACACGTATGTATTGTCTAAAATTAGAATTGTATTTAGCGTAATTACCTCGGTTTGTTATCTCAAGAAGCACCATCATATTTTTAAAAATTAAATTTGATAAAATTTGAAATATGCATTAATTAAAAAAAAATGTGTACTTACCTTACGTACGTAGTTACTTTCGAGATTAGCTTCTTAATCAATAAATACAAACTTTCAAAATATAAACAAATGAGAATAATTATTTCAGTTCACTCTACTTTAACAACAATTCAATATATATTTGTGATAATTACATTTGTAAACACAAAATCAACACATGAATTCAAATTCGCTCGTTGAATTTTCAACCGGTGAATACCATAAAAAATATTCAATAAATAAAACGCCTATGTAAATAAATAATTATTTATATATAAAATTAAATATTATAGTGTTTTATTCCTTTTTAATCTGAATATGTACACTTAATTTCTTAAGAAAAGGAATAATAAACTTTCAAATATTTATTATTAAGTAATGTATTACTTTTTTTTGTTAAAACCCGGGTTTAATTTAAGGCGACACATCTGCCGGTGAGATCTAGGCCGTGAGAAAAAATCTCGATTTATTTGATCTTAAAGTTGCAATGCTCAAATAAATACAAAATTTTGAAGAAAAATATTTCTTGTGGTAACTTTTGACATTATTTGGCAACTTTCTTCGAGTGCGATAATTTACAGTTTCAAAATCGACCTCCCCTAATATATATATATATATATATATATATATATATGATGTTTTGAGGTACAAAACTTATAAATACATTTAAAAAGAATACGCGGAAATCTCTCTAAGGCCCTTTCGACTATCATCTCGTCAGGAGAAAATCGATAGTTTTAATTAATAATAACGTCGAAAGAAAGAGCAAAATGGGGAATTGAGTGTGCCAAAATTAACGATAAAGCGATTAAAATTCAATTTAATGATTTTGATAAAAGTCGATTAAAAGGTACTACGTTAGGGGAAAAAAAAAATTGGGAAAGAGTTCAAAGTTCCCCAAAGAGATTAAGCGATCTTATATATATATATATATATATATATATATATATATATATATATTATTTCATGTATCCAAATACAATGTTATGAGATATAATCTTTAGTGTATCAATTTTCAGTATTTACTTCAACAGTGCTCAATACGTGAGTAGAGCTAGGTAGTAAGTTATGAAAAGGCATTTTAGCCTGACGATTCCCTACGTGGATGAAACGTGGAAGCTTCTGAGTAGCTTGTATATATGTATATATATATATATATACACACAACATTGTTAATTGCTATATTTATAATGGGAGAGTGCTAAATATCTGTAATAGAGTATGTTTTTTTTATCTACTAACGAGTCACAGTTTATCAAGGCCCAAAAGCCACTCGAGTATAAGGGTTGTCTATTACTTGCAGAGACTGATGAGTCTGTTCAAAAGAAAAGGAGGGGGCAGGTGTATCTTCTTGTCGATGCAACTTTAATTTGTATGCAGAATGTAGTTGTAGCACTGATGCAACAGAATGGTGTGCGCTCTCTGAGGGCAACAACGATGCAGTTGCCGGTACTTTCACTTTCGTTCTCTCTCCATTCTCGGACCGCCGCCTGCTTGACTTCAGACTCTTTCAGCAGACAGGCTGGCAGCAGCCGCAGGTTGTGTGCGCGTCCCTGCGTCTGCGCGTTGCGGGGGGAGGGGAATGGGGCGTGCAGGTGTGGATGATTAGGGTGGGGCTTCGCCTGCTCTAATGCACTGCCCTGCTGACAGGCAAATCTTTTTATGGAAATATGATATAGTCGGGACGGGAGTGGGGAGGGAGCACGCCTGCGCACGTTGGTAATTCTTTTCTTGTATGGGCTGGATGAGTGGCCGGGGGAGGGGATATAAAAATACAAAAGGCAAAAGTGCTCTCCTCTCTGTGTGTGTCTCTCTCTCTTTTTTACCTCCTTGCTCTCCCTTTCTGCTTCATCTCCTTAATCTTCAGTCTTGAAGCCTGTATGTGCGTCTGTGCAGCCATCGATGCTCAAATCTGTCTCTTGAAAATTTTTATTTCTTTTCTCATATAGCTGTCTATTTTGACTATTATTGGTTTGCTTTGATGTTATATAAAACTGAAGATGAAAAAAACGTACAGTATCTGTGCATATATATATATATATATATATATATAGTCTCGGAAGTTTCTTAACCATTAAAACTATTAAAAGAACTAAAAAAAAAAAAGCATTTTAGTCCCAAGTCGCTCGGTGGAAAATCATTTTTGTAAGTCAATTTACATTTTGCAGTCACTATATTAGTTTGCTTCCAAGAATTTACGCTAGTCTTAACATTATTTAAGGGATCATCAGTTGTTTACCATGAAAAACTGTTTCGGGAATTTAAAAACAAAACAGTATTTTATTTCATGGCTTCCCAGCAGAGTTGATCAGACCCCACTTCCCTTAAAAGACAAGAACATAAACGTTCCGTATATTAGATCTAAGTTTTGTTCCAGATAAATGTTTTGCTAACTTATTTAGTTATTAAAAAATGTCCTCCTTACCTGTGTTGTTCATCTGTGTCTAAGAAAATGTATATATATATATATATATATATATATATATATATGAGAGAGAGAGAGAGAGAGTGTTGCAGCAAAATCCGACACTTGACAAAAAGTAAACGAAATACCATGAGATGCTGAGGAGCATAGTGAAGACCTAGATGGACGAGATCGCCACCAGACGCCCCTACATCTTCCAGCAGGACTCCACTCCTGCACACAAGGCCAAGAGGACCCAGGTGTGGCTGCTCAACAATGATCCAGCCACTGGTCGCTGGACTTGTGGCTACCCTCCTCACACGACTGCAACGCCATTGACTATTTCTTCTGGGACATGATCGAGGCCAAGACCAACAAGAACGCCCACAACACAGTCGACTCGCTGAAGGTTGCCATTGTGGAGGTGTTCGTCCTTACAGACAGGGACATGGCCGCCAAAGTGTATGAATCATTTCGTGCCTGCTTAGAGATGGTCGTCTCCACTGGCGGCGGTTATATAGAAAAATAATGTAGTCTGTAACTCTAACTGTTGCTAAATAAACTGTGGGGTCTCTGCATATACAACTTTTATTTTTATTGCCTATTTCGTTTTCTTTTTGTTAAGTGTCGGATTTTGCTACAACGCCCTGTATATATATGTGTGTGTATATATATTCTCCAACAAGTACGGACGTCCACCCAGCAGTGGCCATTATTTTCATTTTTTCCTCCCAATATGTCTACCCTACATGTATCTGTACTTGCATGACATTTTTTCTCTATATCATCATCCTGATGAAGTCTTATAAATAAAGACGAAACGTTGATGTACACATAAAAAACATCCATTTTTTGGTTTTCCTTTTTCATTTTTCCATCTCGTCGGATTACCTTCATCCTTCTCTTCCCATATATATATGTGTGTATATCTCTCTATATATAAAGCAAAGACTATTTTTCCCCTGCACAAGTAAACATTATAGAACACCAAAACATAGGTGCTACATATAATTCTAACATGATCAAGCTTCATGACAATAACTTATGCGTGTTTCCGGAAATTATCAATAAGTTTCATCCGATAATATAATTAAACATAAACATACTTAGAGGAGGTAGGAGTAACTTTTACTCACACACAAACAACTACTAACACTCCCCCATCAATCACCGGGGCATCTTCTTCATTGGAGACATTACCCAGCTCCGTCCGTAATTGTTTCATTTTTTTCCTTACGTAATTTCACCATTCGTCCATTTTTACCCCGCTAAGTAAATAAGGATCTTCCCCTTAAGCTTGAGATATTATTTTTTCGACGCTTTGATTGGTTGGTTACAAACCTAATCAGGATTAAGAGAATATAATTGCCGAATGATTACAAAAAAAAATCTTAAACAGATACAACATGGCGTAAAACCCACCAGAAATACTGCTCATGCATTCTATTACATATTACCACTACATTTAATTAAGGTAATTTTATATGCATTCTATTACATATTACCACTACATTTAATTAAGGTAATTTTATATGCATTCTATTACATATTACCACTACATTTAATTAAGGTAATTTTTATATGTAAATATAAAAAAACTCTGACTAATACTGACACACCAGATTGAATGACATTGCTTAAAGTAAGTGTCTTTATTCACTTGATACTCATTACTCAAATTCAATTACATTCCACCTAGCATTCTGGGGAATAACAGAATAGCAGATTGTTTTTATGTAAGCAGTTCCGTCCGACAATCCAGAATAGAGATCTTCATTTTCTAGAATAAAAGAATAACAAAAACAAACAAATCAAACAGTTAGGACAATACTGATTATCGTCAATTAATTTCTTTCGCATTCAACGCATTAAAAAAATTACAATTACTGCCTTTTTCTTCCATTTGGCAACCGGCATTAATTGATTAAAATTACAAATTTATAACATATTAAGATAAAAATGTTAACGTTTTTTCCCTTACATCAAACACGTGAGTCGACGTTATTTTTTAAATGTTAAACTGTTTTTATACCTAAAGACGACGTCGTTTTAGGTTTTCTACCCTTAACAGTGCAAGAGTGGCAGTTGCAAGCGGTCGCATGGGTTCGAATGCAGTTCGTAGATTCAGCCTAGAATTACGAGCCTAACGCCCATGCCCACGCGGCCACGGGAAATCACCACAGACAGTAATTGAAATTAATGCACACTTAACCGAGAGGCTGGCAACAAGCGTCATGTTGTCGATAGTGTTCAATATATATATGTATAAATATTTTCAGTGAAGTTTTGTTCATTAGGGTTGGGTAATTAATCCTATGAATCTTTAAAATATATATTTATAATAATGCTAAAAAAAGATGAGCTATATATATATTTAATATATATTTTTTATTTATGCAAACATTTTTGGCTACATATGTGCAAACATATAACAGCTTCAGCCTTATTTAGGTTGAGCCTCCTCAGGCCAAATTGTCAGGATGAAAACAAAAAGGATCTCTCCTTTTCGTTTTCATCTTGACATGTAGGCACATATGTAGCCAAATATTTTTGTATATATATATATATATATATCAATGTCCATGAGGTCAAGCTGTTCCATCAGATCTTACCACATCTTATGGCTTCACATTGCAAATCCATCCAATCAGTGTCCAGTCGTTTTGCTATATTGTCCAGATTTAATCATATTCTGAGGTCATCAGATCTACCTCAGAATATGATTAAATCTGGGCAGTATAGGGAGATGTGTGCAGAACAGGAGACTTTGTTGGTTTGGTCACATTGAAAGAATAGATGATAGCGCTTGGGTTAGTAGATGTAGAAAAGTTGAGGTAGCAGGGACAGTTGGCAGGGGAAGGCCAAGCAAAACCTGGGAGGAAGTGATGAGGATGGATGTGAGGGAAATAAAGACCTGGCCAGAGATAGGTGAGTTTGGAAGTCACTTTCTAAAAGCCGTCCAACACATGCCAGCATGTAAAACGGACGTGAAACCGAATCAAGCGGTGAAAAAGTTATCAGGAAATAGCAATTCTAAGGCGATCATTTATGTTACCTTAAACGTGCATAGCAAACTGAACACCCATCTAAAAATTGAACAAGTTAACTGAACACCCATCTAAAAATTGAACAAGTTAACTGAACACTCATCTAAAAATTGAACAAGTTAACTGAACACCCATCTAAAAATTGAACAAGTTAACTGAACACCCATATAAAAATTGAACAAGTTAACTGAACACCCATATAAAAATTGAACAAGTTAACTGAACACCCATATAAAAATTGAACAAGTTAACTGAACAGTGAACACCCATCTAAAAATTGAACAAGTTAACTGAACACCCATCTAAAAATTGAACAAGTTAACTGAACACCCATATAAAAATTGAACAAGTTAACTGAACACCCATATAAAAATTGAACAAGTTAACTTGAAAAAAGAAATTAATGTGAAATAATTGTGTCCCAGGTGAAATATTTCTGGAAGAATGTTTCGTTTTTAATGGATTTTTTTTTGTTGAATCAAAATGAAAGCTATGAGTGAAAACTGATAAAATAAAAAAGATCTCTATACATTCACGACCAGAACTATAAAATTCTCCAAGCATCCTCAAAAACAGGCGTCCATTTCTTTTGATGCTTAGGAGTCAAGAGAAAGAATTGATCTCGCTACTCTGCAAAAAATTGATCTCGCTACTCTGCGAAATTGCTTTCCGGTGATGATGCAACTTCCTGTACATGTAGTTCGAACCTCTGACTTGACCTAAAATGGAAAATTCCATTTTCTTACTTAATCTAACCTTATATGGAAACTTCCGTTTTTAATCTTATTTTTATCGCCTTTAATTTTTCTACAGATGTTTTTGTTTATTTCTCATTCACTCGTCCTTTATTCGAAATCAGTTTTTATTTATTGTTTGTATTTGTTTTTTTTTGTTTTTCATGTTGTTTTCTTATTTTGATCAGATTACATGTCAGTTTGAAGAAGAAAAGGTACGTCATTTGTATGACCTTGATATTTCAGAACCTCTTTTTCTCAAACCATTTTCCCCATTGACTGAATTTTCCGACGTTAAAAATTCAAAACTCCTGATAACAATCTCTTTTCCTGTGTGGGTGTGACCTTCTTTTTTTTTTTTTTTTTTTTTTTTTTTTTTTTCAAGTTTAAAAAAAAATTCTCTCTTCCTTAAAGGAAATAACAATGTTTCCTAACTAATGGCATGTGGGTTGTGTTTCATCGGCGGTGTATCTTGGTTTCATGAGGCACAACAAGATTGTAGAGAAATAGAGTACCAACCATCAGGATTGAACCCGTCACGCTAGGTTACGTGACTATTATGACAGCATGAACTACCTGGCACATTGAACCGACTCGAACACATCAACCCTGATATCTTGGTTTTCGGACTGATAGCAGTTTTCGGTGATTATCCAAAGTTATCGAGACATGAGAAAAAAATAAAACAAACTAAGAAATATCTGTTTGATTTCCGTATCCGTGACGGAATGAATATATCGTATACCAAAAATCACGTAAATTAATCAAGTAGTTTTTATTTTATAAAAGAAAATCAAATTTTATGGATAAACGGGTAATGTTGATGTATCAGCGGCATTATTGGTCATATTCAAGGGAGCTAAGGGAGATAACACCCAAAATTCCAGACTTTATTTCTCTAGTATGCAAAATTATCTCCCTTGAATATGACCAATATGGCGCGTGTATTTCAACCTTATTTGTTTATCGGTAAAATTTTATTTCCTTTTATTAAATAAAAACTATTTTATTAATTAACGTAATTTTTTATATACGATATATTAATTCCTTCACGGATATGTAAATCATATAGATATTTCTAGGTTTGTCTTATTTTTTTCCCCATGTCTGGATGAGCACCCAATTTTCTACCCCAATACGTGTGGACCATTCTCTAGGTTGTTGGTGTCAGGGTCATGGCTCTGTTGGGTGGTCTGACGAGCCCAGCATCTTAAAAGCAGCCGCTGGTGTAGGGTAGTAGGAGGCGTCTATCACTGGATCTATTCTTTGGAGCAACCGGGTGACTCGATGTAAACACTGCTTTCTCTGAAGAATAGACCCAGTGATAGACACAACCTACTACCCTACACCAGCACGTCGGACCATCCAACAGGGTCTGGACCTTGACACAAGCAACCGAGAGTGTGGTCCACACGTATTCGGACAGAAACATACTAGCGGTCTGAAACCCAAGGTACTGCCGTTGATATGTGAGGGTTAATCCAATGTGCAAGGTAGTTCGTGCTGTCGCAGCTGTCTCATGAAATAGCGTTACAGGTTCAATCCTGATGGTAGGCACTCTATGTATTATTCTACAAAGACTTTTTTTTTTTTAACTTCACGCTGCGCATGTCACTTGATAAGAACACTTTATGGTTTCGAAGTAAATAACATTTTCGGTTAAATGATAATAATGTCGACATCATCTCGGCCATTTTCTTTATCGTAATTCATCTAACAGAGTCAACCATTATTATTAACAGTTCGTGTACCTGTGTGGCCATACGTACACATCAAATAGGAAAAAAAATTATGCTCTGCCACTGTTTGCATGATTTTCATACAAAATCATAGTTACGTCAGTAATTTCATTTTTCATATCATTTCTGATGACCTAAAGAAAAAACAACCACCGTTAACTTTTTATTTAGAGTTATGGATTTCTTTCTGAATTCATTTCATGCAACGAGTGGGGGGGGGGAGTCTGATTTGCTACTTGCTTTCTTGCTTCCTCTCACCACTTGAAATAGTTTCATCCAGAGGCTAGAGAAAGGGCACGTTTTTTACTCACTAACTTTTGTGTGACGGTACGGATATATATTTATATAAAAATATACAAATAAATACACATTGGTCTTTATTATATAGTCGGACGTCTGACGCTTTTTATGAAACTATGAAAACTCCATATTTTTTTATTGTTGATTTTTAAATGAGATTTTGCAATAAATTTTAATAGTATTAGATTCTTTATATATATATATATATGATGTATATATAGCTCATTAGGTAAAAACTAATTCGAGCTCCCGGCACTTGCAATGTTTACATTGAGATATTACTTACATTCAGTCAGTGTCGATGATAGCGTAGAGGTAGCAGCGCCGACTCTCAGCTCGAGGATTGAGTTTCAATCCTGACTTGAGGCACTAACTGGTCTAGCCGCACTGAAGAGCTGTGATACAGCGAAACAGTCTGTATGTGGATAAACATAATAAATCCCTGTCTAAATTCGATCGACTTTATTCATCAACAGAGTCAACTTCTAAGGTGATACACTGATTGCAACTGGAGCCAAATCTCTTTCCCTGGAGCATTCTTTTGAGGTCTGCAAACAGGCAATAGTCGTTGGGGGACAGATCTGGAGAGTAGGGTGGGTGCAGAAGCAATTCATATATTGATACAAAAACTCTTTTTTGTAGTGTTTAAACAGTTGCATACAACGCTCTGAATCATCGACGTGTTGTTATTTTTGATTGACTGCGAGCAAATGCGGCACCCACTTTGAAACATAGCTTTCTCATTGACATTCATGCAAAATGGTTGATACAACTACTTTGCTATTTCGTTGCGCGACTTCAATTTACGATTGGCTAAAACGGGTTTGTGGACTTTTTTGTTTAATGTTTTCCGGATAAAAGTTCTGAATTTAGACGACCTCAATGTTCAGCATCATTTGTGTCTGTGCGACCACGTTTAAAGTCAACATACCACCTCTTAACCGTTGTGTCCGATAGAGCAGAGTCCGAATAACACTTATCAAGCTATTGTTTTGCTTGAACAGTATTTTTCTCCATCAGAAAGAAATGCTTTATCAGCACACAAAATCTTTTCATTGTTTTGAAGATTTGCAACAGTAGCCAGTTCACTTAAATAACTGTAATTTGTAAACTAATAATCCGATTGTACTCAAATTTTGACACGTGCCATTTGAATGTTAGTATTTTGATATTATGGATTAAAAAAAAAATTTTTTTTAATTAATTTTTTTTTTTTTTTAATTAATTTTTTTTTTTTTTAAATTAATTTTTTTTTTTTTAAATTAATTTTTTTTTTTTTAAATTAATTTTTTTTTTTTAATTAATTTTTTTTGATTTTCAAATTATTTTTTTTTTTAAATTAATTTTTTTTTTTCAAATTAATTTTTTTTTTTTTAATTTTTTTTTTTTTTTAATTATTTTTTTTTTTTTATTAAATTAATTTTTTTTTATATTAGTGGCGTCATCTATATGTGAGGGATGAGACTTATTGATTGATGTGTTACAAGAGTTAAGCTTTTGAATATGGTTGTGTCAATCGTGGCACTAGTCCTTGAAATGTCTCTCAAATTTTTGTTGATAAAATTTTCTTTGCGTGTCTTTGAAGTGTCATGTGGTCGTACAACAGTTTCCCACTTTTTTATGCAGTCATTTGCATTATTGCTGCATCCGTTGGGTAGTAAAGTAAATGGATTGATTGTAGTCTAGGGCGACCCAAAGGCTTCCTTTTCATTGGTTACTATACTGAGATGTAGGGGAGGGCGCCACTATTTTACCAGGATTACTCCACTTACCCTTTATCCTCGCTTTATAATGCTTAGTGTTTAGCAAGGAGATATCAAATACCATGTTTTGAATCTTTGGTACGATTCTATCGAGGATTGAACCTCCGTCCTATGACCCATTAGTGAAATGTAATTATCCGCGAAAGTAAAAACTTCTCACACCATAAAATTCTTCTATTAATTGCTGCATTAACACTGGATATGCGACTAACGTTTTTATCGAAAATACCCCAAAATGTTGAAACCGATTGTCATTGCCTTTCCTGTGTTTTCAAACTAATTGGCCAGAAATTGGTGTGAAAGAAATCTCGTTTTTTGCGTCAGGGTTAATTGGCCAGAAATTGATGTCAGTACTTACCATCGACCACCAACTTTGTCTGTGTCGACATATTTGAGATTAAAAAAAGGTGAAAACCGACAAACCCCAATGTACAATATAGAGGAATTCAGGGATTTATTGTTTACGTGTTCGAAATGAGACATGACATCGCAGAAGAAAAAAAAAACATTTATTGCATGAAAGTCGAAGGTCCAGTTTATCGCAGTAAAATAAGTAAATGATTCCAGACAAAATGTCTTGGATTACAAGTAATTCAACGGTCAAGTTTGGTCAAGTATCCCTAAAACCATGCATTCTGAGACGTTGCTCTGAGCCATAGAGGCAAATCCGGCAAATCCGTACTCCAAAAGTATCCAGTGATCTCCGAACTTCACTCTAGTGTTTTTCGTCACATTCACAACAAAAAAGTAAACGGGTTAGCAAATCACACGAGTTAGGAGAAATTTTTTGGGAAATATAACTATAGCTGTAGGGGTCAACTGGGGTTTAGGTATGACATGAGTGTCAACAATATTTGTTCGAAGTATCCGTTTATGGGAACGTTCGAATGAAATTAAAATCGATGCTGGAGGTGGCCGACAGCCAATCAGAGTGCGTATGAAAGGATTTGCTCCGGGTTATACCAAGTAACCTTGCTTGTTTATAAACGATGACAGAGACATTAACACCTATTAGAGAGTGGTTGAAGCAACATACAGTGAGGGAACATGAGTCAGCGATGCGTGATTTGTTGAGTTCATGACAAATTACGGCTTATTAGAAGAATTCAAATGAACTTTTTTGTCTCAAGCATAATAATAATAAAGGACTTCAAATATCTCTGAGGATTCACTGACTCTCGTTATGATATGAATATGCGTATTGGCCAGGCGTCGAGTGCAATCAACTTTCTCTACAAAATCTGGATAGCTGCTATCAAGAATGAGACAAAACTCGAAGTTTTCAAGGCATCGATCGAATCCATCGTACTCTACGGATCAGACCTCTTGGACACTAAATGTTGCTCGATCTAAGAACGAATTAGTTTTCAGATGAGTTTTTACAAGTTTTTGACCAGTTAACAGTTTAAGCTGAGAGGCAGTCCTTGTTTTCCTTTCGCTTAGAATTGTCTCTAACCGGAATAAAAGACCTGCTTCTTGGCTTCTTGGCCTTTTGGCTAAGATCAAAGTGTAGTATCTGTTCCGATGGATACTGCACGCCTGTCCTGTGCAGTTCTAGGAGGTCCACCCTCCCAGGCTTTGCCTCCCCTCTTTGGGGAGGAGTAAGTTTATTGCTTACTGTCTTTTTTAAATAGCCAGAGTGCTCACCTCTCGAGCGCGGCTTTTCAAACCCCACTTTCTTGACCCGATCTTGGGTCACATCTTACTTGTGGGAGTAAGATAAAACTGGCCTTGTGCCTAACTCCTGGGGAGGAGTAAATAAAAGACTGTTCAGGTCAGAAAGGCCAACTGCAGAAGAAAAAGTCGCGACTAAAGTAAATTGAATATTTGCATCCAGCATCTCATCCACGTTTAATGGTTCAATCTTGATGCATCGTGCAACAAAAACTCAGTTTGCGTTTGTGTCATCCTGAACGAACGGTTCTTGCTTGCTGGTGAGTTTTGAATCCTCTCAATACTGAATTCTTGTAAATCTAATAAAACTTTGTTTCAGAATTTTTTAGATGAGGATTGATAATTTGTATTATTTGGATTATTCGAACTACTGTTCTCATTCTGGGTGTTATTCTCACAACATTTCGGCCGATGTAACTTCCAGCCTTATTCAGATGTATCTTGTCGTATCATTATATCGAACTCGGGAATCTGTACGGAATTTCGAACGGAACTCTTTATTTAATCAACGAAGGTAGCTTATTCTCGTTCTGTCAGTCATGACTGGGTAGAAGTCTTAAATAATTCGTAATTGTATTCTTAGTATCGTCTGTCCTGAGGATTGAACCTGCAACCTCCAGAAGACTGTCACTTTGAACTGATTATTACTTAGCACTTATATCCGTTACGCCACAGGTCCCGAGTTCGACATAAAGATTCCCGAGTTCGACATAAAGATTCCCGAGTTCGACATAAAGATTCCCGAGTTCGACATAAAAATGCACCTGTTGAAGAAGGTTGTAGTTTACATCAGCCAGAACGTAAGAATGACGTCCTTGATGAATAATCCAAATAAAAATATTACTTCATTCTAAATTTGAACTCTCACCTTTTTCTTCAAACCTTGCCTTAAATTTCGCCTTCCCTAAATTTGATTGGCTACTTCGCAACCAATGAAACCCCATGTTTTTCAACCTTTGTTTCTAAATTAAACTTGAAAACTTTTAATTCTGAATTGAGAATGTTTCCTTTGCCTGTATTTCATGCTAGTCTGTTTGCCTGAAAAAAAAATTTTTTTTTGGGGGGGGGGGGAGATAACAAATCTATTTTAATATATTTTTCAAAATTTTTTTTTAGTGGCCGGGGGGGGGGGGCGAGTAACAAATCTATTTTGATGTATTTTGTTATCAAAAATTGTACATGTTGTCTTACAAGATTTTAAAAAACTTTGTACTTTCTTTTCTTTCTTTTCTTAATACCTTTTTCTTTGTTTTTCCTTTTTTCTTTTTCACTCTCTCTTTCTTTTTCCTCTTTTTCCTCTCTTTTTCTTCCCCCCTCTTATATTTCTTTTTTCCTCTCTTTTCTCTTATTTCCTTCTCATTTTTTTTTCTTTTTCTTTTTATCCTTTCGTTTCCTCTCCTCTTTCCTTTTTCCTCTCTTCTCTTCGTTTTTCCTCTCTTTTTTTTCCTTCGTTTTTTCTTTTTATTATTTTTCCTCTCCTCTTTCTTTTCCCTCTCTCTTTTCCTTCGTATTTCCTTTTTTTAGCTCTGCATACTACACTAAACTGCTTCACACATCAAACTATAAACTAAAAAAAAAATACTGATTATTCTAACAATAAACAAAACAAATTAATCTATAAATATTTTAAATATGAAGAACTTGAAGCAAAAGACCGTTTTACCAAAATGACATAATTTTGCATCATAAAACGCAACCAGAAAATAACGCAATGTCATAAAACAAAATTCAAATAATCAAATTGAACAGAAATTGGCATCATTAATAAATATTTGAAGATATCAAGAACTTTTACCAAAATGATTGGATTCAGCATTAAATAATCTGAAAAAAGTTGATATGCCGTAAAACAAAATAACCAAACGTCCTTTTTTTATTTTTCTGTTTTTTTTTTACTTTCATTCCTTTTATTGTCCCTTTTTCTTCATTCGTTCCTTTTTCTTCTTTCATTCCTTTTTCTTTCTTTCATTCCTTTTTCTTTCTTTCATCCTTTTTTCTTTCTTTCATCCCTTTTTCTTTCATCCATTTTTCTTTTATCCCTTTTTCTTTCTTTCATCCTTTTTTCTTTCTTTCATTCCTTTTTCTTTCTTTCATTCCTTTTTCATTCCTTTTTCCTTTCTTTTTCCTTTCCTTTTTTTCTTTTTCTGTTTTTTTTTACTTCTTTCATTCCTTTGTTCTGTCCCTTTTTCTTTCTTTCATTCCTTTTTCTTTCTTTCATTCCTTTTTCTTTCTTTCATCCCTTTTTCTTTCTTTCATTCCTTTTTCTTTCTTTCATTCCCTTATTCTTCTTTTACTTCTTCCTTTCCTTTGTTTATTCATTCTGCCATCTTTCCATTTCCTTCTCGACCTCCGAGACAAAACTTAAGGATTTCTTTTATAGAAGGTCACCAAGAAAATTTCCATATGAAACATACTCTGTAGCCTCAAGCATAGCATTTTGCCAAGGAATGTTTACCTCACGTTTTCACTAACCAACTCTCAGTATTAAGTCAATCAATCTGGTTGAGAATTCGTTTTGTATTCTCCTGACTTGCTCCTTCCAGGAACTCATTTGAATCATTTGATTGTTGGTGACAATAGCTGCTATAGCTGTATTACAGTTCTCCGCTAACTGGAGAAATGCATCTTCCAGTTGTCATGCGGGATCATCATCACCGATGCTGCCACATTCTCTCTATCAAAGCATCTATTTGTCGATCGGAAAAGGAATTTCAACTCTAACCCATAAAGAATAGTAAAAGTTATTTTAATCGAGGTTACACTCCTCTAGATCAGCCGTGTTCTATGCCCATGCACATTAATAGGGTTACCTCATTGTAATTCAGGTGCTACCAGATCAGGCTGTCTGGCGATATCGCCTTCCTGACCCAAAATGCACCAAACATTGATGTTTTATTGTTCTTTTTTTTTCTCTTTGCAAAACTCAATTACGTTCTGCAAAGCTAAAAACAAAAAATAACAATCCCCCCCTTTCCCCTCTCCCTCCCTCTCTTCAAAACTTTCACCAAAATGACCAGATTCAGTATAAAATAACTTGAAAAGGGTTGATATGCCGTAAAACAAAACAACCAAATGAAACACCATGAATAAACATTTGAAAATATAAAGAACTTGAAGCATAAACACTTTTGCTAAAATGACTGGATTCAGCATAAAATAACCCGAAAAGGGTTGATGTGCCATAAAACAAAACAACCAAACCTCATCGTACACTCATGGACGGTCATCCACTATAGATAGGCTAACTACAGATTTTGAGACACATCACATAGTGCTGAGTGCATGGGTGACAGTTAGGGACGCCACGGAAGGCCATCTCCGAAAGGTACCATCCTTCTGCATGAATCCGTTAACCCTTATGAAGCATAAAATACACCCTCCAAAAATATGATTTAAAGCACGCTGACCAAAGCGAACGTAATAGCTTTTGGCGTTGAATAAACCCAGACAACGAAGCAGCCGGGAATCTTATCAACGTTAATCTGATTTAGATACGCTCAACACTTAAATACAAGCTTGATTATTGTTTAAAAAGAAATTTTTTTTTAAATGCAACCTGTAATTTTTATTTTTATTTCATTGATTTGCTTGAAATATCAACACGTCCCAAAATAACGTTGCAATTAAAACTTTTGCTATTCTGCGAATGAGCGAGAACGCACATATTGTGTGTGCCGTCTGACGGATTTCATTTCAGCTTAATTGCATTCACTTGCAAATTAAAAAAAAAAAAAAGAATCGTTGCCGCCTTTCAAAGGGATATGTGGAAACGGAGGCTATTTTAGTCGCAGAGGGATCCGCATTTCTTTTGTCGGCCATTACTTGGAGCAACAATTCTCATCTGCGCGAGTTTGGCTTATATTTTAGGAATAAAATTAATTCCCCGATGATGTCGTAGGTGGTTAATTGCTCCCGCCCCCTTTTTGCCCTATCCAGGGTGCCTCTTTTCGTGCTGTACATCCTCCACATCAAACAAAACGATCTTGTGTCGAACTTTGCCCTCGTGGGGAGACAAATAAAATGGGAGAGGACATTCATTTATGAAAATCACACCTTTATAGTTATGGAGGGCCTAAATAACCTAGAATGTTTCTCCATCTCTCCTGAAGACTAACCCAGTCTGATGATGTTAAAGTAGCTGTGACAATAGGGGTAGAAACATAGAATATATAAAATATAAATTTTAATAATTCTGAGATGATTATTCGTAAATAGGAAAGAAAAGCAGGAAAAGCCAACAGAAAAAACGGATAGAAAAATAATGAGAAAAGGAACAAGTGAAAAAGACTAGAATAAGCCATTTTTCATTGCTCATATAGAATTATTTGACTGGGCTAATATTCATGTAGCGATATTGAATGTGAGATTTGGCAGGTACAAATATAAAAAAAGAGAGAAAAAAGAAAGGCAGACGAACTCTACACACAGCTGACGCTACACCACTACGACTATTGCTTCTGACAACAAAAAGAATTATGATTATGTATTGAGGTTGAAGAAGTATTGCAACGTGGTGATGCTACATTCAGGAGAGCCGGAGAAACTTACACAAGTATAAGTTATTAGGGCCTTTGTTAGATAGCAGAACAAAACAAGTACAGTGAGTGTACAGAAGAAGCCCGCACTAGAAGAAGCAAAAAGAAAAACAGCATGAAAACTAATTATTGAAAAAGGCTAGGTCAGGACATTGAGAGTATACAGATAGTTCATGGTCACTGCTAGCATCCTGTCCTGGTGTTGCATGCACCCGGGCGGGTTGAGCTGGCTTCCTTCGAAGGCGGAGTTTCTAGGGAATATCAAATTCACAAACGGTCTCCAGTCGCATGTGTATCCTGCTCAGGTGAGATGAGTTTAACGTTGTTAGTTTTTTTTGTTTTTTTTCTGTCTTGGAGGTGTCGCCGTTCTCCCACATACAGTGCCTGGTCTTCCCAAATGGTCACCCATCTAGCATTGACCATGCTCAACGTCACTTAACTTTGGTGATCTAACGAAACCAGTGTATCAACGTGATTATTCTGTATATTAAGTAATTACTTAGTAATGACAGTATGTATCCACACTGAGGAAATTAAATAGTCTCTGTCAGCTCCATAGGATTATTAGACTGGTATAGGATTCAGGAGAGCTGGAGAAACCAGATTATTATGGCCTTCCATAACTAACAAAGATATATTTATAAATCAAGGCTTGTAGGGAATGTGCAGGACAGAAGTAAATAAACACCCTAATTATCAGTATTAATGAGATTGAACTCGGCGACGTGATATTGATAGAGTTTTTTTTTTTGACTTTCCGGGTTATCTCCCTTATGACATATCAAGAACAGAGTTATTTCCCTTCGCATCCTGCACAATTTATTTATATCAACCATATTTAAATACTTTTTCAGCATTTTTTTGTATGATTCAGCTTGCTATAACTTTTTATATCTATGTAATGATATGCTAGGACAAGTTCATGTCACCACTTTTTTTTTTTAAATATGGGATCGCGCGATCGCCAGAGCTTTACTTATTTAAAGAATACTTAGCCGACAATTATTTTTATGGTAAGACGGAAGAAAGTATTTATTTTGAAACGATTTAAATTGTAACAATAAATAAATTAAATAAAAAGGTTAAAACTTTCGTTTTATTTATTAAAAGAAAATTATTATTTTTAAGGTAAGAAGAAAGAAAATAGTTATTATTTAAACAATATATACATTGTTACAATTTTCAATAAAAAAAGAAGAGACATGTTCGTTTTATTTATTTAAAGGGCGCTTCTTTAGTTTAGCTGTGAATCACTGAATCAGAAATCAAAATTGAAGAGTTCCATTCACTCAACCGGAAGTGGCTAAGATTTAGAATTTTTTTATCCAAAAATGGATCTTAATGACCTCAATCTGCGAGATATTGGTAATTTAACTAACGAGCCCCCAAAAACTATTGACTTTTTGCAGGCACACAGACTTATTTCTTCGCCTTGGAAGGATTTAATCATTTGTGTGTAAATCACTGATATAATTTTGTGGATCCATCCACAGGTGCCACAACAAATCATATAGAAAATATGTGGCAAAAGGCCAAGATGCGTAAAAAAGTAGAATGTGGTACCCACACGCAAATGGTGGAGTCCTACTTAATCGAATTTTTGTGGCGGTAGAAGTTTTCTGCGAACCCCATGGAAGCCATTGCAGAACTTTATCCTCTTCAATAACAGAAAAAATAATCAGACATTCCAAAGTTTTAAATTATACAAAAAAAAAAATCAATGTTGATTGTTTGTTGGATTAAAAAAATCAGTTTTTATAAAGTTTTAAATTATACCCGAAAAGTTTTAAATTATACCCGAAAAGTTTTAAATTATACCCGAAAAGTTTTAAATTATACCTCAAAAGTTTTAAATTATACCTCAAAAGTTTTAAATTATACCCGAAAAATTTTCAATTATACCCGAAAAGTTTTAAATTATACCCGAAAAGTTTTAAATTATACCCGAAAAGTTTTAAATTATACCAAAAAGTTTTAAATTATACCCGAAAAGTTTTAAATTATACCTCAAAAGTTTTAAATTATACCTCAAAAGTTTTCAATTATACCCGAAAAGTTTTAAATTATACCCGAAAAGTTTTAAATTATACCCGAAAAGTTTTAAATTATACCAAATCACTGCAGGTGCACAAATGATAAATTTTCGTTTTAATTCAAAACTTTATAAGTTTTGAATTATGCAAAAAAAAAAAAAAAAAAAAAAAAAAAACACACTGTTGATTATTCGTTTTATAAAAGTTTACATTATTAAAAAAACACTGTTATAAAGTTTTAAATTATACGAAAAAAATCATTATTTTTATAAAGTTTTACATTATTAAATAAAAAAAACAAAACTGTTCGCTGTTATTATTGTTTGTTTTGTTGATAGTTTTGGATAAAAACTTCTAATTCTATGTTACTTCCGGTTGATTGTCTGCCCCTGTTTTCAAAAAAAAAGAAAGCAAATAAATTGTGATTCACAGCTAAACTAAAGAAGTGCCCCAAAAATATTTAACTGGCAATTATTTTTACGGGAGAAGAAAAGCAACAATTTTTGCTCAATATTATTAAACTTTACATAAATGTATTATTTTAAATATCATCATCAAAAGTAAACTATTAAGATAGATGAACAAAGCGAGCGGGGAATTTCCACGGGTCCCGCCTGATTGCTTTTAAGTAATAATTAGTTGTTTTGAAATAGTGCCGAGCGGTATTTTTTAGGATCGCCCTAAAGTTACTGTTAAGTGTTTGCTTGTTTATGGGGCAGCCTTCGCTTGTTTTTTGTTTGTGTTCCCTTATTAGGCAAACCCAAACAATACGAAAGGTTATTAAAAGCTGAGGTCAAGGTTCAAATTTGATATTTTTGGAAACAGTCAATCGACATTTTCAATCTTAAGCTAACGGGAGACATACCCAGGGAAGGTAAGCGCGTTTGTCATAATTGATATAGCATGCTGCAGATGAAAATGGTTTTAAAAAAAAAAACTAAATCCGAAAAATGGATTTTGCTTTTAATTAAAGTTCTACTCGATAATTTTTCCTGCTTATTTAAATCTGCTGCGTAAGTATATCATACTGTTTTTTTGTTTTTTTTTGTGGTATTGATAATTTAATACGGACGCTTCTCTGTACAAGCACCAACATTTTTCCTGAAAAAATTTTATGTGACTTAATAACCTTTAGTATTGATTACATGTAAAAAGGTTCAATTGAAAAATTTTATAATTAAAATTTATTACAATTTGCTGAAAATTTTTTTAAAATGAAAATTAAATACCAAGTAAGGATGATACCATCAAATAATTTGAATAAACCGTCTAAATTAGACTTAAAACGTTGTTTATGACCGTTGGCCACAAATTCGAAATTGGGGCGTGTGAGAGTGGCCAGAAATTAGGGACTACACAAGTACAGCAAATAATCTACAACTTCCAGCAAATAATCGACAACTTCCAGCAAATAATCGACAACTTCCAGCAAATCCTAGTTATTATTTGAAGTTGGGTTGATTTGGACGGCATGTCTTGTGTAGATGCGGTTTCTGCGGGACGTTTACGAGGGGGGGGGGTAGTTTTGGCGGGAAGCCGAGACCGGGATGTAGAGCTGAGTTTGAACCTGTCTCTCCTGGGACGAATTGAACTGATAAGCAGGGAACGTTTTTTTGTTGTTGTTGTTATTATCATTGATGTTTATTGTTCAATCGCAATTATTGAGTCACGATGATCGATCATTTAGGAATTTCAGACAAGCTTTAATTGTCAGTCATAGGCAACAAGGGAAAGGGCGGAGTGAGGGGGGGGGGAGAGAGAGGGGAAGAGGGGAGGTAGTACAGGATAGAGATGGAAAGAGAGCAGCGAAGAAGAAAGAGGAAGTGAATGAACGGTAGGGAAAAGGAAGGTTAGTGTTAAGGGGAGCCGGAGGGGAGGTAAGTCATTGTATGGGGGAAAACAATAAAAAGGAGGGAAGGGGGGGGGAACTATTTGTACTATTAACGGTCACTAATTTATTTTTAGATTGCATATTCTCTATTTAGATGCGCATATTACGCATAAAAAATGATTACTTTACTAAGTGTACCAACCAGGTGTTGCCCGGGATCCATTGCGTTCAATCTTTTTGTAAATATTTCCATATTGTATAACTACACCTTTTTTTTTTATATATAAAGTTCAGTATCTAAGCTAACAAAGCAAATAAGGAATATTAACTGAATGACGTCACACGACAATGACATCATTCAGTGTGCACGAAAACAAACACAGTCTTAGTAGTATAAAGATAGATAGTTAAAAGGGACTTAAAAGATATTGTTATAGGTCCACCCTCCCAGGCTTTGCCTTCTCACCCTTTGAGAAGAGGTTAGTTTATTGCTAATCGCCTGATGCACCCCTACCAGGGAATGCCGACGGGGGTTGCTCAGGCATTTTTTGTAGACCAGCGTGCTCTTCCTCTCGAGCGCTGGCTTTTCAATCCTTACTTTCTGACCTTGTGTCACATCTTACCGCTGTGGGAGGGAGCTAAAAAAATATTGTTAATAATATAAAAAATATTGAGAGAGAGAGAGGGGTAGCGAGAGGTATGTAGGTTGGTTGGTTTTCATTAAAAAACAAAACCAAAAAACCAACAATGCCAGCAGCCCTTGTACTCCTGATATTGTTTGAAGTATTTGTCCTCAAGTAGCCTAGTGGCCTGCATCCAATAATCGATTGTCTACCCTGGGCTGAAAAGTGCATCGATTATTGCAGTGGTCGGATCGCTTGATAAATTCTCTTTGTCCTCCTTAGGGTTGGTCTCTGCTTTTGTATATATTAATGAAGTACAATGCTTCTTTTTTTTTTTTCAAGTTAGATTGCTCAACTGGGCAACATTAAATTTGCATGCCAATCTGTACGTGGGTGTGGGGGTGCCGTACTGTTAGATATTGATGGAGAGAAAAGCTGTGAGATGTGCAAAGCTCTGATTGGATGAGCATCATCATGTGTGAGGATAGAATGTAACTCAGAGTTGGTCAACATTTACGTCTATTTAGTCGGTGAGAGGCAACTAACACTAGCAACAGGTTAGCCATCGAGAGGATCTCCGCAGGGTCAACTTGGAAAAGGAAGCTGATAAAACAAAGACTGTTGGACATTCATGATTGAGACTTGGTGGACAAGTCAGGCATACACTGGTTTATTTTATGTTATTTTATTTTTTTGAACATAATTTTTTAGCCTTTTGCCCAAGATCAAAGTGTAGTATTTGTTCCGATGAATACTGCACCCCATAAACTGGTATTGTCTTGGCCTTCGGGTCTTGATTTACGCCGGTCTATGGGTCTGTCCTGTGCAGTTCTAGGAGGTCCACCCTCCCAGGCTTTGGGGTGGAGTAAGTTTATCGCTTACTGCCTGAGGCGCCCCTACCGGGGAATGCCGATGGGGCTGCCCAGGAATTTTTTGTAGGCCAGAGTGCTCACCTTCTCGGGCGCTGGCTTTTCAAATCATACTTTCCCGACCTTGTGTCACATCTTACCGCTGTGGGAGGTAGATAAATAACATAGTTAACCCAAAACAAGGCATGGTCGCCACTGTAGACGTAAGGGGCTACTGAGAAAAAACGGAGAAGGTTTTTTTTGGAGGTGGGGGGTCAACCTAAATTGGGAGCTGCGCAGCAAGATGTCTGTTTACATTAGTTTTAAATTTCTGTATGTCAGTACCGTCGGGGAAACAGGGAGCAGGGAGGGAGTTCCAGAGACCAGCAGCACGAGGAAAGAAGCTATTGGAGTAGAAAGTAGAAAGCTCTCCGGCATCTGGGGACCTCCACAGTGAATGGATGGGTTTTAACTGATTGCTGAGTTGGTCTAGTGAATTTACGTCGAGGGGGCACCAGAGTAGCCAGTTCAACCAAATATGGTTGTTTTGCAGAAAGGATTGTGAATTTTATTAATCGGAAAGGTACAAATCCATATATCCTCCATCCAACTATAGGCTACATAGTAGTGTCGGCTAAACTTTAAAGCCGGCGTTGTGCAACTAATCTAAGAGAAGGAAAACTCTGAAATAAAACTAGTCTCTCTCTACTTATCCCAACATTGTTTCCAGTCTTCCTGGACTTCTTGCCACTGGACGCAACCAATGCCAGTTCAGGTGAGGTGCAGTTAAGTATTGCGCAACCCTTTCTTCATTATAGACTCGCTATGCAGACACTCTTACAGGGGGTATCCATTGTCTCTCGGATACGTATAAATATTGACATGCTTCACGCTAGAAGTATTAAAAATACGCTGTACAGGTTTTAAAACATGAACGCTCGTTCACTGTTCGTCTAAACCTTAAATCTTCATTTTGTTTTACTAAAGAGTCACCAACTTATCAAGGTGCAAAGGCCACTCGAGGATAAGGGTTGATGGGTGTCAGGTGGACGGTGAGACAACACCGTGATTATCGGTAACGGTGATGGAACTTTGGCAAAATTTGATTCTTTAGGAGGACGGCTTAACAAAAATTTGTTTACATTGGACTTGAAAACGACAATGTTGTAGTCAGCTGGGAAGCAGCCCCGCAGTATTGAGTTCCACAGACGATTAGTTTAAGGAAAGAAACTTGGCTCATGGAAGTTTAGTTTAGTTTTAGGCAGAGAGGGAGAAGGGAAAATTATTGACAGTGGTTGTAGCTAGACGAGTTATTTTTGTTGTGAATGTTGTGCAGGGGGGGGGGCATTGATTGGAGCTCAGTCGAGCACCTGCCATGAAAATAACGATAGAGCAGAGAAAGACTAGCAACCTCTCTTCTATGAGAAAGAGGCTGTAGGGTGGAGAAGAGGACATCACCCACTAGATTTCGAAGTCGGTTTTGTACACTGTCAAGGCATTAAAGGGTGCTCTGAGCAGCACCTCCCCATATGTGGCAACAGTACCTCCCCATCTTAGGGTGTATCTGACTCTTATACGGGTAGCTAATTGCGTCAGGAGTGAGACACCTTCTGGAGCGGTAGAATTATCCAACGATTTTTCCAGCGACCTTGGCAACAGATTTGATGTAAATCTTCTATTTCAGGTCAAGAGTGAAGTTCAGTCTCAGAAACTTGTCGAAGCTTCCTCCAAGACGAGAGCCATTCATTGTAATTGGGGCAAAGTGAGGATCAGAGCGTTGGTGGTGAAAAGAGAGAAGCTTGGTTTTGGACGCATTCAAAGTTACCAGTCACCGTTTTCCCCATTGTTCAGAAGAGAGAGAGTCAGAAAGATCTTGGTCATTGCTGTTCTTTGAAATGTTGCCGTAGATGGTTGTGTCGTCTGCATAAATGTCGGCGAATGATCTTAGAATGTGATTTGGGAGATCGTTGATGAAGATCAGGAAGAGGGTTGGGCCCAGAATGGATCCTTGAGGCACTTTGATACTATGAGCTTCGTACTTCCGCTCATCTACGACTACTTTCATGAATCTATCAGAGAGAAAGGATTTGATGGTTCCGCGGACAATTCCAGATATTCTATAGCAGCACTTTTCATGATCCAGATCATTTCCATATCTTTGCTCGTCATAATTGTTCAGCATTTGATCGTCGTTTCTGTTGTCGTGAAAAGATTTCCTGATTATTTCTTTTTCTACAACTTAGCGTTTTGTTTTTTTATCGAAGGATTTATCTCTGTTAATTGTAAAAAGGGGCAAACTTAAAGCTTAACTGCCTTAAAATTTATAAAGATAAATAATTAAAGTCGGTCTATTTCTCGACCTTTTTCATCAATAGCTTCTGTCTTACAAAATCAATGTTTCATTCTGAATAGCCAGTTCTTGTGGATCGTGTTACCATGTTCTTCAGAACAATGAAATGTATATCGATTTAATACCTTTCAAAAAATACTATATCCGGTAAGGAAGATCATTAAAATTGAGACATTTTTCAATAATGACCTAAACAGCAGAATCAAAACGTTCTACATTGCTCTATCTATTTCAGCTTTCAGATAAACTATGTTTATTAAACTATAAGTTTAAAAGAAATATTTTAATATTTTTTTTTAAAATGACTTGTTATTAATTAATAACATTATGAGACAACTTCACATGTGTTTTTGTTTTTCCCACATCTACATAACTTACAGGTTAAATTATTTTTTTATTTTTTTTATTATTAATCGAATATTATTACAGTATTCGTCAGCCTCGTAACTCTCGCTTCTCTTATTTTGTCCTTTAGTCCTCACATTCCATGAGCGATGTTTCTGACAAAGGGGGAAGAATTGCTGTTTTCTGGAACGAAATCTATCCATCTAACACTTGTCGTTGGCTAATTTTTTAACTTGAAGTAGTATTTTTTTTTAGCTCCTTACATCAAGTGGCTTCATACCTTGTCTGGAGCGATTTACAGTAAAAACAAAAAACAAACAAACACCACAGAGAAAGATGCCTTCATATCTCCTACCGGGTGAGCTTTTTTTTTTCCCTCTGATCATTGATCCAAAATTCTTGTTACCCTTACAAACAAGTAACAATAATAGAGGAACAAGTAATACGGTAAACCAGAAGAATCCCTGACTCAAATCTGCAGCAAACGGTGTCCAGTCAGATTTAGTTCCTGATATTAAAGACTTCCGGTTTTGGGTCGTTTACTCTTGTGGTTTGCTAAGTTTTGTACTAATTTTGATTTATTAATTTCCTTATTAAATTGTTAACTTAAAGTACAGAATAGTTAACAAAACCCCTACCTCCCCCATGTTAAGAATGGCTTTTTGAATAATCTTTTGCAGTTCACGGACCGTGCTGAAATAATAACGTTATTATTTAAAAAGCCATTCTTAACATGGACAGGAGGGGGGGGGACTTTTTTTTTACTATTCTGTACTTTCACCTAACAATTTAATAAATAAATTAATAAACTTGGGAAACTGAAACTCTTGCCGGAAGTTATATTATGGATACATTAGGAACTGAATCTGACCTGACACCGTTTGCTGTGAACTTTAAGTCGGGGATTCTTCTGGTTGCCCAGTTTATTCACTTTCATTATTATAATTTTAAATAAGTAAATTATTAATTATATAATGATTAAAATTTTTACAATATATACACAAAGTAAAAGATGAAACATGAATTGGAACAAACACATAGAAGGCATTGCCAAGGTTGCTGCAAAGTAGGTGGGCTCCCTCTACCGTGCTAGAAAACTTCTCACACCTGACAGTATCCTATATCTCTACAAAGCATCCATCTAGCCATGCATGGAGTATTGTTGCCACATCTGGGCTGGTGCACCATCCACTAGTCTCTCCCTCAGACAAGGTCTAAAAAGAGTCTCCAATCTGATAGGTCCTTCACTATCCACCAAGCTCCAGCCCCTGTCCCATCGCTGCAATGTTGTATCCTTGTGCTTGTTTTACAAATACTTCAATGGATTGTACTCCGATGAACTTGCTGCTCTGGTACCCCCTCGACGTAAATACACTTGATCAACCCGACAATCAGCAAAATCCCATCCATTCACTGTGGAGGTCCCCAGATGCCGGAGAGCCTTCTACTCCAATAGCTTCTTTTCTCATGCTGCCGGCCTTTGGAACTCGTTCCCTGTTTCCCCGACTGTACTGACATGCAGAAATTTAAAACAAATGTGAACAAACATCTAGGATGATCCCCTAAAACTTCACCCTAATTCTCAGTAGCCCCTTACGTCTACAGTGGCAACTTGCCTTGTTTGCGGTGAATTAAGTTAAAAAAAAATTTTTTTTAAAAGATGAAAACGAGAGATGGTGGTATGTAAGCAATTATGGAATTTCCACTCAGTCGGAAAGTTTATAAAAATCTTGGGTTCCTCAATTTCTCCGGACAATGATAAAACACAATCTAAGTATAATTACTCTCATGTTGTTGTTTTTTGTTTTACATTTCGTCATATCGTCAGACGTCCGAAATATCTATTGTTAATGATAATCTTGGGTTCCTCTATTTTCCCTGGTTATACAACACAAACATGAAAGTATAAATACTCCCGGGCAACACCAGGTCGGGACGGCTAGTATATAGTTTTTAATATTAAAATTAAAACAGTTCAGTTTAATCTTTTGGTACTTTTCCAGATTAGAAATCAAACTAACTTTTACCCCGTTGTTAGGGTCAGGGTTGAGGTCAAAGTTAGCTCGGGTTCTAATGTGAAGAAGTACCTTTTTTTTTAGTATGTGACATAATATCTTTGATAATTATGAGATTGTCTTGATTACAGACATCAACTCTGCATTATAATATGATGCTAGTAGTTAAGAATGCTACTTCATCTAGTCAATAGAAGGAAAGACAGGCCTTAAAATGGAAAGCAGAGACTGTTATGTCTAGCGCACGTTAGGCACGACTACAGTGTAGGGCACATCAACCAAGAATCAATATATGGGTTTCGATATCAATCAAACATGTCTCGTTCTTTCACCGTCACTGCCCTAAAATGAAACGTCATTGATTACTTATTTAAAAACGAGAGATAGAAAAGGAAGAGAATTTGTAAGCTTTCACGTCATATAATAAAAGTTAAGAGACGGCTTTTCATTACTGTTTTTTTTTGTTTTATGAAAACATAATGCCTCATTTATGGAGACAATACAACATGGTGAAAACAAAATGATATTTTAGATTTGTGGGTTTTTTTTTGTGATTGCACTTCTTGTTTTTGTAAAAATTATTAGAAATGTTTAAATGTTCATTTATCCCCCCCCCCTCCTGCTCCAAAGAAATAGAAATTAAACTATTTCGTAAAATATTAATATGGAGAAGAATTTTTGTAAACATTATTAAAGTCAGCGTAATGCCAGCTGTTCGTTATATAGAACTAGAAGAATAGGTCAAATGAATTCCACAAAACAGAACAGTTTTGCACCCCTTTTATGTCCCCCTTACGAAGATTAAAACCTTAAGTCTAGAATCCTTATTCCAATCTTGATCAAAATCTATTACATTATTTGGATTCTAGAAAATGTCTAAAATTTAAGGCTTAATTAAGATTAAAACGATCTTAAGAAGAAATTGAAATTCAGGGAATCTTGCTTAATTCGTGTCTAATGACTATTGTTCAAATTTAATGCAAATCTGAAATATTTGAATTTTCAAATGGGAGGTTGTGCCCATATTATGCCCCCTTAAACTCTTTAAAATACCCCAAAAGAACTGACATTTTGGGAATATGTATTAACTGATGTCTAATACCTATTGTTAGAATTTCACAAAAATAGGAGTTATCTAAATTTTCATGAAGTTCTTCCACCTGCTTTTTTTACTTCAGTTGCATGAAACCAAACTAAACTAAATATAGCCCACATTATGATCCCTTACACCTAGCAGCTGTGTTCCAAAATTCGCAATGATCGGTTTATTAGTTTAGGAGTGAATCCTGTATAAATATATAAACACATACGCATACGTAACTTCCAAACCTGCACATACTCCATCGTACTCCGTGAACCGGAGCGCATTCCAAAATGATTCAGTCTGCGAAAGTTGGCTGACACTTGTACCGCCGAAAGTTGGCTGACGACTGTACCGCCGAAAGTTGGCTGACAATTGTACCGCCGAAAGTTGGCTGACGATTGTACCGCTGAAAGTTGGCTGACGATTGTACCGCTGAAAGTTGGCTGACGATTGTACCGCCGAAAGTTGGCTGACGATTGTACCGCCAGAAAGTTGGCTGACGATTGTACTGCCAGAAAGTTGGCTGACGATTGTACCGCCAGAAAGTTGGCTGACGATTGTACCGCCGAAAGTTGGCTGACGCTTGTACCGCCGAAAGTTGGCTGACGATTGTACCGCCAGAAAGTTGGCTGACGATTGTACCGCCAGAAAGTTGGCTGACGATTGTACCGCCAGAAAGTTGGCTGACGATTGTACCGCCAGAAAGTTGGCTGACGCTTGTACCGCCGAAAGTTGGCTGACGATTGTACCGCCGAAAGTTGGCTGACGATTGTACCGCCGAAAGTTGGCTGACGATTGTACCGCCGAAAGTTGGCTGACGATTGTACCCCCAGAAAGTTGGCTGATGATTGTACCGCCGAAAGTTGGCTGACGCTTGTACCGCCAAAAGTATGCTGACGATTGTACCGCCTAAATACCAGTCGAGAATACTTTCTCGAGAATCAGTCTGACAGAGACTGACCATTTCGGTGGCATTTATCTGCTGGATTGAGGTATTATGTCTTGGGTCGTCCGAGGAGGTCCACCCTTTCAGGCCTTGCCTGGGAAAGGGTTGGTTTATTGCCAATTGACCGAGGCACACCTACCGGAGAATGCCGACGGGGCTTCCCAGTTTATTTTTAGAGGTCAGTCTGGCTCTTCTGCTGGGGTGCTGGTTTTTTTCTCTCCACCTTCCGGCCTTATGCCACATCTAAAATAAAATAAAACATGACTTAACCTTTCTACACGGTCATGGCTGATGGAATGAGAATAATCTACCGTTATGGATTAAATAAAGAGTTTAATTTGAAATTCCATATAAGTTTGTGAGTTCGACATAAAGATTTCCAAATTTCGAAAAGATTCACCTGAAGAAGGTTGGAGGTTACATCGGCCGAAACGTTGTAAAAATAACAACCAAGATGAGAATAGTAGTCCTAATAATACAAGTAAAAAATGTTATTGAAAAGGTTGGCTTGTTCTGATAAGGAAATATTTTCAAAAGTGGTTTCGTCTGTGTACGAATATCGAAATAATATTTCCACTTTGTGCACACCAGTTGCCATGGCAATCAGTCTGGGAAAAGTAAGAAAATAAAACCTGTATAACCCTAACCCTAACCCTAACCTCCCCTCAACTGTTTGCTCTTTTTACTTCACTGGCCGATCATTGCCTTTAACTCCCACATTGTGTTTTAATCAGGTGTGACCAATAAGGGCAGAGGTTCGCACTTCAATAAAACTCCACAAAAAAAAAATGGAAAGCCAAAACTCACTGGCGCCTCATTTATTACCAGGTTTTGCATTTCGGCGTAAATTGGGCCAGGAATGATACAGCCAACAAGAGAACCCTAACTCTAACCCTAACCCTAATCTCTGACTCTTCTTTTTGTTCCATTCGGAACAGAGTCCAACCAAAAACTGAAACTTGAGGTGATTTTATGCATCAAACACGACTCTTTATATCGGCAGTTTAAGACTTTTCTAGTCTGTTCATTCATTCACAACTAACTACTCACAACAGTTCATTTGACTAATGTGATACTTAAGTTTATCAAATAAAGAATTTTACATGCATATTTGTCAATTGTTAGGGAGTTTAAGGGAAGAGTACCTTATAGGTAAGTCACTGTTCCCGCTAACATTTGTATATCTTTGCATTTGAAAATTATTAAATAAAGACGTTTTATTATTATTATTATTATTATTATTATTAACTAAAAGATTTGCACTTTTTTCTAGAGGAATAATTTTTGCACACCTTTTCCAGTGACTTAGTATTGGTATTTCTACGTTTAGGGGAAAAAAATTGAATAGTTATTTTTCTCTGATATTTAACAGCGTCAATAAAACTATAATTAAGCCTATTATATATAACATCATAATATTACGGGGGAATTCTTCGATCTCGACAAAAAAGTGCCTGTCATCGTCTTCTTCATCGACATGTACGTCTTTCAGCAGCAGTTGAAGTCTTTTCTTCTTTTTTCTCTTTGTGATTGGAATAACGGAAGGAATTAAAAGAACAACAAATAACTCCATCATTTGCTCTGAGATTTCATTTACTTTTTACCACAAATTACTGTAATATATGTATATATATATATATATATATATATATATATATATATATATATATATCTCCTCCCAACCAACCCCTGTAGGGTCATAGAAGCCACAAAAAACCACATCTGATCACTTTGACGCCCAACTCTCCAGAGGCAGAAACTCTCTACTTTTTCTGCCATGTATTTCTTCCCATTATGCAACTTCCGGTACACATCAGTTTAACTTCTAACATAACCTCGAATGGAGAATTCCATTTGCTGGCTTAATTGACCCTGTTTTTATCTTATTAGATATAAAGACTGTCTGCTTTCAGAGCCATCTTCTCTCATAGTATTAAACAAAAAAGAACAAACTCACGTTGAACTATTTTCAGTGTCAAACATCAAAACCATGGTGGATATAGGTCACCAGATCAGTATTTTCTCTTTTATTTAAGCTGGTGATACCAGATCAGACTGCTCTGTGGCTCCCTGAGACGAAATTCACCTACATTGACGTTTTTTTTTTTTTTTTTTTTTTTTTTTTGTAAAACTTAATTATGTTCTACAAAACCAAAAACAAAAACAACAGCCCCTCTCCCTTTCTCCCTCCCCTTTTTTATTTTTATTTTTCCTACCCTACTCCCGGTCCTGGATATGACCTTAAACTACATCCGATGGTGAGATCCGGCTTACGGACTTTGGGGAATGTGGAGCCTCCTCTTAATTACCATTGCTCCCAGGTCCACCCTGACCCGGAGTGGTAGTACCTGTTAGGGTCCCAACTATGGGTTAAATAGAAACAGATATTAAAAGGGGAAAGAAACAAAAAAGAGAAGAAAACAAGACCAGATTCGGCATTAAATAACCCAAAAAGGGTTGATATGCCGTAAAACAAAACTACCAAACCAAAAACCATGATTAAACATTTGAAGATATAAAGAACTTGAAGCATAAAAACTTTCACTATAATGACCAGATTCGGCATTAAATAACCCAAAAAGGGTTGATATGCCGTAAAACAAAACTACCAAACCAAAAACCATGATTAAACATTTGAAGATATAAAGAACTTGAAGCATAAAAACTTTCACTATAATGACCAGATTCGGCATTAAATAACCCAAAAAGGGTTGATATGCCGTAAAACAAAACTACCAAACTACCATACCTTTTATTTAAGATAAGACTTATCTGCCCTTTTTTGCTAATTGTATGTTTGGAGTGAATGAATGGTCAAGATAGATGGCTCTGATGACCATTTAATTTGAAATTGGGTTGATCCGTTAGTCTGCTAGGATGATCCTTCATCGGTGGCTAATCCTGGAAGTCTAAGGCAACTGATCAGGCGGCATGTACAGTGGAATGCGGAGACTACAAGAGAAGTGAAGAGTGAATTATTATCCTTACTTGTTTCTTCATCATAAATAAACATTGACTTGAAAAGGGGAGAAGAAAACATGGCGTCATATGTGAATTCCGAGAAGCAAAACTCAACTGAAAGTTTTCACATGATTGGGTCAGTGTGTTGCTTTCTTGTAAGAGTTGCCGAATTGAAAAATCTTTCGAACAATAAGCTACGGCAATTTCATATTCTTACATACGTTATCACCCTCCACCCCTTTTTTGAAAAGATGGGATCGCCCAATCACTAAAGATGCAATTTGAAATCAGAATTATTTTTAAAAAAATGTCATTTGATGTTGCGGTTGCATCGAAGGTGAAAATGTTTTTACATACGTTATCACCCTCCACCCCTTTTTTGAAAAGATGGGATCGCCCAATCACTAAAGATGTAATTTGAAATAAGAATTATTTTTAAAAATGTCATTCGATGTTGCGGTTGCATCGAAGGTGAAAATCAAACTAAGATACTCTTTCTTGCTTTTCGAACTCGGATAAAACTGTAGTATCTGTTCTGTCTAAAGATGGTACAACAATATTGTGAGGTCCGCATTCGCGTCGGACGTCCATAGACTGGAAATATGTCACAACCTCCTAAAAAGGTTTTGGAAATATAACCCCGATAGCCAGATATATTCTGAAACTACATTAACGAGAGTACTTAGATAAGTATATTTCAGTTTGAACAAAGATTGTATCATAAATATTGTGTGGTCTGCGTTCACGCTGGACGTTTAACGAATGAAAATATGTCACAAACTCTTACAAGGGTTTTGGAGATGAACTCTAATAAGCACAGCAGATGAAAGACACAACTGTGGAATTTCCATGGGTCCCGTTAGTAAACAGAATAATTCTCGTAATTTTCTTGACCGATTTTCCTTAAAAATGTTGATTAATAATATTGATAATTGATTCCTTTCGTTTTATCTAATATATAAAGATATCTTGTTGGATTTTCAAAGTCAGATCACAATAGCATTTAAGTCTACAAATTTAACTTTGCTTCTGACAAATTTTCATTTGTTATTGTTGAACCATGTTATTGGCAATATAACAGTGTACTTTGCTACAATAAAAAAAAGAAGTACTTAGTCCGGCCTAGATGACTTGTAATATGAAGCATTTTTAAATAATCATCAAAAATTTTTAAATCGGCAAAGGGGATAACTCATATTTTTAATTGACGAGTATAATAGGAGTTCCCTGCCTTACAATTAAACTTTTATTTCTTTTACTGTATAAGTTTTCTAGGAGAGTAGAAAGTGGGCCCCGTAACTCGCTTCCTTTATTTTGTCTTTTAGTCCTCACATTCCATGAGCAATGTTTCTGACAAAAAGGGGAACAATTGCTGTTTTCTGGGTCGGAATCTATCCATCTAATAACACTTATCGTTGGCTAGTTTTTGACCATGAAGTGGTATTTATTCTTAGCTCCTTACATCAAGTGGCTTCATGCCTTGTCTGGAGCGATTGCTATAAAAAAAATTCTAAAAAAATGTGCAAATGTGTCAACGATGAAACGTTAGAACGACGCAATCCTGTCTGTAGTTCATCGGATGGAGAAAATTGCCCGTCTAACTCTACCGGCCTCCATGAGAAAGTATGAAGTACGACAATGTCTCAGCTGGTATGACCGCGTCATCGGCTGTCAGTCATCCAAAATGCTCTAAAGTGTGTCTCACATTGACGTCGATGGCCCAAAGCCGCGTGGTAGGCCACTTAAGACATGGAGGAGATCAGTTGATGACGATCTGATCCTGGCGGGCGGCACAAGCGAAATGCCAACAGACAGGAAAAGTTGGAAGTCATTCACGAAACGTGTAACCTCAAGCATTTGACAAGAATAGGAAAAATGAAAATAATAATAAACAAATACAAAAGAAGAACTAAAATAATTTCACCCTAACCCTAACCCCAACCCTAACCCCAACCCCAACCCCAACCCTAACCCCAACCCCAACCCCAACCCTAACCCCTAACCCCAACCCCAACCCTAACCCCTAACCCCAACCCCTAACGCTAACCCCTAACGCTAACCCTAACCCCTAACGCTAACCCCTAACCCCTAACGCTAACCCCTAACCCCTAACGCTAACCCCTAACCCTAACGCTAACCCCTAACCCTAACCCCTAACCCCTAACCCTAACCCCTAACCCCTAACCCTAACCCTAACCCCTAACGCTAACCCTAACGCTAAACCCTAAACCCTAACCCCTAACCCTAACGCTAACCCTAACCTTTAACGCTAACCCTAACGCTAACCCTAACCCCTAACGCTAACCCTAACCCCTAACGCTAACCCTAACCCCTAACGCTAACCCTAACCCTAACCGACATCGGATCGACTCGCACAGAGTTGGTTTGATATTCAAAAAATATATTCATAAATCGATCTGCTATTTTTTCTCAGCTTCATTTTTGGCATTTGTTTTGAGCAAAACTGTTTTTTGAGGGATTCTGTCTTTTATTTTGATTTTCATTAATTTCATCGTTTTTGAAAGCGAATAATTCGGACGTTCGCATTTTGATGCTAATATTTGTTTCATGTTATGAAAGCTTGTTGGAAATGGGTCAGACTTTGAACTAAAATAAACAGACTTTTCTTTCTTCGGCGGATGAAAGAGAAAGGTTAGACTATTGAAATTAAAAATAGCAGACTCCTGCTTGTTTGTTTTTGGGTTGCGATAGCGGGAAGATGAATCTGAAACCGTTTTTTGGATGGTTTGATGGATGGGCCGAAAATTCCAAGTGAATGGGAAGGCCAATCTAAATTGGGATGGATTGACCAATGGAGATGAAGACCGGGAGACGGACATAAATATAGATGAACAAATGTGGATACAGACGGGCGTACCCACATGGATGGAGACAGATGGATGGACTGACATGCATTAACAGCGGTAGAACCGGATAGACGAAGACAGAGACGGATCTGCATGGATGAACACAGACAGACGGACTTGCAAAGATGGAGGCAGATAAACAGATGGATGGACACAGACAGACGGACTTGCAAAGATGGAGGCTGATAGACAGATAAACAGATGGATGGACCGACATGGATTGAGACAGACAGACAGACGGACGGATCTGCATTAACAGAGACAGACAGACAGATCCGCATGGACAAAGGCAGAGAGATGGATCTGTATGGATGGACATACAGACTTGCACAGATGGAGGCAGATAGATAGACAGACAAACAGATGGATGGACCGACATGGATTCAGACAGACAGACAGACAGACCCATATGGATGAAGACAGAAAGATTGATCTGTATGGATGGACATACAGACAGACAGACAGACTTGCACAGATGGAGGCATAGATAGACAGACAAACAGATGGATGGACCAACATGGACGGAAACACAGATGGACAGACCTGCAGAGATAGAGAGGAACAAACCAACATAGATGGAGACGAATGGACCAACACGGCGCTCCTTAAACTCATGACTTCTCATCAGTTTGGTCAGTGGTCATTGCTGAATGCCACAGGGACACATGGCTATGAAGAGCGCCCTTGTATAATGTTCAATAGTGACCATTAAGTTTGACCTTTTCTCAAATACAGCCCTTGTGGGGAGGCAAGTAAATAGATGCACAGATGGAGCCGGAGGGAGTCACATGGTCGAATGCAGGCAGGCTAACTGGGGTGCAGATTGTAGATGGAACAAAGGTGTTAATGTAATGGGGTCAGCCGCGATGAGCGAGTAGAGAGAAAAAGGTCGACTGCGCTAGCGAGGAGATCCTGCCGAATTGGCTGAGATAGACGAGGAGATGTGACAAGATTGCGTGAGATGGTTAACCTAGTTGCAATTATTGCTTTGAGCTATCAACCCAGAATGTAGAATTCGGACTAGGTTTTTGCGTAAATGTTTATTTTGTAACTATAAACTATTATAGATTATTGTAAACAATTGAATATTCCATGAGTTGTTTTTGAAAATAAATCATCATTACATCATCATCATCATCATTTGATCGTCTTATTTCCCTTAGTCAGGGTTCTGATGTTTTCTACAGTAGATGGGGCCATGTCAGGCGGGACCGACCTGTAGATGGGGCCATGTCGAGCGGGACCGACCTGTAGATGGGTCTACGCCATGTCGAGCGGGACCGACCTGTAGATGAATCTACGCCATGTCGAGCAGGACCGACCTGTAGATGAGTCTACGCCATGTCGAGCGGGACCGACCTGTAGATGGGTCTACACCATGTCGAGCGGGACCGACCTGTAGATGGATCTACCCATGTTGAGCGGGCTACACCTGTAGATGGGTCTACACCAGGCTGAGCGGGCTACACCTGTAGATGGGTCTACATCAGGCTGAGCGGGCTACACCTGTAGATTGGCCTTGAACCTGACCACAAAACAAAAAACAAATTTCTAATTAAAATCTTTTACCAAAACGACTGAATCTAGCATTAAATAACCCGAAAAACGTTGATATGTTGTAAAACCAATATTCTTTCATTGTGTGTTCGATCTGTCTCCGCTAATAAATGTGTGTATTTAATGATTTTAGATGTGCGTCCCTCCCTTTACTCTATATTTTGTATCTACTCCAAATTTGTGCTATTGAACTCAAAGGTAATACATGCGTCCCTAATTACTTTCTTCCCCACGAGGGCAAAGTTAGACACAGGGTCGGTTTTTTATGTGACGATATCCAGCTCCCCAAAAAGAGGCAATCAGGAATGGCAGAAATAAAAATTGCTACTGTTGAAAAAGATTTCTTTTTTCTTGACTGGTGGCAGAACAGATACTACACTTTGATTTCCAGATACCTTTATTTCCCCTTAAGCTGAGTGTGCACACGTGCGTGCGTGTGCACACGTGCGTGCGTGTGCACACGTGCGTGCGTGTGCACACATGCGTGCGCGTGCTCCATCCCAAACTTAGACGACGTACAGTTTGATCTATCTCTGTAGCCATGTTTCTTCGCAGGATATTCTAAAAAGAGATCTCATTTTTTACTCTACCCAAAAGGGAAACCAATAGGTTGTGTGTGGGGATCGAAGAGACTAATTATGGGGGAGGGATAGTGTGACTGATGGGATGGGTGGTCTGTGAGGGAAAAGCTATACGGGGCAACAAAGAAGGGGGGGGGGATATTGTTTTAAACTAAAGGCGGAGATGGCAGTGATGATACTGGACTAGGAGGAGGCGGGGATACATAGAATGGGGAGATTGGAGGAGGTATTGGTAGAGATACTGAGGGGATATGTGGGGAGTATAATAGAGGGGATAGTGGAGGGGGAGGAGAAGATACTGGTGGAATGGGAAGTAGAGAAAAGGGTAGGAGGTTAGCTCTCTGTTATTTCCCAAAAATCAAGGTGTTTTAAGTCGGAAAATTACAGATGGGTCGAAGGAATAAGATTTATGTCAGACTGATTATTGAATAATAATAATAATATGAAATGGGGAGGGGAAAGAAACAGTCAAAAATACTGAAAGAGAGGGACAAACATATATATATATATAGAGAGAGAGAGAGAGAGAGACAAACATACACATACAGAGAGAGAGAGACATACAGAGAGAGAGAGAGAGAGAGAGAGAGAGAAACATACAGAGAGAGAGAGAGAGACATACGGAGAGAGAGAAAGAGACATACAGAGAGAGAGAGAGAGAGAAACATACAGAGAGAGAGAGGGACATACAGAGAGAGATAGATAGAGAGAGAGAGAGAGAGACAAACATACAGAGAGAGAGAGGGACATACATACAGAGAGAGAGAGAGAGAGAGAGAGAGAGAGAGAGAGACAAACATACAGAGAGAGAGAGGGACATACAGAGAGAGAGAGAGAGAGAGAGAGACAAACATACAGAGAGAGAGAGGGACATACAGAGAGAGAGAGAGACAAACATACAGAGAGAGAAAGAGAGAAACATACAGAGAGAGAGACAAACATACACAGAGAGAGAGAGACATACAGAGAGAGAGAGAGAAACATACAGAGAGAGAGAAACATACAGAGAGAGAGAGAGAGAGAAACATACAGAGAGAGAGAGAGAGAGAAACATACAGAGAGAGAGAGATGGGATTGTCTTAAAGAATATTATCGAGACAAGTTCAGTGTGAAACGAAAGAGCATTTACGCAGAGCATATATACAAATAGTCCGAAGGTTTTAAAACTGATGTGCGTAAGTTTATAAATGGTTGAAAGTGGTGACTCGTTGGTTCATGTATTCATGCACGTGTTTGCAACTGAAGCGTATGTGTTGATGCGGATGCTTTTACATTAACTATATTTAAATAGGTATATTTTTTTATTGTGATCGCACCTACGCAAGATTCTAGAGCTGGAGTTGCATAATTCATAGACTCGGGTGTATGTGGCTGTAGTCAGCCTTCTATCTTGAGGGACAATAGATACTCTCCGAAAGATTGCTAACACATCCTTGTCTGTATATACCATCCTTGTCTGTATTTTTTTATTGATAGACATACTGTAATAATATATATGGTTTAATTTTGGCAATAATACCCTCGAGAAAGCTATGAACCCGTATATCCCCCCTCAAACTCTGGATTGAATAGTAGGATAAAAGACTCAAACCAGTCTTTCTCTGCTCATTTAAAAAAATTTTTTTTGTTTTTAACATATTTCACCCCAAACAAAGCAGGTCGCCACTGTAGGCATAAGGGGCTACTGAGAATTAGGGTAGAAAGTTTAGGGGGTCATCCTAAATTGGCAGCTGTGCAGCGAGATGTCTGTTTACATTGGTTTTAAATTTCTGCATGTCGGTACAGTCGGGGAAACGGAGCAGGGAGGGAGTTTCAGAGGCCAGCAGCACGAGGAAAGAAGCTATTGGAGTAGAAGGATCTCTGGGGGCCTCTCGGGGCCTCTACAGTGAATGCCAGCATTGTTTCCAGTCATTCTGAATTTCTCCTTGCCATTGGATCCAAGCAATACTGATTCAAGAGAGGTGCGGTTAGAGATTGTGCAACCCTTGCTTCCCCATGCAATCACATTTATAGAGAGTATTCATTGTCTTTTGAGACTGTAAGGAAGCCAAAGAAAATATGGTTTGTTCTATTTTATGGCATATCAACCCGTTTTGTGTTATTTTATGCTAAAACATAATTGGAAACGATTTGTTGTGAAACCGATTCATTGAACATAAGTTGTTGTTTTTTTTACCCATAGCTGGAGAGGGATATTTATACTTTTCCCCGATAGTATTAGATAATAATTGGTCCAATTGGATTTGAAATTGGCTGAGCCAGTTCCATAGTCGGTGTCGGCATGAATTATGCCATTCAAAGGTAGATGAAGAAGAGAGATAAGAACATGGAAGGAGTGAGAGGAAGAGGAGAGAAAAGATAGCGAAAATGAGGAAGGAGGAGGAGGGGAGGAGCAAAAAAAAACACAAAGAAGAAGGAGGAAGTAGGAGGAAGAGAATTGATGTAAGGAGGAGTGGATATTGAATCTGAGATTAAAAATGAATGAGTAGAAGGCAGACGTAATGATTAGAAAGGAATGGGGAGAAGGAGGAGGAGGAGAAGGAAGAGGAGGGTAGAAAAAGAATATGGGTAGAAGAGAGGAGGAGGAGGGAGGGGGTATGGTAAGAGGAGATAAAGTTGGAGACAGAAAAAAGAAGAAGAAAGAAATTCCAAGGTGGTAAGAGAAGGAGATAAAGATACTAGAACAGATTACGAAAGTGAAGATGGGAAAATGAAAGCGAGAAAAGAAAGAGTAAAACTATAAAGTAAGTGAGTTGAGGGAGAGAGGGGGGGGGGTAGCAGACCAAAGAGTAAGAGTTCTGAGAATGGGAGAGAGGAGGAAAGGGTAATACTATGAAGATAGGAAAGGGAGATGAGAACAAAGAGTGGAAAAAAGTAAAAGTATAAAGAAAGGAAGAAGAGAGAGGAGAGAAATTTTTTAAAAAGTGTATGACATAAAGAATGGAAAATGAAATGAAAAAGAAAATACAGAGTAAGAATCGGAGGAGTATAAAAAAAATGTCTGAATTTGAAAGTGGAAAATGAGGAGAGAGTAAAGAAGCGAAAATAAAAGAGAAAAGGAAAAAAGTAAGAAGACTGAAAATTGGAAAAGGGGTAGAAAAAAGAGGAAACGTAAAAAAAAGATCCTGAAAATCGGAAGAAGTAAAAAAGAGTAAAACAAAATGGGAGGAGGAGGAGGAGGAGGAGGCAAATTGAGGTGGGACGTGTAAAAACTGTAAATTGGAAGAAAAAAGTGTAAAATAAAAAAGGTAATAAACTGAAACGAGGAAAAGGATGGGGGGGGGGGGGGAAAGAGTAAAAAGAAAAACTTGGAATAAAAGGAGAAAAAAAAGAGAAAGTAAAATTGAAAAAAAGTGAAAATAGAAAGAAGAGAAAAAGGAGAAGGAAAGAGGAAGAAAATTGAATTGGTGCGAGGAGGAAAGAGTAAAAACACTGAAAAAGGGAAGAGGGGGGGAAAAAGGGGGAAAACTTTAAAGCTGGGAAAAGAAAGGAAAGTTAAAATCTGCCGAGAAGAGGAAAGACTTGAGAAATCTGAATGCAGATATTTATATAAGGATGACGATTTGAATGATAAAGATAGAAAAATAATAAAAATTGTGAGTGGCCAGGTAAAAAGTCTTGTGGGAAGTCAGAAATGGGAGAGGAGGAAGAGGAGGAGGGGTGTGGGGATGAGAGAATTCGATTGGATGTGGTGAGTCGGACAGGGGGAGGAGGGGGGGGGGGGTAATGGGTGTGATTAGTTGAACACAGATTGTTGGGGAAAATATAATCAGCCATCAAAGTTTTTAATTTCCTGCTATGGCCAACCGATAGAAGAACAGGGAGAGGGGGGGGGGGTATTGAAACAGTTAAGTTAGATGAGGAAGGGGGGAGAGAGGGGGCTATTAAATGAAAAGGAAGAGAAACAGAAAATTCTCTCTTCAATTTTTTTTTTTTTTTTTTGCTTCAAGCATTCCCGAAGATCCTTTTTACACAATTTGTACACCCCCCCACCTAAATAAGAGAAGAAAACAAACTGTGTGTGTGTGTGTGTGTGTGTGTGTGTGTGCAGTATAGTTAGTAGTAGCCCATTGATTCCCAAGACCACAGTCACTCAATGATAGGATTGGATGAATAAAGTTCACCACGGACAGTAAAAATAAAAAACAATTTTTGAAAGTGTGTGTGTGTGTCCCATACTAAAACAGCTGTGGGAATTCGTTTTTAATGAATCGTTTACCCTACAAGCATTTTATTTATGGAAATCAGTCTTTTTCTTAGTTACGGATGGACCCAATAACATTTAATCTTATACATGTCTCCAGCTCTCCTGAGCTAATAATGCCGAAACAAACAATTACAATGGAATATTTGCATATATATATATATATATATATATATATATATATATATATATATATAGGGAGAGCCTGTGGACGAGTGGTTATAGCACTTGTCTTTGGGCTGGACGACCCGGGTTCGATCCCACTCACGGCATGCGAATTTTCGGGTCTGAAAACTCCCTCTGTCCACCCAGCAGTAAATGGGTACCTGACTAAAACTCATGGAAGATTCAAGGCAGCGGAAGGAGAGGGAAGGGCTCCGCCTTCCATATGCTGTGCCCTAGACACGGTGATTCTTAACAAATCACCGCCGCTACGGCCATGGGCAGTGTGCGATGTCGGCAACGACACTCGTGCGCGTCCAGGCTATGCGACCTTTACTTTTTATATATATATATATATATATAATCAAACCTCAATGGACACTCCTTCAACGGACAACTACCATCTGGACAAACCACATACCCTTTTTACACAAACTTTTTTCACGCCATTTTTTAATAATATTTTAATATTTTTCAAATATTTGAACTTTGGCTTTTTCTACAGCCAACTTATCTATCTGTATTTCTCCTCTGATGGTAAGATTTCGATCTTTGAAAAGCTTTGGCTTAAGGAAAGAACAATAAACACTGGTTTATTACAGAATACACCTTGCATTGAACAATCGAAATTTGAAATAAATTTGGACATTCGAACATGTTTATCACTCTTATTTCTTCTATCTATCTTTATATGTATATATATATATATATATATATATATATATATGTATGCGAATGTTGTACTAATTTATCTGTACCAAAATATATATATATATTTATTTTTTGGTACAGAAAAATTAGCACAACATTAGTACCGTCGGTTTCAAGCTCAGAAGGACTTAGCCATCCGGCTCTCTTCAGCTTATGTTGTCACCTGTTTCAGAAATGTGAATTCACGTGTCACTCTCGTTTGGATGTGTTATTTGCTTGAGAGTGTTATGTATATTTGTTTAAAATTAGTGTTAGGGAGGTTTAATAAGGTTTGAAAAAAGGGGGGGGTAAAATGTAACAGTTGAGTTTTAAAGTTGGAAAAAATAAAAAAATATCTCTATCCAAGACCTGTGATTCAATGTTTATTAGGAGCGTATATTTGGCCGTTACTGTTTTGAGGGTTAACTTTGCGTCGTCTAGAAAATGCTAAGGAGAGAATATGGGTTTATGGATTAAACTTTCGGAAGAATAAAAGGGTTAAAAAAATAAATAAATATTACGCTCTTAATTTTGATTCTCAATTGATCGAACACTCTGCTGGGATTTTTCCCACCATATTACAAAAGTGCAGTATTAGTGCAGTTCCAACGAGAGAAAAGTATATATGTAAAAGAAGTA
>OY744538.1:5383111-5470611 GCA_963556195.1 Sepiola atlantica
AAAATAAACAAATTAAAAGATGGATAAAATGCACGTGCCAAAAACATCCCGTTGTGCATCTTCTTTTTTCCTAGCCGTTATTCGATAAATTTAAAATCTTCACTTTTTCTGAAGAGGTTCATTGATCCGAACGAAGCTGGTAAATCTCTCGGTTTTGATGATTTCTTCCTGTGTATAATTTGTTTTTCTTTTTGTCTTTTTGTCCTCCACAGCATTTAATTTTATGATATATCGTGTATTTTATCCACATGTGTGTGTGTACAGTTTGAATTCTCTATAAATACACAACTTTACCAAATCAGCAAAAGTTGCCTCAAGTTTTCTACTTATTTGCAATGCAACTGGTAAATCTCTCGGTTTTGATGATTTCTTCCTCTGTTTAATTTGCTTTTCTTTTTGTGGTATTTACAATGAATTATCCGCATCTTTTTGAGTATTTGGACTAAAAAGGTGTGGTCTAATTAAAGCCCGGCGGATGCTGGTGATCAAACCCTTCAGAATCGTATAATCAATCAACACCCAATCGAATTCTCAAAATGAAAGTGACGTGAATAGCATATCGAACTGTACAACAAAAAACAAAATCAATATCAGTCTGTATTAAGTACATATCACACCCTGTATCCTGTAACCGTACTCTGATATCCAAGAGTAAAGCGTCTAAATTACAATTCATTCGAAAACCATTTTCCACAAATTTTTTAAATTTTTTTTTTCATTTTTTTTTTTTTAACATAGTTCACCCCAAACAAGGCAGGCCACCACTGTAGACATAAGGGGATACTGAGAAAAAAGGGAGAAGGTTTGGGGGGGGGGGGTCAACCTAAATTTGGAGCTGCGCAGTGAGATGTCTGTTTACATTAGTTTTAAATTTCCGCATGTCAGTACCGTCGGGGAAACCGGGGGCAGGGAGGGAGTTCCAGGGGCCAGCAGCATGAGGAAAGAAGCTATTGGAGTAGAAAGCTCTCCGGCATCTGGGGACCTCCACAGTGAATAGATGGGATTTAGCTGATTGTCGAGTTTGTCTAGTGAATTTACGTCGAGGGGGCACCAGAGTAGCCAGTTCATCAGCGTATATGCAAGTATATCAAAATACTAGTTGCAGTACCCGTTCCAGGATGGGGCAACATTACACGAGGGCAACATTAAACCCTTTAATACGTCACGGCGAATATCGCATCAGAATTGTATTCCCAACCTTTTTTTTCTTTTTTTTTTTTTTTAACTGAGTTCCCTCCAAACAAAGCAAGTTGCCACTGTAGACGTAAGGGGCTACTGAGAATTAGAGTGAAAATTTAGGGGATCATCCTAGATTGGGAGCTGTGCAGCTAGATGTTTGTTCACTTTAGTTCTAAATTTCTGCATGCAAGTACAGTCGGGGAAACAGGGAGCAGGGAGGGAGTTCCAAAGGCCGGCAGCTCGAGGAAAGAAGCTATTGGAGAAGAAGGCTCTCTGGCATCTGGGGACTTCCACAGTGAATGGATGGGATTTAGCTGATTGTCGGGTTGGTCTAGTGTATTTACGTCGAGGGGGGGGGGCACCAGAGTAGCAAGTTCATCGGAGCACATTCCATTGAAGTATTTGTAAAACGAGCACAAGGATGCAACATTGCGGCGATGGGACAGGGAGCTGGAGCTTGGTGGATAGCGAGGGAACTATTAGATTAGTGACTCTTTTTTGGGACCTTGTCTAAGATGGAGAGACTAGTGGATGGTGCACCAGCCCAGATGTGACAACAATACTCCAAGCATGGGTGGGTGGTGGCTTTGTAGAGATATCCTGACAACACATGAAATGATAACATCCGGAAACTACCGACGCCAAGTCGATTTTAGCTTGGGTATTTTTGCCACATTTGAGTACAAAAGAGAATTTCTAACCTAATAGGGCCCGCACTGTCTGCCAATCTCCAGCCCCTGTCACATCGCTGCAGTTTTGTATCCCTGTGCTTGTTTCATAAGTACTTTCGCATAATGTGATTTGATCAATTTACTGTACATGTATCCCCAAAACGAAAATATCCCCGACCAACCCGACTTGCAGCAAAATCACAATCCTGCATTTTTACTTTGAAAGCTTCTTTCCTCTACCTGCTTGCCTTTGGAGATCCTTGCCTGCACCCTGTTTCCTCGACTGTACCAACATGCAGAAATTTAGATGTAATGTGAACATCTTTCTGCCTAACTCTCAACACAGATTTCCCCCTATAAACCTATCTCCGACCATAGTAGTCCCTTATGTTTCAGATTTGGAGAATACGGTGGTTGCAGAAGCAATTCGAAGTGTAATTTATGTAGTTTTGCCATTTTTGCAATCAACTTATGACACGGTGCATTGTTTTGGTGAAAGAGCGCTTTTTTCTTTTTTATTTGTGGCCGTTTTGGGTCAGTTTCAGCGTCCAGCATCATTTCTGTCTGTACAATCATATTTAAAGTCGGCATACTATCTCTGAACCGTTATTTTCAACAGAGCCAATCACATTATCAAGCCACTGCTTTCTTCTTCTTCTTCTTCTTCTTCTTTCGTGTGAATCAGACGATTCTGGTGTTGGCATTAGTTTCTCCGATGTTTTTCTAGTTAGAAATTTTTCTGGAAAGACATCGAGTACTTACAGGAAGAACCACGAAAAGGTTGCCAAGTGAAAGTGGTACTGTGGAACCGACTGGATTCGAACTTGGAACACCCGCTTAACCACCGTCACCTCCAAAGCCACTGCTTTGCTTTGTGTGAATAGTACTTGTTCCCATCGGAAAGCAATGTTTTACCAGTACACGAAATTCAGATTTTTCTATTGTTTTCAAAAGTTTAATTATATAGCTGTAATTTGTCATCTAATAATCTGATTGGACTCAAACACGGACTATCTAAAGGTTTGTTCTTTATAAAAATCATATGGATTTTCTTTAATTTTTTTTATTAGTGGCGCCATCTATGTCAGGCCCGGGACTTATTGAATGATTGGCATACACTCCAAATATAATTTCGATTTATTATTTGTTGCCAAAATTCAACAAATTTATGCTCAATATTTGTTGATTTATCGAAAGAAAATGTTTCATTTTATTCGTACAAAGTTGACCCTAATTCTAACTCTAATCCTCTAAAATGAATTTAAGTATTTAAAGATAATTTCACACATAGAATTGTTTATACTGTTTAAAGAAAAATATCTACAGGTTGACCGCCATGGAATCGGTAATAAAATGCATAATCTTTCTCCAATCCAACTATATCTGATTCAAATAAACTTAAGTCTCTGCCTGACTTCTCCACCGAGTTTCAGTCCTTAATGTCCAACAGTCTTTGGTTTACTGCCGTTCAATGAAACCTGGATACAATATGCAAGATTGTCAAGAACGGTGACCCACTCTGCCTCTCTTGGCACCGCCCGACTTTTGGCGGTGATGGTCCTCTTCAGTTGACGAATAGTCTGGAGATTGGTTTGATAAACATTATCTCTGGGGGTTGTTAAGGTCCCGTGAGGGTGAAGCTTATTTAGAATCACACTATCTACTGATGATACGATCACCAATGTGTTGCTACACATCATTGAACGGCAATAAAGACTGTTGGACATTCATGACTGAAACTTGGTGGACAAGTCAGGCATAGACTGTAGTTTATTTGAACTAAACATGGTCTTTTTTTGTCTGAAATATGGTTGTATTACAGGAAGGACTGTTAATTTTATTGAAGATTCCATGAGTGAAATTTTGAGGGTTAGAGTTAGGGTTTTTTTTGGGGGGGGGGGGGGGGGGCTACGCTGTAGTTAGCGAAGGATGGAATATTTTCAGTTTGCGATTCAACATCTGCACTTTTATTGGTTTTCCTCTTGAATACTGCTCTTTAGTTCATGAAAAATACAAACAAATGCAATATGAGTGTGGGGAAAAATGTTCTTCTCCACTTTCTATTGAGTTCACTGTTGTTGGTTTTATCACAATTTTCTTTAATTAATGTTAATGTTATAATCACTAAATCCGAATGCCCAGCCATATTGTTTCTGGCCATATTGGATTTTGCCTAGCCACTAGACTGAATTTTTGTCAGTTAAGGAGAAATGCAGTTGGGGATTGCACAACTCTTGCTTTACTATCTCTATGTTTATTGATGAAAATGTTAATTCAAACTTAAGCGTTACAGGATGAAAGACAAAATGTCATAAAGATATGTCTCCGCATTTAAAAACTGAACGACAGACAAATCCTTTCATCGCGACTTCATGATCATCAGCATTATCATCACCATCAGCATTATCATCATTAGCATCATCATCATCAGCAGCAGCATTATCATCAGCAGCAGCATTATCATCATCAGCAGCAGCATTAGCATCAGCAGCAGCATTAGCATCATCATCATCATCAGCATTAGCATCATCATTAGCATCATCATCATCATCATCATCGTCATCATAATCATCATCATCGTCATCATCATCAGCATTATCATCATAATCATCATCAGCATTATCATCATAATCATCAGCATTATCATCATAATCATCATCATTATCATCATCAGCATCATTAGCATCATCATCATTATTAGAATCATTAGCATCATCATTATCATCATCAGCATCATCAGCATTAGCATCATCACCATCATCAGCATTAGCATCATCATTAGCATCACCATCATCATCATTAGCATCATCATCATCATCAGCATCATTAGCATCATCATCATTAGCATCATCATTAGCATCACATTCGTTTGAACGTCCGTTTTACATGATGGCATGTGCTGGACAGCTTTTAGAAATTGATTTTTAAAATAACCTATCTCTACCCAGGTCTTATTTATCCATTTTTCTTTCAGGTCCATTTTTCATCATTTTATCCCATGTTTTTCCTTGACCTTTCCCTCTGAACTAAACCTACTACCTCAACTGTTCTACATCTACATCTACTAACCCAAGAACTCTCATCCATTCTTTCGTACGTGGCCATAAACGCATAGAAAACCATAGGTCAAGATATCAATCCAGACAATTAGATTTTAACAAATGGCTTTTTTTTTAAATCACAACGAAAACATTTTGATGTTTTTCTTTTTATTTTGATAATGATAGGAGATCTAAAAAAAACAAAACTGGATTAGCAGTCCATTAGGCGCAATCTCTGCTTCTTATATGTTTACTTTTGAATACATTTTAATGTATGTAGGAAGATCAAACAGAGTTTCGCACTGAAACCGATGCCCATTAGCAGCAGAGGGTGTGGCGCATATTCACAATTGCTTTCCCCCAGGGTCATTAGTTAATATCTTTTACTCGCGTGTAACCAATTTCTCTAATTTGTTGGACTTGCTTGATTACACGTCGCATTTTAGGCGCAATACACATATACCATTTTTTTATGACAGTACTTAGTACATGAATTTAGAAATTTAGTAACAGCATGGGGGTGCAGGGGTTAATACCAGTATCCTTTGGGTGATTAAGAGATTAAAGGTCATTAAAATTAATTAAAAACATGTAAAATCATTTTCTATGTTATTATAATGGAGATTTGGCATTTGTCTGATGTGTTTTTATGACATATCAACCTCTTTTGGGCATTTAATATCAAAACAGATAATAGAATCAAGACGCTTGTTCTTCCATTGGCTCCTATTTTGTTGTAAAATTTACTGAATGTAACTTAGAAAGTCAATAATACAATTATAGTCTTTGTTAGGGCAAGCTAACAAAACAAAATCGAGTTATTTCTCTTGAATCAAAAGTAAGAGTTATCGCCCTTGGGGAAAAAAGAAAGTCGTCTGCCTGGACAGTGAAAAAGTAAAGAGAACGACTCTCACGATCAAACAAGCATCTCACGTTCAGCGCTTTTCTACATTTCAATTTAATCGATGTGTTTGTTAAATAAATCTGTTAAAGGTTATATTTCGTACGTCCTTCATTTTTCTGAGTTGATATTGAACAGATAACGTATAAACATGTAACAGTCTTTTTTATTGCTTTTCTGATTTGGTTACAAAATTATTTATGATAAAATAAAAACAATCAGAAATCATTGATATTTTTAACTTATTAAAAAAAAAACTGATTTTAATAAATATGTTAATTCGTCATAGCATTCATTCTTTGAAACACGGTTTTGTTGTATATATAAATTCAATAGGTATTACAATATAGTAGATATTTTAACACTTACACAGTTGACCCCGGCTTCCTGACATAAAATGCACCAAACATTGATGTTATTGTGGTTTTCCTTTCCCTTTGCAAAACTCAATCATGTTCTGCAAAGGTAAAAACAAAAACAACAATTTTCCTCTAAAAAACAACCAAACGTTATGAATAAATATTTTAAGATATACAGAACTTGAAGCATACAAACTTTTACCAAAATGACCGGATTTGGCATTAAATAACCCGAAAAGGGTTGATATGCTGTAAAACAAAACAACCAAACCACAGTTGACCAAATCTTACATATCATTTTTTGATGATTAAAATTATTAAAAAATTATCGCAAATAACCGGTAAAAAAAACATGTAGATAGTGACATAATTTTGGTTTTGCTTACAGACACATAATCTCCATTACAAGAAGATATATAAGAAATGACACAGATCAGAGTAAATGGGATGTCTAACTTACATAATTATTTTAAAAAGCAAATTTTAATGATGTCCCAGTAGTATTTTTTTTTATGTAAATCGCTCCTGACAAGGCATGAAGCCACTTGATGTAAGGAGCTAAAAAAATACTACTTCAAAGTTAAAAACTAGCCAATGATAAGTGTAAGGTGGATAGATTCCGACCCAGAAAGCAGCAATTCTTCCCCCTTTGTCAGAAACATCGCATGTTGGCTTGTCTCTCCCTTCTGATCTTGGGAGGGGGAGATCTCTCGCTTCTGATCGGGGGGGGGGGGGGGTTCTCTCCCTTCTGATCTTGGGGGGGGGGGGGTGTTGGCCGGTCTCTTCTGTGTTATCTGGGGCACGGCATGCATGTTGACGTGTCTCTCTTGTGATCCGCGGGTCGATGTAGTCATCTCGGCTGGTAGCAGTGGTCCCTGAAAGAGAGCTCTTTTGTCCAGTGCTTACGCCCAGTCTTGTAGTGTGAAACGCAGCGAATCGACTGAACCGTGACAGGATGCTTGTCTGTTATCGGTTATACTCCCCAACCCGGAGGCTGGAAGGTGTGAATCTGGGTGAAGGGTTTAATAACAGCACCTGGTATATCGAAATGGTCACCCAGCAAAACACTGACCAAGCTCAACAGTTTGGTATCTGACATAAAACAATCGCTTACATAAATTCCGCGCATTTCACCTGATGATTTCCTGTTGGAATGAAACATGGACGCCTCTGTGCAGCTTACTTGCCTTAGATATATTTTCATACTACTACTAAAAAGCTCTACTCACGGATTTAAGTGGTGTGTGTCAACATGATTTTAGTTGTTGTTTCTCAACCAGCAGCTGAAAACTTTTATTCTGTGTTTCGAGATTCATAATGATCGGTTAATTAGTTTAGGAGTGAATCCTGTACATACAGACATATAAACATCTGAACGTACCTAACTTTATATATATTGTGACGTGACTACACTGTCTTTTTAACTATATCCTAAGTCTAATATGAAGGCCTTAACATTTAATGAGCAATTGTGTGTGTGTGAACATCAATCGAAGTCGGATTCTATTGTTTGAGGTGATAACCTTTTGTTGCCGCTGTTTTTGGTCCCCTCTCTGAACCCGATGGTTATGGAAACTTGACAATAAAACGTGTGTCCAGCTAAACAAGTCAACTCGATAAATCATTCACGAACAGAAAGAGAAAAGAACGTTTACTAATTTATTTACGCAAGAAAGAAGTCCATTCTACTTTAGGCAATTTATGAGGAATGCGATTGAAAAAATAGCAATGTATCTGGCATATCGATATTTGATTATGACTTGCCAATTGGTATTCATCTTCCTTCTACCATGTTATTTGCAAGAAAATAATGTATTTCGCTTAGTTTTCTTTTACAAAATAATTATTCCGACTAGGAAAATTGTTACAATGGAGACTACTTCAAATAATGACCTGTTTCTTTACATAAGCAAAAATCCATTCTACTTAATACAATTTATGGGGAATGAGATTGAAAGGATGGGGTGGTGCATGTTTTCTAATGACCAGTGTTGCATATGCTATACACACATGCAAATATATATATATATATATATATATATATATATATATATATAAATGGACAGATAATAAAGATACAATTTTATCTTTACATTAATCCTATCTTGAAAAGTCAATGCTCAATATACAAGATAGAGCAATAATAAATTTTTTGGGACATGTTACATTTTTCCTTCGAAGTTGATTATCTTCGCTCAAAAACTTTGTATATTTTCAAATATGTGCTAACAGTAATATAATTTTACTGTTTCATCCCTATGATCTCCTCTGATGATAAAAGCTTGCATTTTTGAAAATCCATGGATTAAGGAAAGGAAAAAAAATTTATTCATATATTCCTTGTTTAAACTAAATAATATTCTTTTTTGTTGATGTCGGGATGAGGTATGGTTCTGTTCAGTCTTAGGCGGTCAACCTCCCAAGGGGTTAGTTTATTATTAATCACCTGAGAATGCAGACGGGGCTGCTCAGGCATGTTTTGTAAAGCAGAGTGCACTTCTCCTAGTGCGCTGGCTTTTCAAAAACCACACCTGACCTTGCGTCTAACATCCTGTGGAGGAGGTAAATAAATATTCCAAGGGAATTGTTTGATGTACCATAACCAGTTCAGAGTCACACTCAATCCAATGATGTGCGGTTTGTAAGTGTCTTGTGTAGTGTTTTACTTTTAACCGGATATACACACATACACATGATAACAACTTCATGTAATAGATGAAAAGAGAGAGAAAGAGATTTTACAATTGAAATATTCGTGAAAAAATGAATATTTTATGACTTTTCGTGTTTTTCATTTTATTACCCTTTTCAGAATTCACTTTTATGACACTTTTATAATTTTTTGTCTCATGTCTTTTTGTCTCTTAAAAAAACCTAAAGGAAGATAAAACCCCTAAAAACATGTAAAAAAAACTAATTTAGTCGCTTATGTTGTGAGCTGACCATTAAGACAACTGAAAAGTCCATCCTCAAACTTTTAGAATCAAGACAAAAAAGCAACAAAGCAGGAAACAAATATTCATCGCTTTTTATGGGCCAATTGAGGTTAAACTCAGAAAATTAGTAAAAAAGAAAAAATATCAAAACCAATTTTTCACTACAGCCTCTTTCTCACAGAAAAGACGTCGCTAGTCTTTCTCTACTCGATCGTTTTTTCCATGGAAGGTGCTCGACTGAGCTTCAATCGCTGGTTCCTTTTTTGTCAAACTTTCACTGCAAGAACTCGTCTAGTTACCACAACTGCAAAGAAATTTCCTGCCCAACACCAAGCAGAATTCCTAACCCTAACCCTAACACCAAGCAGAATTTCTACCCCTAACCCTAACACCAAGCAGAATTCCTAACCCTAACCCTAACACCAAGCAGAATTTCTACCCCTAACCCTAACACCAAGTAGAATTTCTAACCCTAATCCTAACACCAAGTAGAATTTCTACCCCTAACCCTAACACCAAGCAGAATTTCTAACCCTAACACCAAGCAGAATTTCTAACCCTAACCCCAAGTAGAATTTCTAACCCTAATTCTAACACCAAGCAGAATTTCTAACCCTAACCATCAAGCAGAATTTCCATGAACAGAGTTTCTTTCCCAAAACTTCCCATCTGTGGAACACGTTACCATGGGATTGCTTCCTTACTGGCTGCAACAGGGTTGTTTGCAAATACTTGTCATAAACCGTCCTGATAAATAATCACATTTTATTCATTCCATTCATCATTTTCAATCCTTTCATAATATTCTTCATCAATCAACTGACAATAGCCTTATCCTCGAGTGGCATTTAGCCTTGGTAAGTGGTGACTCATTAGTATTAAACAATTTACATTTTCCATTTTCTCTGAGATGTTAACTGCAATTTCGTTAAATGTATTTTTCTTCGTTTTGTATGAATCGGCTTTTTATTTTGAATCAGCGTCTCAACTTTTTTATCTCTTTTATTGTGTCGTGATTGGTTTCCTTTTTAGAATCAGCTACTCACAGGAGAGACCAAGTTATGGTTGCAAACATCTATAGTGAAAGTGGCGCTACAGATCTGAGAGGATTGGAACACGGCACGCTGAGTCGTCAGTCTACGTTGGTTGTAAACATGTGCAATACTGCATGTTTAGTCGGCTGCAATGCATGCTACGGACGACAGGCCTGCAATGGGAGAAATATTTAGCCGAGGGAAGAGAGACCACCAAGATATGGCTGACGTCTTTAAAATCGTAATGCCCGCTTGGATATAAGGTTCCATGCTGTGATTGTGAACCACGAAAAGTAATGTTTTTACCAGATGGTGGGCCTCATAGTCAGTAAGTTTTTTTTATATCCATAGATTAACAGCTGATAATCTTGAGTGGTCTCTCAGTGTGGTCCAAGTGATATCTATATATATATATATATATTCCAGCAGAGGGAGTCAGTTGTGTTTCTGTGGGTCTCAGAGACAGATGTCCCTTTGAGCCATTCTAAGTTGATGGACTATTTGTGTTTGGTTGGACTTGTGTTTTGATTCGCTCGGGCTAAGAGTTCAGATTGCAAGTCTGTCATTCAGTGTTATTTGTTTTAGTCTGTCATTCAGTGGAGAAGTATCATTGCAACATCTCTCAAAATAAACCATTGTTATTTGTTTTAAACTGGCGTTGTGGTTTTGTTTGTTTGGGGGGGGGGGAGAATCCTTTTGTTACAGCAGTGACAGAGACCACATGACTGACACTATGACTGTTGGGTCACCCACTGAGCTCGGGTTAGATTATTCAAATCAGGAAAAAGTGAGAGAGTGCAGGAAAAAAAATCATTTTTTATTTTTATTTATTTTTTTTTTTAAATTGAACTGGCTTTGCAAACTCACTTTTTCCTGATTCAAACAATGCAACCCGAGCTCAATGGATGATGCAACGGGTCACATTTTTTTCCAGTTACAAATAATCCTGGATGATTTGTTTTTTTTTGTTTTTTTTTTCAAATGAAAGTGCATTAATTGCATCTTTGTTTTCCTCTTTTGTTGCAGACAAGAAATTCTATCTTATGTGATGCAGTGCTACAATGCAGACATTGCGTCAATGTCTCCTCAATCACACCAGTCCTTGTGCCATACCTGCTCTCAGTAAGTTATTTCATTGCACAAACGATAAAATCAAAATCGTTTCGGAATTCTTTAGACGAGGATTGATAATTTGGATTATTCGGACTATTGTTCTCATCTTAGATGTTATTTTCACGTTTCGGCTGATGTAACATCCGACCTGCTTTGAAAAAAAAATTATGTATAATAATAAGTGTTAATATATATATATATAGCACTAGATAAAGTGAAAGAATAAAATAAGGTGCAAATCAAATTTTATTACAATTCAAAGTTCAAGCAAAGTACTTTAAAGTCCTTAACTCATGAGTTTTCAAAGAAAATCTTATATAAACCTTATATATATATATATATATATATATATATATATATATATATATATATATATATATATATATATATATATTATGTATGTGACGTCATAATAATTAGTAAAACTACACATCTAAAAGAAGAATAGGTTTAAAGCTCATAAAATTCATGCAAGAATTGTCCGCAAGGATCTGTGGCGCAACAGATAAAAGTGCTAAGTAATAATCAATTCCGGAGGTTGAAGGTTCAATCCTCAGTACAGGCGATATTAAGAATACAATTATGAATTACTTAAGACTTTTACCCGGTAATATTCAGTTCTAGGTGCAAGCCTTTGAAGGTTCAATCCTCAGTCAATCCTCGGACAATACTAGGAATTGAGAATTACTGAAGACTTCTACCCGGAACAAGATCAAGCTATCCCCATGGATAAAGGGTTCCATTCGAAACCCCGTACAGATTCCTGAGTTTGACCAGATGCACCTGAAGAAGGCCGCAGGTGACCACCAGGGATTAAATAAAGGGTTCCATTCGAAACCCCGTACAGATTCCTGAGTTTGACCAGATGCACCTGAAGAAGGCCGCAGGTGACCACTGTGGATTAAATAAAGGGTTCCATTCGAAACCCCGTACAGATTCCTGAGTTTGACCAGATGCACCTGAAGAAGGCCGCAGGTGACCACCGTGGATTAAATAAAGGGTTCCATTCGAAAGCCCGTACAGATTCCTGAGTTTGACCAGATGCACCTGAAGAAGGCCGCAGGTGACCACCGTGGATTAAATAAAGGGTTCCATTCGAAACCCCGTACAGATTCCTGAGTTTGACCAGATGCACCTGAAGAAGGCTGCAGGTGACCACCGTGGATTAAATAAAGGGTTCCATTCGAAACCCCGTACAGATTCCTGAGTTTGACCAGATGCACCTGAAGAAGGCCGCAGGTGACCACCGTGGATTAAATAAAGGGTTCCATTCGAAACCCCGTACAGATTCCTGAGTTTGACCAGATGCACCTGAAGAAGGCTGCAGGTGACCACCGTGGATTAAATAAAGGGTTCAATTCGAAACCCCGTACAGATTCCTGAGTTTGACCAGATGCACCTGAAGAAGGCCGCAGGTGACCACCGTGGATTAAATAAAGGGTTCCATTCGAAACCCCGTACAGATTCCTGAGTTTGACCAGATGCACCTGAAGAAGGCCGCAGGTGACCACCAGGGATTAAATAAAGGGTTCCATTCGAAACCCCGTACAGATTCCTGAGTTTGACCAGATGCACCTGAAGAAGGCCGCAGGTGACCACCGTGGATTAAATAAAGGGTTCCATTCGAAACCCCGTACAGATTCCTGAGTTTGACCAGATGCACCTGAAGAAGGCCGCAGGTGACCACCGTGGATTAAATAAAGGGTTCCATTCGAAACCCCGTACAGATTCCTGAGTTTGACCAGATGCACCTGAAGAAGGCCGCAGGTGACCACCGTGGATTAAATAAAGGGTTCCATTCGAAACCCCGTACAGATTCCTGAGTTTGACCAGATGCACCTGAAGAAGGCCGCAGGTGACCACCGTGGATTAAATAAAGGATTCCATTCGAAACCCCGTACAGATTCCTGAGTTTGACCAGATGCACCTGAAGAAGGCCGCAGGTGACCACTGTGGATTAAATAAAGGGTTCCATTCGAAACCCCGTACAGATTCCTGAGTTTGACCAGATGCACCTGAAGAAGGCCGCAGGTGACCACCGTGGATTAAATAAAGGGTTCCATTCGAAACCCCGTACAGATTCCTGAGTTTGACCAGATGCACCTGAAGAAGGCCGCAGGTGACCACCAGGGATTAAATAAAGGGTTCCATTCGAAACCCCGTACAGATTCCTGAGTTTGACCAGATGCACCTGAAGAAGGCCGCAGGTGACCACTGTGGATTAAATAAAGGGTTCCATTCGAAACCCCGTACAGATTCCTGAGTTTGACCAGATGCACCTGAAGAAGGCCGCAGGTGACCACCGTGGATTAAATAAAGGGTTCCATTCGAAAGCCCGTACAGATTCCTGAGTTTGACCAGATGCACCTGAAGAAGGCCGCAGGTGACCACCGTGGATTAAATAAAGGGTTCCATTCGAAACCCCGTACAGATTCCTGAGTTTGACCAGATGCACCTGAAGAAGGCCGCAGGTGACCACCAGGGATTAAATAAAGGGTTCCATTCGAAACCCCGTACAGATTCCTGAGTTTGACCAGATGCACCTGAAGAAGGCCGCAGGTGACCACCGTGGATTAAATAAAGGGTTCAATTCGAAACCCCGTACAGATTCCTGAGTTTGACCAGATGCACCTGAAGAAGGCCGCAGGTGACCACCGTGGATTAAATAAAGGGTTCCATTCGAAACCCCGTACAGATTCCTGAGTTTGACCAGATGCACCTGAAGAAGGCTGCAGGTGACCACCGTGGATTAAATAAAGGATTCCATTCGAAACCCCGTACAGATTCCTGAGTTTGACCAGATGCACCTGAAGAAGGCCGCATGTGACCACCGTGGATTAAATAAAGGGTTCCATTCGAAACCCCGTACAGATTCCTGAGTTTGACCAGATGCACCTGAAGAAGGCCGCAGGTGACCACCGTGGATTAAATAAAGGGTTCCATTCGAAACCCCGTACAGATTCCTGAGTTTGACCAGATGCACCTGAAGAAGGCTGCAGGTGACCACCGTGGATTAAATAAAGGGTTCCATTCGAAACCCCGTACAGATTCCTGAGTTTGACCAGATGCACCTGAAGAAGGCCGCAGGTGACCACCGTGGATTAAATAAAGGGTTCCATTCGAAACCCCGTACAGATTCCTGAGTTTGACCAGATGCACCTGAAGAAGGCCGCAGGTGACCACTGTGGATTAAACAAAGGGTTCCATTCGAAACCCCGTACAGATTCCTGAGTTTGACCAGATGCACCTGAAGAAGGCCGCAGGTGACCACCGTGGATTAAATAAAGGGTTCCATTTGAAACCCCGTACAGATTCCTGAGTTTGACCAGATGCACCTGAAGAAGGCCGCAGGTGACCACTGTGGATTAAATAAAGGGTTCCATTCGAAACCCCGTACAGATTCCTGAGTTTGACCAGATGCACCTGAAGAAGGCCGCAGGTGACCACCGTGGATTAAATAAAGGGTTCCATTCGAAACCCCGTACAGATTCCTGAGTTTGACCAGATGCACCTGAAGAAGGCCGCAGGTGACCACCGTGGATTAAATAAAGGGTTCCATTCGAAACCCCGTACAGATTCCTGAGTTTGACCAGATGCACCTGAAGAAGGCCGCAGGTGACCACCAGGGATTAAATAAAGGGTTCCATTCGAAACCCCGTACAGATTCCTGAGTTTGACCAGATGCACCTGAAGAAGGCCGCAGGTGACCACCGTGGATTAAATAAAGGGTTCCATTCGAAACCCCGTACAGATTCCTGAGTTTGACCAGATGCACCTGAAGAAGGCCGCAGGTGACCACTGTGGATTAAATAAAGGGTTCCATTCGAAACCCCGTACAGATTCCTGAGTTTGACCAGATGCACCTGAAGAAGGCCGCAGGTGACCACCGTGGATTAAATAAAGGGTTCCATTCGAAACCCCGTACAGATTCCTGAGTTTGACCAGATGCACCTGAAGAAGGCCGCAGGTGACCACCGTGGATTAAATAAAGGGTTCCATTCGAAACCCCGTACAGATTCCTGAGTTTGACCAGATGCACCTGAAGAAGGCCGCAGGTGACCACCGTGGATTAAATAAAGGGTTCCATTCGAAACCCCGTACAGATTCCTGAGTTTGACCAGATGCACCTGAAGAAGGCCGCAGGTGACCACTGTGGATTAAACAAAGGGTTCCATTCGAAACCCCGTACAGATTCCTGAGTTTGACCAGATGCACCTGAAGAAGGCCGCAGGTGACCACCGTGGATTAAATAAAGGGTTCCATTCGAAACCCCGTACAGATTCCTGAGTTTGACCAGATGCACCTGAAGAAGGCCGCAGGTGACCACTGTGGATTAAATAAAGGGTTCCATTCGAAACCCCGTACAGATTCCTGAGTTTGACCAGATGCACCTGAAGAAGGCCGCAGGTGACCACCGTGGATTAAATAAAGGGTTCCATTCGAAACCCCGTACAGATTCCTGAGTTTGACCAGATGCACCTGAAGAAGGCCGCAGGTGACCACCGTGGATTAAATAAAGGGTTCCATTCGAAACCCCGTACAGATTCCTGAGTTTGACCAGATGCACCTGAAGAAGGCCGCAGGTGACCACCAGGGATTAAATAAAGGGTTCCATTCGAAACCCCGTACAGATTCCTGAGTTTGACCAGATGCACCTGAAGAAGGCCGCAGGTGACCACCGTGGATTAAATAAAGGGTTCCATTCGAAACCCCGTACAGATTCCTGAGTTTGACCAGATGCACCTGAAGAAGGCCGCAGGTGACCACTGTGGATTAAATAAAGGGTTCCATTCGAAACCCCGTACAGATTCCTGAGTTTGACCAGATGCACCTGAAGAAGGCCGCAGGTGACCACCGTGGATTAAATAAAGGGTTCCATTCGAAACCCCGTACAGATTCCTGAGTTTGACCAGATGCACCTGAAGAAGGCCGCAGGTGACCACCGTGGATTAAATAAAGGGTTCCATTCGAAACCCCGTACAGATTCCTGAGTTTGACCAGATGCACCTGAAGAAGGCCGCAGGTGACCACCGTGGATTAAATAAAGGGTTCCATTCGAAACCCCGTACAGATTCCTGAGTTTGACCAGATGCACCTGAAGAAGGCCGCAGGTGACCACCGTGGATTAAATAAAGGGTTCCATTCGAAACCCCGTACAGATTCCTGAGTTTGACCAGATGCACCTGAAGAAGGCCGCAGGTGACCACTGTGGATTAAATAAAGGGTTCCATTCGAAACCCCGTACAGATTCCTGAGTTTGACCAGATGCACCTGAAGAAGGCCGCAGGTGACCACCGTGGATTAAATCAAGGGTTCCATTCGAAACCCCGTACAGATTCCTGAGTTTGACCAGATGCACCTGAAGAAGGCCGCAGGTGACCACTGTGGATTAAATAAAGGGTTCCATTCGAAACCCCGTACAGATTCCTGAGTTTGACCAGATGCACCTGAAGAAGGCCGCAGGTGACCACCGTGGATTAAATAAAGGGTTCCATTCGAAACCCCGTACAGATTCCTGAGTTTGACCAGATGCACCTGAAGAAGGCCGCAGGTGACCACCAGGGATTAAATAAAGGGTTCCATTCGAAACCCCGTACAGATTCCTGAGTTTGACCAGATGCACCTGAAGAAGGCCGCAGGTGACCACCGTGGATTAAATAAAGGGTTCAATTCGAAACCCCGTACAGATTCCTGAGTTTGACCAGATGCACCTGAAGAAGGCCGCAGGTGACCACCGTGGATTAAATAAAGGGTTCCATTCGAAACCCCGTACAGATTCCTGAGTTTGACCAGATGCACCTGAAGAAGGCCGCAGGTGACCACCGTGGATTAAATAAAGGATTCCATTCGAAACCCCGTACAGATTCCTGAGTTTGACCAGATGCACCTGAAGAAGGCCGCAGGTGACCACTGTGGATTAAATAAAGGGTTCCATTCGAAACCCCGTACAGATTCCTGAGTTTGACCAGATGCACCTGAAGAAGGCCGCAGGTGACCACCGTGGATTAAATAAAGGGTTCCATTCGAAACCCCGTACAGATTCCTGAGTTTGACCAGATGCACCTGAAGAAGGCCGCAGGTGACCACCGTGGATTAAATAAAGGATTCCATTCGAAACCCCGTACAGATTCCTGAGTTTGACCAGATGCACCTGAAGAAGGCCGCAGGTGACCACCGTGGATTAAATAAAGGATTCCATTCGAAACCCCGTACAGATTCCTGAGTTTGACCAGATGCACCTGAAGAAGGCCGCAGGTGACCACCGTGGATTAAATAAAGGGTTCCATTCGAAACCCCGTACAGATTCCTGAGTTTGACCAGATGCACCTGAAGAAGGCCGCAGGTGACCACCGTGGATTAAATAAAGGATTCCATTCGAAACCCCTTACAGATTCCTGAGTTTGACCAGATGCACCTGAAGAAGGCCGCAGGTGACCACCGTGGATTAAATAAAGGGTTCCATTCGAAACCCCGTACAGATTCCTGAGTTTGACCAGATGCACCTGAAGAAGGCCGCAGGTGACCACCGTGGATTAAATAAAGGGTTCCATTCGAAACCCCGTACAGATTCCTGAGTTTGACCAGATGCACCTGAAGAAGGCCGCAGGTGACCACCGTGGATTAAATAAAGGGTTCCATTCGAAACCCCGTACAGATTCCTGAGTTTGACCAGATGCACCTGAAGAAGGCCGCAGGTGACCACCGTGGATTAAATAAAGGGTTCCATTCAAAACCCCGTACAGATTCCTGAGTTTGACCAGATGCACCTGAAGAAGGCAGCAGGTGACCACCGTGGATTAAATAAAGGGTTCTGTTCGGAATTCCGTACAGATTTCCGAGTCTGACAAGACTCACCTGAGGTTAAATCAAAGTTGTTTGATCAAAGAAAGAAGAAACGATTACTTTTCTGGACAAATTTAATAACTTGCATAACATTAGAATAGTGTCAGATTTATCGCAAAGGTACGCAAAGACAGTTACCATTGATTTCTGATTCTTTTATCTCAATGTATATATATGTATATATGTCCCGAGATGGTTGTTTCGGAATGGATGGGCGTGACAAGTGTTTTCAACCTACTGTGATCATCAGTATCCAGTATCTTAGCCTTGTGCCACGGCACTTGCTACTGACAATAGGAGAAATCACAGCACTTATATATTTTCATTGTTTTAATATTTTCATTATTTCTACACTACTGGTAACATCGAGACATCTATTCATTATAGAAGAGTATTGCTTTGCACTAAGTGGGAACCGTTATCAAGCCATTATGAGGGAGAATATATATATATATATATATATATATACTACACATGCCTCACACATACATATAATATATATAATATATATATACAAATACATATATATGACATTTTTTGCCCCATAACTTTTCATCCATCCATTCAATTTCTCTGAAACTTGGCCAAAATGTGGAGGCAATTGTTCCTAATAGAAAATAAGTATTGCTGACCTTGGAAACAATCTGGTTCGCGCCCCCCCAGGGGGTCAAAAGCCTCCAAGATGGCAAAAAATGACACTTTTCTCCCATAACGTTTGATCAATCGATTCAATTTTTCTGAAACTTGGCCAAAATGTAGAGGATATAAAATGAGCATCCTTGACCTAAGAAAAATTCTGGTTCACGCCCCCAGGGGGTCAAAGGGGGGTCAAAAATGCCCCAAATTGCCCAAATTTATTGTTGCATTTTAAACTCGCCACATCGAGTCACATACAGAGGGGGACCACACACGCGTGGCTTGTTTCTTTCTGTTTATAATACTTTGTCTTTTTTGGCCTTTTCCGATTTCCATGTTTCTTACCTATACATATAGATACACACAAACAAATGTTACTGAAGTTCTAACTAAGCATACTTATTGATGTTGTCTGAAATGTGATGTTTTGGTTGCTTGCATCGTGTCTCGTCTCTTGTTTCTAGGATTGCTACAACCGGCTTCAGCAGACTCAAGTTTCCCAATGCTGATGAGGTTGACGGTAACCTGATAAGCAGTTCCAGCTCCACTTTCCAAGGCCTCTACCAAAAATCCGAAATGAAGAATGGATCCGTACAGACTTTAGCGACTCGCATTCCCGTCTCCTCATCATTGTTGATTGAAATGCTCAGCGGTGTTTACTTCACAATGTAAGTTTGCTTCTCACCATCCACCCCTCTCACCCGAAATGGCATCACCCTTTTTTCTTTTTTTTTTTTTTTTTTTTGTAAATGTTTGGATGAGAATGTGAGAGGTGGATGTATGTACAGATCTCAAGGACGTTTTAGAAAATGGGTAAATTTATTATTTTGCAGAAAAAGATGAAATAAAAAGAATTGTCAACGAATACTTGTCATAAACTCGTCTTCTACCACAGCTGCAAAGAACTTTCCTTCCCTTCTCTTCCCTATGAGCCTCACATCAAACAAAACTTCCATGAACAGAGTTTCTTTCCAAGGAATTCTCATCTGCGGAGCACAATCACCACGGGACTGCTTCCCTGCAGACTACAATATGGTCGTCTTCAAATCCAATAACAAATGCTTGTCATAAACCGTCCTCATAAGTCATCAAATCTTGTTAATTCCATTCATCATTTTCAATCCTCTCATAATATTCTTCATCATTCCACTGACAATCTATCCCCTTAAACCTTATCCTCGGGTAACTTTTAGCCTTGATATGTATTGGTCGTTAAAAGGACAACATGTTGTTATTACAAGTTGTTTCGTTTCTTAGGCTTTTCGGTTATGAGAATGAAATTGGCTATTTTTTGCGATTGACCAATCAGGATTAAGGGATTGCTCATGAGATTTTTAAGTGCCAAGAACTTTATAAATGTTTATAGCCCGCTTAAGAAGGCTGGAAAATAGAATGTCTGTTGAGTGGTTCGGACATCATTGACTAAAATCTTTCATATTTCACAAATTTTAATCGGGTTCTTTAGTTCTTCAGTCAACAAACCGTTGTCATTTCTTAACTTGTCCACATGTGTAATTACTGGCCTTCCTCTTTTCCTCTTTCCACTGTTTTGGTCCCTACATCAGTAGTTGCGATACCAATAAATTTTAACCTTTTTGCCTTTGAGAATTCCTGTTATTTTACAGATCATTGTTTGTTATCCTATCCTTCCAAGACTGCTCTTAACATTCTGCTATGCCAAAATAATAAGTTATATAAGATTTGGCCAACTATAGATGAGTGGTCCCTGGACCAAAGAAAAGTAAGGAGAGAAGAGGTTATAATAACCAGACTTCGTATAGGACACACGCATATCACTCACAAGCACTTATTGGAAGGAGAGGAGTCTCCAATGTGCATAGCATGTCAACAATCTTACACAGTCAAACATATATTAATAGACTGTCAAGATCTGAAACAAACTCGAAACAAATATTATGACTCCAAAAATTTAAAAGACTTATTTAAAAACATAAATGTGACGAAAATCTTAGACTTCTTCAAAGAAGTTGGACTGTACCAAAAAATCTAACCACAAATTCTTGATTTCACTTTTCATTGTCTCTCAAGATAATTGGAATTGCATCTGACAAATTTAGTCGGCATTACATAACCCATAGTTGGTTGCTATGTCGTAAAACAAACCAAACCAAACCAAACTTAACATTCTGCTATAGGTACCATCTAGCATTTTGCACATTTCTAAGGGTAACCCTAACCCTAACGTCCTATAAAGCAAAACACTTTCTACTATGGATCTGAAGAACTGGATCTGAAGTTCCCTTTCCAGTTTTGATTTCCAAATCTTGTCTAACTTGTTTAGCGCCTTCCATGCCAACCCGATTCGAACTTCTATGCCCTTTTTGCTATCTGCAATCCACGAACCAAGATATTTTCAGAATGTCTGAAATGTTATGAAGTAGTACTTTCTCTTTGTTTGGAGTTGTCTCCCTTTGGATTAAGAACTCTTCTTTGCGAGACTTGTGGTTCTGATGTCACACGTCTCTGAGCGAGACATGAGTGTTGAATACGTATGACAGACACTATTGGCTTAACGAGCACAACAGGTGCCCTATTAAGCTCTGCTGATTATACATTTTTCCAATGTTAAGCACTTTGTATGAGAACATCAGATTTTTTGATTTTGAAAATGGTAACATTCTGAAATGAGTATAACTATGAGTTAATCAACAATGTTTAGCGCCGTTCATGCCAGCCCGATTCAAACGTCTATGTCCTTTTTGCTATCTGCAATCCACAAAGCAAGATATTTTCAGAATGTTTGAAACGCGAATAAGATTGTTTGTATAACTGAAGTAGTATTTCCTCTTCGTTTCGAGTTGTCTCCGTTTTGATTAAGAGTTTTGGTTTTGATGTCACACGTCTCTGATCAGAAATTTAAAAAGAAGTCCAGAACCGAGTCGAAAATGCCCAATAAGATATCTCAGGCGTCTGTTGTATGTTAAAATGGTCGATAGAGGCGTCCGCAGAAGGTTGGCTAGAATATTATTCCAGATGGTGAAGATGGCTTCACAACGATCAATTATAAACTTTTAAAATTTTTTTATTAAAAACTTTTGTTTTTTTCTTTTTTACTTATATTCACGATTTGTAGGGAAATCTTAAGTGAGGAGTTGTGCAGCGAGATGTTTGTTCACATTATATTTAAATTTCTGAAATGTTCGTACAGTTTGGGAAAACAGAGCAGGGACAAAATTCCAAAGGCGAACAGTTTGAAAAAAAATAAGCTATTTGAGTAGAAAGCTTTCCGGCCTCCGGGGACCTTTACAGTGAGGGGGTGGGATTTTGCTGATTGTCGGGTTGGTCGGGGGTATTGCGGTTGAGGGGGAACAAGTGCTGCAAGTTAGTCAGAACAAATTCCGTTGAAGTACTTGCCTTTCTATCCATCCCTAAATATTTTTACATGGGGTCAGGCACGGCGAACACTCTGGATGGTCCAAGGGAAGCATATTTATCTGCCATGAAACATTCCTTTGCCTTGCAGGCATTATGGATTGCAGCATTGTCCTGCTGAAAGATCTAGGCATTTATGCACAAGCAAGGGCCTTCAGTCAATATGGTTGTCCTATCCAACATACCAATGTAACCAACCCTGTTTTGACACTCTTGCATAACATGATGCGTTATTGTTTCTACGAAAGAGAAAACCCCAAATAATGATGAGACCCCATTAGATTAAATTTTCTACTTAGAAGTTCCATCATATTTTAAAATTATTTGGAAAATAATAAGTTGTCCAGTTTTGTAAAAAAAACAAAAACAAGCCAATTGTAACAATATTTAACTAATAAGTAAGTTACACAAGATATAGGTTATCAAATGGAATGTGTGGTGTGAGATTTGGTCGCATCTAGAATTCAAGGATGAGGTGTTTTGACAGGTTGTGATTTAGGAAATTTAAGAAGAGAATTATTAAAATACATTAACGGTTTTTAAAGCCTTTCTTTCAGAGATTTTGTCTAATTGTTCTTGAGGTGCATTCTATACCCGTAATGTCCTTAATCTTGTTCTATGACAAACTGGTGCCGTGCCGGTCAACCACTTTGAATCCCTCTCCTTGAAGCTCAACTCAAGTAGGTGGTTGGTTTTGAACAATGCTAAAAATATATTTTTCTTTATTCATATTGGCCTTAAGATTTTGTCCAGTAGTTTTAGTGCATGTGTATTATTTGGACTACTATTCTCATCTGGGTTGTTATTTTCACTACATTGCGGCCGAAAGCCAAGAAACGAGACCAACATGGTCAAACACCCAGTTGAACCAGAGCTGCTTTGTTCTTCTTAGGCTCAGTTGCACAATGCACAGAATAATGGGCTTTCCTTCCAGTTCGGATGAAGTCCCACATGTTATGAAAACTGTGATGGCGTTAACTTGTAAGCTGCGCAATTCATCATTGATCGCTCATTGTCTTTATCCGAATTTGAGTTACTCAATTTTGACACGGGTCATAGTGTCAATTATGGGGTCTCGGTCAGCGCTGTAACAAAGGGATTTTCCTTTTGACCAAAATCACAACTTGAGTGTAAAACAAATAACGTGTTTTATTTTGCAAAGTTGAACAATACTTGGTTTCTTTTTCTTTTTTTTAACATAGTTCACCCCAAACAAGGCAGGTTGCCACTGTAGACGTAAGGGGATACTGAGAAAAAAGGGTGAAGGTTTTGTTTTTTTTGGGAGGGGGGGTTCAATCTAAATTAGGAGCTGCGCAGTGAGATGTCTGTTTACATTAGTTTTAAATTTCTGCATGTCAGTACCGTAAGAAAAGCAGGGAGCATGAGGGAGTTCCAGAGTCCAGCAGCACGAGGAAAGAAGCTTTTGGAGTAGAAAGCTCTTCGGTATCTGGGGACTTCCACAGTGAATGGATGGGATTTGACAGATTCTCGAGTTGGTCTAGTGAATTTACGTCGTGGAGGTACCAGAGCAACAAGCTCATCAGAGCACAATCCACTGAAGTATTTGTAAAACAGGCACAAGGATGCAACATTGCGGTGATATGGCAGGGGCTGGAGCTTGGTGGATAGTGAAGGACCTACTAAACTTGTAATCAGAACAACAGAATCCTTTCTAACCGAATAAAAAATGTTAGATTGTCATGCTGGGCTCAAACTGAAGGCCCATCTCGCTTTCTCTCTGTTTTGTTGAGAATATATATAAACATTAAATGTCAGTCCTGTTTGGACCACACAACAAGACCACTTAAAAAAAAAAAGAATGTGTTTCTTCGTGATCCATCGAAATTTTACAGAAATCTGGAAGCATTTAAACTGTTGTATTTATTGGAGTTATTTGTGAAGTTATTGAAATTGTCTTTAAATTTTTTAGCAAATCCTCATTTAACTGAAAGTTTTGGAAACTATTGCATCCACTAATTTTATTAATAGTTTAAAACAACATTTATACCTTAAAAACAATTAGTTGTAGGGCAAGCTAGAAAAGTACCCAATCATTTTATAAATAGATTATAAGAAAACGTTACCTCAACGAAATTAGTTGAAAATAATTTAATGAACATATCGTAATGATAGTAATAATTAAATTTAACTTTCAAAATCCTATTTAAAAAAAAAAAATTGATCAAAATAAGAAAAACGAAACAAAAGTAAAAGGCTTCCCGGACAACGCCTCGTAGGAACAGATAATTAATTAAAAGATGGACATTTTTGCAATGTTTAATAATGAGTGATAATATAACCCTAACCCTAATATAACATCCTCCTCTTCTTCCCCAAGACGTCTTTTTGTCACGATCGATATTATTTTAAAATCAATAACCCTTTTTTTTTTTTTTACTGTAAAAATAATTGTCAGCTAAATATTCATTAAATAAATAAAACGAATGTCACTTTTAAGTCGACAGCGACGACACAATTCTATTTACGACGTCTTATTCGATTTTAGAACAATTCATTTTTAAATAGGTAAAATGGTAATTTCTGGCACACAATGACACCAAATAATCATCAATTATTATCATATTTTTTTTTTTGCATTTCATATTTCGCAATTTGATTTTATCGGCCTTTTGGCCAAGATCAAAGTGTAGTATCTGTTCTGATGGATACTGCACCTCATAGACCGGTATTGTCTTAGCCTTCGGGGTTTGATTTACACCGGTTTATGGGTCTGTCCTGTGCAGTTCTAGGAGGTCAACCCTCCCAGGCTTTGCCTTCTCACCCTTTGAGAAGGGGTTAGTTTATTGCTAATCGCCTACCGGGGAATGCCGACAGGGCTGCCCAGGCATTTTTTAAAGCTCATAGTGCTCTTCCTCTAGGGTGCTGACTTATCAAATCCCACTTTCCGACCTTGTGTCACATCTTACAGCTGTGGGAGGTAGATAGATAAATGGACTATCTCATTTTTGCTAAATGGGTGTAGAAGGTGGTAACTTACATCCAAATATAACATCTGTGTTCACTTCTCCCGGACGCCTTTCATTGTGCCCATCTTGCTGAGATCTCGGAGCTAATCGGGGCGGTGGGGGGGGGGGGTCGGGGGGGGTCTCTTCACTGTATCTGATGCAACAGGGATGCAGAAAGTTGCCACAGCAGCAGTCACCACTGCAATGCAAGCTTGAGTAGGGCTTTGCGGCGAGGGACCTGCTTTACGGTGGGGAATTAAGTGTAGTGCGGGGGTGGGAGTTGGGGGGGACTGTTGTTGACCTAGATAAACATGAAGGGGTTGTAGCGGGTGGGGAAGGTCTTGGAAAGGTTTGAGTAACTCTAGGCATGATTCATCGTGGGAGTTATTCTTAGTGCACACCCTGCGCCTACCGCAAACTATGTGTGGGTGGATGTGTGCATGTAGGAGAGAGAGAGAGAGAGAGAGAGAGAGAGAGAGAGAGAGAGAGAGAGAGAATTTAATATATATATACATATATGATTATTTTCTTTTTAATAAATATTTATTATCACAGACATGTTGTATGCTCATTAATAACCATTAAAGTGACTATATATATATATATATATATATATATATATAATTAGTTATGGAATAGTAGATAAGCATGTCCACATATTAGTAGAAATAAGGGCACAGACCCAAGATATTTTGGTCGATTTGTTCAACCATATTCATTGTGTAAATAAAAATGTGTTTGTGTCATTATTTTTACTCGCATGTTTTTTTTTTTTAATGGAACTCGCTCCAGACAAGGTATGAAGCCACTTGATGTAAAGAGCTAAAAAAGAACAAATATGAGTATCGCAAAGACAGGAGATGGTTATAGGTAGGAGGAAAACAGTCAGCCGGAAGATAGTTCCACAAGCTTGCATTTCATTAGAAAGAAGCTACTGGAATAGGAAGCTGTATTACAATGAGGTATCAAAACAGCGAATTGATGGAGACCACTAGATCAACGAGTCAAACGAGCTGGAACAAAAGAAGCAGGGAACATATCACATAATTCTGAAGAACGCATGTTGGCTTGCTTGTCCACTATTCCAAAAATTAATTTTCCATTTTGTCTAAAGTTTAAATTTCATATTTACTCTATCATGTATGATGGACTCTCCCGTCGATTTCGACGTATGAGTGCCCCACCAGGGGCTGCCCGCGCGTGAATTTGTAATTGCAAGGGTTGCGCAATCTCCAACAACCGCTCTCCTGAGTCGGCATTGCTTGATTCCAATGGCAAGTAGTAATACAAGACGACTGGAAACAATGCCGAGATAAGTAGAGAGCACATACAGCACCTGGTATTCCCAAATGGTCACCCATTTAGTACTGGCCAGGCTCGACGCCGCTTAACTTCGGTGATCTAACGGGAACCGGTGTGTCAACGTGATTGTGCCATATATCATATATATATATATATATAGATATATATATATTTCGAATCTCGCTAGGTTCAGCCATGCTGATGAATTGTAAGATAACGAAATACGTGTCCTGGTTAATTATATATATTCTTTATTGCTTTGTACATTCTGAGGAAGTCTTTCAATAAAGACGAAACGTTGATGAATACATAAATCACATTTTTTTTTGGCTTTCCTTTTTCATTTTACATATTCTATATATATATATATATATATATATATATATATATATGCAGTTTTTCAAAATCTTATGTCATATCAAAGAATAAAATAAATAAGCACAACCTGTTTTAATATTAATATAGTTAGGATAGATGAAAAAATCTTTTGCATTTATTCATTGATATATATATATATATATATAATTACTATTTCATGTATCCACATAAAATTTTATAAGGGGATATAATTTTTTATGTATCAATTTTCAGTATTTATTTCAACAGTGCTCGATGCGTAAGTAGAGCTAGGTAGTAAGTTATAGAAAATATATTTATCGCAATTAAGCTATACAGAGGCTCCTGCGTTTCATGCCCGGGGGTAATCTTCAGGATAAAATTATATATATATATATATATATAATTCAGCAGTTGTCCTTCCATTAACAAAACATCTGAAATCCAAAATCTTATTGTTAATTAAAACTTCAATAAACATTAATTAAAACAAAAAAGAATCTGGTCAAGATATCTCATCAACAGTCTTCGTAATATTTTTTTTAAAAATTGTAACGAGACTTCATAGACAGTTCTTCAAGTCGTGATGACAGGGTTTTTTTTAATCACTCCTGGAGAAGGAACCCCTCCTTGGTTTCCATCCACCTTATTGGCGACTGTCATTCAGGGGTTTTTGCCATAGTCGCCACGCTAGTAGGCACTGCGGGTTGGCGATACTATTTGCCCATAGCTAGGTGCCCACATGAAGCTCATTGTATTCCCAAATGGTCACCCATCTGGTACTGACCAGGCTCAATGTTGCTTAACTTTGGTGATCTAACGAGAACTGGTGTGTCAACGTGAGTATGCTGTATTCAAGTACTGTGGGTAATGTAGTTTCAGAATATATAGGACTAGACGGGCTACTCGGCGTTGCCTGGGTCAAAAGTGTAACATATTTCTGTTAAAACTTATATCTCTTTCTCTTTCCCCCTCCCCTGTTTCAACCACCCCCTCCCTCTCCCCATCCACTTTTTTTTCTCCGCCCAGCCCATTCCTCTCTTTAGACATACACACAGATAATTCGAGGAATCAGTCAGCATAAGGGAATCAACTCTGTGAAAAAAATCAGAGTTACTTCCCTTCAGTTAATGGCGGGAAAACAGACCCCCCACCCCCACCCCTGATCAAATCCGCGCTAGGTTAGGGTTAAAGAACAAATACATTTTTCTAGATTTTAGATATCATTCGTTTGGGGCAACGCCGATCAAGAAAATACCAACTTTGTAGGTGTTTGTTTTGTTGTATAGTTTCAGCCAGACATACATACACACAGACATATTCGAAGCCCAAATAAGATCCCCTCGACATGGCTATATACTGGCTCATACGACGAATGGTGCAACTTCTTCAAGTAATGTTAGCTCAAGTAACAGCACTTAGCTGGATACTCCACCAGACTAGATGAATTCTTTTCTTGGAATCCGGTAAGACTAAGAGACCATAAGAAAGATATACTATAACATAGTTAACGGGTCAATTGGGGAGAGGAAAATTAATGTTCTTAACTTCTTTTCTGACTCAACGTTTGAGAAATAAGGAGAACTTTAATGGAATATTCGAATATCTATGTATTGTATATAGAGATCAAGTGTTAGCCCCGGGAAGGGGCCCCTTGATTTTTGAGAACTTCGACTGAAGTAAAATGAAACAAACAACTGCCGTTTATTTCCCAAACCCTAGGAGATTCCTCAACAGGAGAAAAGAAACAAGATAACAAGAGTCACAGAGTTTTTGTAGTATATTTGACCTTCAGGGGTCAAGACGTTTGTCTAGTAGATGACCCGTGACCCTTCAGGTCACGTGTCTTCTAAATAAAGGATTTCTCTTCCTCATTTTGTGACGTCATCGACTGTACAGTTATCCCCCGTTTCCGTTATAACGGATGATGTTATCCTTTTGTGACATCATCAAGTGTGCACGGAGACAAACAAACAAGATCCACGGAGTTTTAGTAGTATACTAACCTCCACGGGTCATGGGGTTTCTCTTCTAGACAACTCGTGATCTCTACCCTCTCTCCCCTATCTGATGGATGACCTCATCCGCTTGATCTATTCCCCTCCTCCCACCACTTCTTGTCCCATTCGCCCTTCATTCTCATCTGTTACATTGTGTTCAGTAGTGATCAGATGGATCGGAGGATTCATTGACGCACATATTTCGTGATTATGAATTAAAGTTACAATATTTATTATGTTATTTCGTCTGTTGCGCGGCAGATATTTTGTTTTTAGTAATGAGTCACCACTTTCCGAGGCAAAAAAACACTCGAGGATAAGGGTTAATGAGATTGACGGACTGTCAGTTGTATGATGAAGAGTACGATGAGAGGATTTAAAATGATTAGCGGAATGAACAAAGTTTGATTACTTATGGAGACGGTTTATGACAAATATTTGTTGACATTGGATTTAACGACGGGCAGATCGCTGAAAATCAAAAAATTGGATTTAACGACGGGCAAATAGCTGAAAATCAAAAAATTTGATTTAACGACGGACAAATCGCTAAAAATCAAAAAATTGGATTTAACGATGGGCAAATCGTTGAAAATCAAAAAATTGGATTTAACGACGGGCAAATCGCTGAAAATCAAAAAATTGGATTTAACGACGGGCAAATAGCTGAAAATCAAAAAATTGGATTTAACGACGGACAAATCGCTGAAAATCAAAAAATTGGATTTAACGACGGGCAAATAGCTGAAAATCAAAAAATTTGATTTAACGACGGACAAATCGCTAAAAATCAAAAAATTGGATTTAACGATGGGCAAATCGTTGAAAATCAAAAAATTGGATTTAACGACGGGCAAATCGCTGAAAATCAAAAAAGTGGATTTAACGACGGGCAAATAGCTGAAAATCAAAAAATTTGATTTAACGACGGACAAATCGCTGAAAATCAAAAAATTGGCTTAGGTTGGGCTGCCTTCACAAGAAACAAAACCGCCCTAACGTCTAAACACATACCATACTAAAATCAAAGCGAAGATCTATAACGCGTATGTCCTTCCTGTAGTCCGATACGGACTTGAATGCGTCAACTAAACTGTAAATTTATGTCAGAAAGTAGAAACGTTCCAAAGCCACATCATGCGTTTCATTACTGATCGTAAACTATCTGATCACATCAGTATCGCAGAGTTGCCAAAAACTCACTGGAATCCCATCGAAATCCTCTGTCATCATGTGTAAATTCTTAAGATTGCTTTGTCACGCTATGCAAAATAAGCGTTAAAGGCATAATACAAGGAAGCCAGGCGAAATGTAGACAAAAGAAAAGATGGATGGACAATGTTTATGAATGGACGAACATGAACATAAACCAAGCGAACACGTTTGCCCAAGATCGTAAAGCTTGACGGACACTCTACCATATTAGTGCGTATTCTGCAGCTTGCGGAGAAAAGATTTTAATAAAATGTATACGAAGTCTTCGGAAGTGGATTACTATAGTCTCACCGTGCTATATTAGAGTACTTGTTTGACTATTGTATCACTTTCACTCATATCTTTAGGAAAAGGTATGAACCCATCTTCCCCTTCTTCCAGTTATGGGTGAAATAGTAGAATAGACTGAACTAGACTTCCAAGTCTTGATAGAGTAACTTGTCAAGGAGAAAGAAAATTTCAAAATAACACCCACCACCAGATAGGTTTCTGACACGTGGCACACCATGCATCTGTACATACACTACTTGCCTGGTGGGAAGAGTGGGTCTTGTTCATCACAAGGACTTGACTACTGGTCACATTTGGAGGTGACTGGTCGTTCGGATTTCGAATCTTAGCATGGATATACTTGCTACCACTAGCCACACTGATGAGTCGTAAACAGCTTTCTGTGGATGATAATATTATGTCACCTGTTATGTCACTCATTGATCTTCGATTAGATTGTTTGAATCAGAAAAAGTGAGTTTGTAAAGCCAGTTAAATTAAAGCTATACAAAAAGACAAAATCCAAAGATTAGTCTCTTTCTGCTTGCTTTATCACCCCCCACTCCCTCTTTAGCTATGGTTTAAATAGTATTACTACCTGTAGTGATATTTCATTCTGTTTATAATCGACTGTTTCTAATTTTGAGTTTTAAAGTTTGTTTCATTAGCTTTGATTATTAATAAAGAGAGAGAGAGAGAGAGAGAGAGAGAGAGAGAGAGAGAGAGAGAGAGAAAAGAATATATGGTGAGGAAGGGTAAAAATGATAGACAGAAACTTAGTGAGTTAATTACAAATTACGGCTAATTAGAACAATAAAAATGAAAGTTTTTCTTCAAAACAAACATCATTGAATCCCAAAACTGAGGAATATTTTAGCATATATTTTGTGTGATTAAAATCAGACGAAAATCTCAGGGAAACAAACGTAAATTAACTAAGCTTAAGTATAGTATGCACGCGCGCACGCACGCAAATTGAGAGGTTTATAAGAAATAGGAAGAAAAGTTAAAAGATAAAGAGATGATGAGGAGGAAAAAAAGTCGATGGATGATGGATTCGAAAGAGACGTAGAGCTGACTTTAAGTCTGCAGTCTTTTTCTGCAGTTGCTGCTGCATGCAGTACCGCCGCTTCCTTTCCGCTGCTGTGTGCAGTACCGCTTCCTTTCTACTGCTTGCTGCTCTCTCGTTCAGGATTTCCATCCCATTGCTCTGTCTGCATCTTTTCTCTCCTCTTTCCCGTGGTGCATCGCGACTGCACACACGTTCGACCTGGGACAATTTGGCATGTTTACAGCTCAGCTGTTTCTCTATCTCGGTTAGCAGGCGTGCATGCGTACATGCACATACGCACACTTGTGCAATGCACTGGTGTATCTTAAGTGCACAGAAACTCAGCTGCACAATTTGGTTTTCGATTTTCAATAGGTTTTGTTGGATGCGTCTTTATATCCCTATGCGAGTTGTTGGTCAGTCAGTCGGTCTGTCATGCTTAAGTTCAAAATATGATCATCGTCGGTCTGTCACGTTAAAGTTTGAAATTGTATTTGCGTCGGTCTGTCACGTTTAAGTTTGAAATTGCATTTGCGTCGGTCTGTCACGTTTAAGTTTGAAATTGCATTTGCGTCGGTCTGTCACGTTTAAGTTTGAAATTGCATTTGCGTCGGTCTGTCACGTTTAAGTTTGAAATTGCATTTGCGTCGGTCTGTCACGTTTAAGTTTGAAATTGCATTTGCGGCGGTCTGTCACGTTTAAGTTTGAAATTGCATTTGCGGCGTCCTTTCAAACTTATGTTTGAGAAACAATTTTTGTCGGTCTGTCACGCTTAAGTTTGAAATAGCATTTTTAGATGTGTCCAAGTGTCTGCAGAGGAGACTCTGTCCGTTGTTCTAGCAGCTTAAGGCTTAAATCAGACTCAGCCTCCAGGGGTCTAGACGTTCGTCTAGTAGACGATCCGTGACCCTAAAGGTCAAGGGTCGTCTAGATAAAATATCTCTTCTCTCCCTCACCCCCCTTCTCTCTCTGATTTAATGAATGATGTCATAATTTGGTGACAAGCTATCCCCCATCTCCTTCTTTAATGGATGGCATTATTCTTTAGTGTCGTCATCATTTCGATGACATCATCAAGTGTGCACGGGGGCAAGCAGCAGGATTTACAGAGTTTCAGTAATATATAGACATATATAAGTGATATATAGACATATATAAGTGATATATAGACATATATAAGTGATATATATAGACATATATAAGTAATATATAGACATATATAAGTGATATATAGACATATATAAGTGATATATAAGTGATATATAGACATATATGTGATATATAAGTTATATATAGACATATATAAGTGATATATAGACATATATAAGTGATATATAGACATAGATTGAATGGGCATATCACGTTGACCTATCGGTTCCTGTTAGATCACCGAAGTTAAGCAACCTTGAGCGTGGTCAGTACCAGATGGGTGACCATTTGGGAATACCAGGCGCTATATGTAGGAGGACGTCGACACCTCCCTGCAAGACTTGCAAAAACCTAATGACGTCATCTCCTAACCGGGATATACCTGCGACTGGGTATCACTTGTGCATTTGACACTCCCTAGAAACTTCCTCCCTCGGAGGAAGCCAGGGTGAATGCTGTATCAGGCACAGCTAGGTACAAGTTTGGTTTGGTTTGGTCTGTTTTATATCAACCTTCTTGTGTTATTGAATGCTGAAATACAACGCCCGTTTTCAGAGACAGCCGTAAACCGATCAGAATAAATTGTTCGAAACTTTTCTCGCGTAATAATCTTGTTTCCGGATGAAAACTGATTTACGATTCAACAAAAACGAAAAGTTTTGCTATTATGTTCATTAACCACTTCCTGCGTGACTATTTTTATTTTCGTTGTTGAGAAAACGTTCACTAATGAGTCAGCGCTTATCAAGGCCAGAAGGCCCCTCGAGGATAAGGGTAAATGAGTTTGTCATGTGGACGGTGAGACAAAACCTGGATGATTGGTAATGATGGTTGAAATTGTGCAGAATTTGATTATTTAAGAGGACGGCTCAACAGGAATTTCCTAACATTGGACTTGAAAACAACCCTGTTGTAGTAAGCTGGGAAGCAGTCCTGTGGTATTGTGTCCTGCAGACGGGAATTCTTGGAAAGAAACTTTGCTCATGGAAGTTCCATTTAGTTTTAGGTACACAGAGGAAGAAAAGAAAATTATTGACAGTGGTTGTGGCGAGACGAGTTTTTGTTGTGAAGTTTTTACAGGGAGAACCATAGATTGGAGCTCAGTCGAGCACTTACATTTACTTTAAAGACGAATTTAGAATAAAATTGCCCCCCCCTCCCCCCCAAATAATAGCGCATGCCAACAAGTTGATACATCGACGCTTCTTGCGATGTTCGAGACGCATATGAATCACTGAGTATATTTGTTTCTTAAATAAATGACCGAGCATTGATCTATAAACTCGTCTGTGACTTTGTAGAATTTGGTATATTCGGACTACTGTTCTCATCTTGGGTGTTTGTATCACAACGTTTCAGCCGATGTAACCTCCGACCTTCTTCAGGTGTACTTTGTCGAACTCGGGAATCTGGACGGAATTTCGAACAGAACCCTTTATTAAATCCACGAGGGTAGCATGCTCTCGTTCCATGACTGGGAAGAAGTCTTCAGTAATTCGCAATTCTTTGTATCGCCCGCACTGAGGATTGAACCTTCAACCTTCAGATGACTGTCACTTAGAACTGAATTTTTACTTAGTACTATATCCTTGATTTTGAAATGATATCTTTTGGACGAGTTTATCTGTTGCACTCTGAAAAAGACAGATTAGGTGAAGATGGCGGGGGGGGGGGGCAGGAGGTCAGAGGTTAGGGTAATTAATTAAAACTCGGAAATGATCATAAAACCAATGCAAATTGTTTTTGTTTTTTTTTTCAAACTATTATTCAATGTTGATACGTCTATTTCTGCTATGTTTCGGCCGATGTGACCTCCCTTACATGGTGATGTCATAGCCGTGTAAAAAAAGAAAAAGTAGAGAAAGTAAGAATGATGCTGTAACTAGTAATGGATTGAAAAACGTGACAAGGAAGTGACGTAGCGACAGGAAGTAATGCTAGATACGTGATACGTGGCAGAGAGAAAAAGACTCGATACTGGTCTCTTGCGTTTTGTCTGTGAAGCAATGCAGACGTATTTTGGAGGTTTCCTTTCCCCTCAACAAAACACTGCTTATTTTTACACGAACTTTGATTTTTTTTTAGGACAAAAAATGTGTTGGCCACAACAAATTTGGAGAATTTGGGTAAATGTTATTATTGTGAGGCCATGTTACACTGTTTCCATCTTTTAAATTAAAAAAAAACAAACTTTTTATTCACCCGGTAAACAAGGCATATTGCCACTGAAGCAAACTGTGATAAGGACCAGATTTATAGGGGGGAGCAACCTCAGTAGGGAGTTGGGCAGCAAGATGTTGTTCACATTACATTTAAATTCTTGTATGTTGTAACGGTCAAGGAAACAGGGAGCAAGGAAGAAATTCCAAAGGCAAGCGGTCCAAGGAAAGAAGCTATCAGAGTAGAAAATCTATCATCATCTAGTGACCTCTACAGTGAAAGGGGTGGGATTTTGCTGCTAGTCGGGTGAGTCGGGGATATTTACGTTGAGGGTGTACAAGTGCAGTAAGTTCATCGGAGCACATTCCGTGGAAGTAATTTTAAAACAACCACAGGGATGCAACACTGGGTGTGTATATTGAAGGGGTGTATATTTATGCGTTGTGTATATTGAAAGGTGTGTATATTTATGGAGGGCGGTTATAGCACTTGTCTTTGGGCTGGACGACCCGGCATGCAAATTTTCGGGTCTGAAAACTCCCTCTGTCCACCCAGCAGTAAATGAGTACCTGACGAAAACTCAGGGACGGTTCAAGGCAGCGGAAGGAGAGGGATGGGCTCCGCCTTCCATATGCTGTGCCCTAGACACGGTGATTCTTAACAAATCACAGCCGCTACGGCCATGGGCAGTGTGCGATGTCGGCAATGACACTCGTGCGCGTCCAGGCTATGCGACCGTTACCTTTTTTATATTGAAAGGTGTGTATATTTATACAGTGTGTATATTGAAAGGTGTGTATATTTATGTGTTGTGTATATTGAAGGGTGTGTATATTTATGCGTTGTGTATATTGAATGTGTGTATATTTATGCGTTGTGTATATTTATGCAGTGTGTATATTTATGCAGTGTGTATATTGAAAGGTGTGTATATTTATGCATTGTGTATATTGAAGTGTGTGTATATTTATGCATTGTGTATATTGAAAGGTGTGTATATTTATGTGTTGTGTATATTGAAGGGTGTGTATATTTATGCGTTGTGTATATTGAAGGGTGTGTATATTTATGCGTTGTGTATATTGAAGGGTGTGTATATTTATGCAGTGTGTATATTGAAAGGTGTGTATATTTATGCATTGTGTATATTGAAGTGTGTGTATATTTATGCATTGTGTATATTGAAAGGTGTGTATATTTATGTGTTGTGTATATTGAAGGGTGTGTATATTTATGCGTTGTGTATATTGAAGGGTGTGTATATTTATGCATTGTGTATATTGAAAGGTGTGTATATTTATGCATTGTGTATATTGAAGTGTGTGTATATTTATGCGTTGTGTATATTGAAAGGTGTGTATATTTATGCATTGTGTATATTGAAAGGTGTGTATATTTATGCATTGTGTATATTTATGCATTGTGTATATTGAAAGGTGTGTATATTTATGCATTGTGTATATTGAAGTGTGTGTATATTTATGCATTGTGTATATTGAAAGGTGTGTATATTTATGCGTTGTGTATATTGAAAGGTGTGTATATTTATGCATTGTGTATATTTATGCATTGTGTATATTGAAAGGTGTGTATATTTATGCATTGTGTATATTGAAGGGTGTGTATATTTATGCATTGTGTATATTGAAAGGTGTGTATATTTATGCGTTGTGTATATTGAAGTGTGTGTATATTTATGCGTTGTGTATATTGAAAGGTGTGTATATTTATGCATTGTGTATATTGAAAGGTGTGTATATTTATGCATTGTGTATATTTATGCATTGTGTATATTGAAAGGTGTGTATATTTATGCAGTGTGTATATTGAAAGGTGTGTATATTTATGCATTGTGTATATTGAAGGGTGTGTATATTGATGCAGTGTGTATATTGAAAGGTGTGTATATTTATGCAGTGTGTATATTGAAAGGTGTGTATATTTATGCGTTGTGTATATTGAAAAGTGTGTACATTTATTTAGGTTAGAAAGAATTTGGGCTGAGAACCACTAGAAGCGATCTCCCTCGGGCCATATGCAAGTTATCTCCACTGAATTATACTGAGCAACGCGAAAATGCACTCTCCTATTTCCAGAAATCATCACAAAGAATAGTCTTTATAAATTTTCATTTATTTATTTGGACCCGTCGTGACCCTGATATATATATATATTTTTTTACTTCAATTTTGCTTCTTCTGCTCAAACCATGTCCTCCAATTAATTTCCTCACATTCGTAATAGCCAAGACAAGCTACGAACAAACAATTTACTTTTTTAAATAAACAGAAATATAAACGTGTATTTTGGTTCAATCCGGGTAAAAAAAAAAATTATTATTCCTCTCGGCCTAAAACAACACGGGCAACTGACCGCAGAGACATTTTCTTGTGCAAAAGCCACGCCAATTACCGCAAAAAAACAAACAAGATTGTCTGCGGCAAATACATGAGTCGTGAATGAAGAAAAAAAAACCTATTTTAGTTTTTGAAAAGACAAACACATAGAATATAATTAATCTTAATGTATTGCACATTTTTTTTGAGAAATGAAGAATGGACAGTTTACGATGCCAGAAACCATTATATTATGTCTACGGCGCTTACCATAAACTGGCACCATTCCCATCATAATACAGGGTGACCCGTAAAAAATGCCACCGAGGATCGTTAATAAAATCAACAATCTTTTTTCCAACCCAACCATATTTGGTAGAAATACACTTCAGTTAAAAATTGACTGAAAACTGTCACTTAGAACTGATTGTTATTAAATGTCTTTTTTTCCGTCCGATTAATCCAAATTATCAATCCTCATCTCAAAAATTCCAAAACCGATTGTAAACAGTTTATTGATTGGATGTTTTTGTTTTACGGCATATCAACCCGTTTTAATGTTGACACACAATGCAACCCCTTTTGCAATTGTTCCAGCGTTTGGTTTGTTGGTAATTTGTGGCATATCGACCCTTTCGGTGATTCAAAAACGATTCATGGAAAATTTCTGCTCATAGCTTTAAGAAAGTGGAGTTTGACAAAAGGCCGGGTAGTCTCAATTTAAAGAAATTGGATTTATCGCATTTCGCATTGAGACTCTTCGTATGAAGACAATGGAGACATGTTTATTCAATTTTATTTCACATTCGCTTTTCTGCTTACTTTTCAATTCAAATCCAAATCCTTTTCAAAGCAATTTTTCTTTTTCAAAGCAATTTTTCTTTTTCAATTCTAGCTAAATGCATTTCCTAAGATTTTATTGGTCCAAATTTTTCTTTTTCAATTCTAGCTTAATGCATTTCCTAAGATTTTATTGGTTCAAATCTTTTTCAAAGCAATTTTTCTTTTTCAATTCTAGCTAAATGCATTTCCTAAGATTTTATTAGTCCAAATTTTTCTTTTTCAATTCTAGCTTAATGCATTTCCTAAGATTTTATTGGTTCAAATCTTTTTCAAAGCAATTTTTCTTTTTCAATTCTAGCTAAATGCATTTCCTAAGATTTTATTAGTCCAAATTTTTCTTTTTCAATTCTAGCTTAATGCATTTCCTAAGATTTTATTGGTCCAAATCTTTTTCAAAGCCATTTTTGTTTTTCAAAGCAATTTTTCTTTTTCAATTCTAGCTAAATGCATTTCCTAAGATTTTATTAGTCCAAATTTTTCTTTTTCAATTCTAGCTTAATGCATTTCCTAAGATTTTATTGGTTCAAATCTTTTTCAAAGCAATTTTTCTTTTTCAATTCTAAATGCATTTCCTAAGATTTTATTGGTCCAAATTTTTCTTTTTCAATTCTAAATGCATTTCCTAAGATTTTATTGGTTCAAATCTTTTTCAAAGCAATTTTTCTTTTTCAATTCTAGCTAAATGCATTTCCTAAGATTTTATTGTTCCAAATTTTTTTGAGACAGGTTTAATGGTCAGTCCAAACTTGCGGTGAAAGCGGTTGAAGATATACATCATCGAGCCACATACGAACTCTATGCAGATGTCTTGCTGGTAAGTAAAACTCTCACGTATATTATCATCTCTAGTATAAACAAAATTTTTTTTCTTACAAAAAAACAACTTTATTATAATATAACTAACACAGTGGATCCATTGCATAAATAAAATAGTAGATTTTAGGTTTAGAAGCTTAAAGTCTACATCCTTTTACGTTCAATTGCAATAAGCTACTGGTTTTCCATATGAGAAATCTCTCATCTAAAAGTACAACCTTTTAATATTGTTGTTTTAATGATTTTTAATAATACCTTAGGAAAGTAGAAAGTGGATCTTGGATTTACTTTCGGCAGTCTCGTAACTCTCGCTTCCCTTATTTTGTCATTTAGTCCTCACATTCCATGACCAATGTTTCTGACAAAGGGGAAAGTGGATTCATGTCTTGCCTCGAGCGATTTCCATAAAAAAAAAGTTTACCCAAAGTTAGCGTGAACTTTTGTTCTTCAATACGTGCGCATGAGATGATATGACACCTTGAAGTATTTCAAGCAAAACTAATGTTGCTAGTCACCGTATGCCACCAATCATGGTGTCATAAAAAAATGAATGAGTAGAAAGAAAGAAAGAAAGAAAGAAAGAAAGAAGGAAGAAAGAGTAAAAGAAGCAAATGATAGAGAGAAAAGAGAATGAGGAAATAAAAGGAAAGAGAAAGAAGGAAAGGATAGAAAGGAAGAGAAAGAAGGAAGAAACGGAAAAAAAAGGAAAAGAAAGGAAAAGAAAGAAGAAAGGAGAGAACAAAAATGGTAGCAGAAAGAGCCAAAGAATCTTCGAGTGATTGAAGAAGAAAACCCAAAGATTGTTGTGTTCCTCTCTGCTTAACCAATTCTAATCGCAGGAATTTGTAAGTACAATAAGCTCTTAATTTTCCATTCATTTCAATTCAAAATTTTGGTTGAAATAAAAATTAAAAAAAAAAATTCTGAAAAAAAAAACAAAAAAAAAACGATTTTTGCACTTACGTATTTCCCCTGGCAAAAAGTACGGACTCACCATTCTCAGAAAACGTTGTTTCAATTATGCTTAACCCATTAAAAATAAACCAAGCACAAAATGTGAGATCATCCCCCCCCCCCCCCCCCTTCCCGGCTCAACCTCCAAAGAATTTTATGAACTGGACGAACTTTCTGTCTTCATGGCACATACCTTGAATTAGTTAAAAAGAATTTTGGAATCCACCGGAATTCCAGAATCATAGGTTGCACTTTCAGAAGATTAAATCATCCGAATTAAACAACATTTAACAGCGGAACATGTTTTGGAATTTTTCGGAATCTTTTGGAATCTTTCGGAATTTTTTGGAATCTTTCGGAATCTTTTGGAATTTTCCGGAATCTTTCTGAATCTTTTGGAATCTTTCGGAATTTTTCGGAATCTTTTGGAATAGGATTGGTATCATTTCTACCACTATTCTCATTTTTGTTTTTTTGTTTTTTCATGGTTTTTAATTTTTTTATGCAAATCGCTCAAGACAAGGCATGAAGCCACTTGATGTAAGGAGCTAACAAGAACGAAATATGATTATCGTAATGATAGGGGATGACTATTGAAAAGACCAAGGCTATAGGTAGGAAGAAAACAATTAAATAAAAGAAATTTGGTTTCGGCGGAGATGAACACCATTCCAAAAGAAGACTTCCAGAGATGTTTCCGGCAGTGGATGGATCAGTGGGCTAAGTCTGTGCAAACACAAGGGCTTACTTTAAAGGGGATTAGGGTCCCAACCCCGTCACTTTTTTGAAATATATTTTCTGGACTAAGGTAGGATACTTTTTAGACATGCCTCGTATATATATACATATATATATATATATATAAATATATGTATTGTATTAGTTTCTGTAGATGTAAATCCGTTGAAACTCAAGTGTTTATAAAAAGTGCTCAATAATAAGTAGAGCTGTTCTTAAGTATTACACATTATTGGTTACATATGTGCATACATGTTTCGGTTGTACTCTTCACAGAGAGTCAACCTCTTCAGACCAAAGAAGACAGAGAAGTGAGATGGATTTGGAAAACTTTCCCTTTAAATAAATCTTTTTTGGGGATAGACTATTTTTTATAAATTAGTATCGGATTACATACTTTACTTGTTAACTCTTTCAATTAGTTTCTATCTTTTTTTATCATTTTTATTACCTGCTTTATTATTCTTTCTTTTTTCTATTGTTTTATTACCTACCTAGCCTGGATTCTTTTCTTCTGTATTTAACACTTCAAAGTTTTAATCTATTTACAAACCTATTCAAGCATAAATATCTGATCTTTATATAAAATACACACATGTGCACAAATTAATAGATACACAAGTACATATATATATGTTATTTATCTTCCTCCCACAAGGTAAGATGTGACACAAGGTCGGGAAAGTGGGCTTTGAAAAGCCAGCACCCGAGAAGGTGAGCACTCTGGCCAACAAAAAATGCCTGGGCAGCCCCGTCGGCATTCCCCGGTAGGGGCGCCTCAGGCAGTAAGCAATAAAGTTACTCCTCCCCAAAGAGGGGAGACAAAGCCTGGGATGGTGGACCTCCTATAACTGTACAGGACAGACCCATAGTCCGGCGGAAATCAAGCCCCGAAGGCCAAGACAATATCAGTCTATGGGGTGTAGTATCCATCGGAACAGATACTACACTTTGATCTTCACATATATATATATATATATATATATATATATATATATATATATATATATTCAACTTGTTTTTGTGTATTTCTATGTAAGACAATTTCAAACTGTTGTACCATTAAAAAGCTTTTAGATTTTCGGAGAGGCATAGTGTCTCTGCATATATGGATTTACGAATTTGAGTCTGGCTGAGATGAGGTAAAGTTGCATCGAAAGAGAAGAAGAAGAAAACTGAATTCTTTGAGTTCTCATAGACAACTGACATAAGAGCCATCTTTTTATTGATCTGAGGTTTTGATTATGGCGACTATTTCTGCATTCCAGAAAAGAATAAAGAGTGAAGGCTTTTAAAAAAAAATTTTCTTTTTACCTTCCATGCTTATTATGTAGAGTGAGGTTTTCATTAATTTATTTAGTAGAAAAGAAACCTGGCATTGTCATAGAACCCGGATAGAAAACAGTTGTGTATTATTGTTGTTTTTCTTTATTTTATTTTTTAATTTTTTTTTTTACTTGGACTTTTTCATTATTAAATTTAACCTGAATATGAAAAATTTAAGTATTTTTAAAAATGAAATTTTTTTATTTATTTCTACAGTTTAAGACGAGATTGTGCCCTCCCCACCTTTTTGTTATTAATGATTCATCACTTATCAAGGCCAACACCCACTTGAGGATAAGGGTTAATGAGTTAGATAGATTGACAATTGAATGATGATGAATACTATGAGTGGATTGAAAATCTCCACTTAATGCTACCAAGACAAACCTCCTTTTCAAAAATGGATGGTCACATTTAATGCTACCAAGACAAAGCTCCTTTTCAAAAATGAATGGTCACATCTAATGCTATCTAGACAAAACTTCTTTTCAAAAATGGATGGTCACATTTAATGCTACCAAGACAAACCTCCTTTTCAAAAATGGATGGTCACATCTAATGTAACCAAGACAAACCTCCTTTTCAAAAATAGATGGCTACATTTAATGCTACCAAGACAAAGCTCCTTTTCAAAAATGGATTGTCACATTTAATGCTACCATGGCAAAGCTCCTTTTCAAAAATGGATGGTCACATTTAATGCTACCAAGACAAAGCTCCTTTTCAAAAATGGATGGTCACATTTAATGCTACCAAGACAGAGCTCCTTTTCAAAAATGGATGGTCACATTTAATGCTACCAAGACAAAGCTCCTTTTCAAAAATGGATGGTCACATTTAATGCTACCAAGACAAAGCTCCTTTTCAAAAATGAATGGTCACATTTAATGCTACAAGACAAAACTTTCCTTTAACAACTATAAGAAACCTTTCCAACTACCGATTTTCATGGCCGATAGCACCCTTGCTGAGTTTAACATTTTTTTAAAAACTCTCAGACTCACATTCAGGCAACATGAAATGGAGTAAGTACATAGAAGATGCTGCCAAGTCTGCCGCAAATAAGGTAGAGTACCTATTTTGAGGGAACTGGATACCCCTCACATAAAAAAACGACCTTGTGTCTAACTTTGACCTTGTGGGGAGGCAAGTAAATAGACTTTTTCCTCTTCTCCACGTTAATTGTATCGGAACGAAATATTTTAATTTAAATTTTAATAAAAGCAATGAAACATTATTATTTTTTCTATAAGCGACTAAAATTCTGGGAATGTTGTTATCTTGCGCACTCCATCTGTACATGAATATTTTAGATGGTGGTAGAAAGGGGCGAATGATAAGAGGTGATGAGAGGAATGGAATGATGTAAATAATTTAAAAAGAGAGAGGGGGAATAGAGAGATAGGGTCTATTATGACATCACAATGTATTCTGACTTTGTGAAATCCTTTGACTTATTAATCCTTGTAAATGCATGATTATCAACTAATGTTTAAGTTAAAAAACAAACTATATATTCAATAATATACTAGACACTCAAAGGTCTAAACTGTTCGTCTAGACAAGTGATTCTCAACCTTTTTACCCATGAACCCCTTTTCCCTTTTTTTTCTTTGTGGTCCCTTCATAACTATTGGTCATAAGACTGGATGGCACAGTGGCTCAATGGTTAACGATGCAGACTGAGGACCTGGGCGTGCCAGGTTCGAACCCAGTTCGTTCCACAGAAACACTTTCATAAAAATCCACATCTGACCTAAAATAACTAATGGTCATCAGAAACAATATTCTATTTTTTACTAATATAAATTTTGAGAAATGAAAGTTACTTTGATGCAACTAAAGTATTCTACAACAATTATAATAATCATGATGATAATTATTACTAATAATGATCAAAATTATTGTGATAATAATTCTTTATCAATATCTTGTATTACAATATTATAATGTCTTTTTTTTTTCCATGGTTAAGGCCATGGGGATCAGAGCTCATCAGGCAATTGAATTCACTGCAGTATTGAAATGGTTGAAATTTTTGATAAACCAGTTAAAATTAAGTGTGTGATAAGAAAAAAAAAAGAGAGACCAGCATATTTATTCAATGAGATCCCAGTGATTCATGCTGGTTCAATCGATGTTAATTATAGTCGATTATAACCTCTATGTCTATAACATGATAAATGCCAGTATACTGAAATCATATGCCCTTAATAGGGTTAAGATGAAAATTCATATACACTAAATGTACAAAAGCAAGGAAATTCCCAAATTTTTACACTTTTATTGTCATTAAGGGTATGCGAGCACAACAGGGCTATGTATTTTACTGGTAGGAATTTTTCTTCAGCGCACCTCACACACTTCATCCACTCATGCATAGAGATTTATACTGTAGTGATGTGATAATGAAATGGTTTGGTTGATATGCAGTCATACTCTTAATGACAATAAAAGTGTAAAAATTTGGAAATTTCCTTGCTGTTGTACACTTAGTGTATATGAATTTTCATCTTAACCCTATTAAGGGCATATGATTTCAGTATACTGGCATTTTTCATGGAATGTCGCTACTTTTGTAAAGGCTATGCCTCAATACAATGGCTTCTCATAAGGTTTTTTTGAATTTTCTGGAAAACTAAGGTATATGGTAAACTGAAATGAAAATGCCATCAATTAGACCCTAGAACCTCTATCTCTGCCAAAAATCAGCTGAATCCATCAAATAGTTGATGAGATACAGGGTGGCACATACGTACACACAGATAATTCTTGAAGTCTATGAAGGGAGAAGAGCGCTCTCGCGCCTCCTTTGATTGAGGGCTTTTGATAACAGTTGAGAAACACAACTAAATCCCGATTCAAAGGCAATAACGTACAGCTGTGCTTTATCCCAGAGCAAAGGGTACTTTCTAGCAACATTATTTGTCTTCCATGCATTTCATAACATATAAGTATATAGGTGCTTTTTTACATTAGGACCCGCACTAAAAGTGTCCCTGCGTCGGTACTTTCCCGATGCTTACGTAAAACGCTGGACAGTGCCGAATGAAAGATCCGGCACAGACGAGGATGGATTTACAAATGGGACAAAACAAGCAAAGAATGACAGTAAAAAATTTTGTGTGAAATAAATATTTATTTTTTTATCGAAGAAATAAGTGATTAAAATAAGAGTTTAAATTAAAAAGTTAATAAAGTGTTGTTGATTTTAAAATTTTACGAAAATTATTATTATTTTTATTTTTATATTTTTTACTGATTATTATTGTTGCTTTCGTTAGGGTTTGGGTAGGGTTAGGGTTTTTGGCAGGGTTAGGAATTAGGGTTATGGCGAGTTAGTCCATAAACTCCTTCCATTTTTCCGTGTTATTGGAAAATAGAGTATTTTATATATATATATATATATATATATATATATATATTTATTATTATTATTATTATTAAATAGACGATTTCTTAACTTTTCAATAGAATTAACACGGAGAAGTTTATCGGCTAATCTTTCCTGAAAAAATATTCTTTAACTAAAAAAAAAATATTGTGCAAGGGAAAGAACTCTAACAAATTTATCCGGGGAGATAACTCTTAAGCAAAGTTAAGGTTTTAAACAAAATTGTGAATTTTTCTTTTACTTGCATCTCGTAAAATAATTAAGGGGGGGGGGGGATCTTTTTTCTCAGCCTTTTTGATTGACACGCGTTCAAATGGGTTAATCATTTACTCTTGACAATTATTTCTTTAAACTTTTTTCTGTTGTCTGTTGCTGATGAAATTGTTCAAAAACCGAAACCCAATTTGAAAATATAAGAAGAATTAGGGGGGGGGGGGTAGAGGGGGGGGGGGAGAAAAAAGAATCTGTGGACGATATCAGTGGAATGTAAGCATCTAATCGACTCAATCATAGTTTCTGTTGTGGACAAACGGACATACACTTTGTTTCATTTATTAGATTATGAGAAGAATACGCGCCCCAGGACGGGTAGAAAATGAATTCTCCAAGCAAGACAGTTTTGCACCACTTTTATGTCCCTTTACGAAGATTAAAATCAGGATATAATAAAAGTAAACCTTATGCATAGAATCCTTATTCCAATTGTGATCAAAATCCATTACATGATTTTGGGTTTAAAAGATTTGGATTATTGTTCTCATCTTGAGTTTTGGATGCTGTAACCTTCGGCTGAACAGTAGTCTGAATAATCTAAATTATACAAATTATCAATCCTCATCTCAAAAATTCAGAAACTTAAAAAGATTTGTTTAAATTCTTCTTTTTTTTTTACACCCCCCCACCCCCCCCCCACACACACGACTTTATATGCAAATAACTTTATTTACATTAACATTTTATGCAATTAGTACTTTGCCAACATGCCATTGATTTACTCCTCTTCAGGAGTTAGGCACAAGGCCAGTTTTTATCTTACTCCCACAAGTAAGATGTGACCCAAGGTCGGGTCGAGAAAGTGGGGTTTAAAAATTGCCTGGGCAGCCCCGTCGGCATTCCCCGGTAGGGGCGCCTCAGGCAGTAAGCAATAAACTTACTCCTCCCCAAAGAGGGGAGGCAAAGCCTGGGATGGTGGACCTCCTATAACTGCACAGGACAGACCCATTGACCGGCGTAAATCAAGACCCGAAGGCCAAGACAACACCAGTATGGGGTGCAGTATCCATCGGAACAGATACTACACTTTGATCTTAGCCAAAAGGCCAAGGTAGAACGGACATTAAATCGAATATTATTATTATGATGATGATGATGATGATGACTAGTTAAAAAAAAAACTATTCACTTGGATTAATATTTTACTAACGGGACCTATGGAAATTCCACAGTTGTATTTTTCATGTGTTGCATATTGCTGCCATGCTTGAAAATATTTTCATTCTATAGACGTCCGGTGCAAACAGAGACCCCACAATATTATTGTACCGCCTTTGTTCAAACTGAAACAGATTTATCCAAGTACTGTGGTTAATGTAATTTCAGAATATTTCTGGTTATGTATGAGTTTCTATAGACGTACAGTGTGAATACAGACCTCATGATGTTATGTGAATACAGACCTCATGATGTTATGTGAATACAGACCTCAGTATGTTATGTGAATATAGACCTCATGATGTTATGTGAATACAGACCTCAGTATGTTATGTGAATACAGACCTCATTATGTTATGTGAATACAGACCTCATGATGTTATGTGAATACAGACCTCAGTATGTTATGTGAATACAGACCTCATTATGTTATGTGAATACAGACCTCATGATGTTATGTGAATACAGACCTCATGATGCTATGTGAATACAGACCTCATGATGTTATGTGAATACAGACCTCATGATGTTATGTGAATACAGACCTCATGATGTTATGTGAATACAGACCTCATTATGTTATGTGAATACAGCCATCATGATGTTATGTGAATACAGACCTCAGTATGTTATGTGAATACAGACCTCATGATGTTATGTGAATACAGACCTCATGATGCTATGTGAATACAGACCTCATGATGTTATGTGAATACAGACCTCATGATGCTATGTGAATACAGACCTCATGATGCTATGTGAATACAGACCTCATGATGTTATGTGAATACAGACCTCATGATGTTATGTGAATACAGACCTCAGTATGTTATGTGAATACAGACCTCATGATGTTATGTGAATACAGACCTCAGTATGTTATGTGAATACAGACCTCAGTATGTTATGTGAATACAGACCTCATTATGTTATGTGAATACAGACCTCAGTATGTTATGTGAATACAGACCTCATTATGTTATGTGAATACAGACCTCATGATGTTATGTGAATACAGACCTCATGATGCTATGTGAATACAGACCTCAGTATGTTATGTGAATACAGACCTCATGATGCTATGTGAATACAGACCTCATGATGCTATGTGAATACAGACCTCATGATGCTATGTGAATACAGACCTCATGATGCTATGTGAATACAGACCTCAGTATGTTATGTGAATACAGACCTCAGTATGTTATGTGAATACAGACCTCATGATGCTATGTGAATACAGACCTCATGATGCTATGTGAATACAGACCTCATGATGCTATGTGAATACAGACCTCATTATGTTATGTGAATACAGACCTCATGATGTTATGTGAATACAGACCTCATTATGTTATGTGAATACAGACCTCATTATGTTATGTGAATACAGACCTCATGATGCTATGTGAATACAGACCTCATGGTGCTGTGTGAATACAGACCTCATGATGCTGTGTGAATACAGACCTCATGATGCTGTGTGAATACAGACCTCATGATGCTATGGGTAATACAGACCTCATGATGTTATGGTACCATCCTTGCACAGAACCAATACTACACTTTGATCCTGACCCGAAGGTCAAAAAATGTATTTTAGTTAGTTTTACGTTCGACACAACATCAAAATCAGAGGAAATAAAAAAACAGCTTTCTTTACATTTCATCTTTGGCGATCGAACGATCCTATCTTAAAAAAAGGGTGGAGGGTGATAACGTACGTACGAACGTAAAATTGCCTTAACATATTATTATATAGATTTTAGTCAGGTATGTTACTTACGCAATGTTTTCCTCTGGTACCGTTCATGTTCTCATTACGTGGCGAGCGTGGATTTGCTATTGCTTTTTTTTCGTCTTGCGTCAAATCAAAGCAAGGAACACTCATAGAATAGTCAGCATTTGAAATCCTGGCCGACAATTACTCTTTCGTTTCGACATATTGTAATCAAGTTTCATCTTGAGCTTAAAATGCATTCTTCTCTTTCTGTTACAGGTTACGAATGCAATTCGGAACTGTTTGAAGTACAGCCCATCCGGGCAACCAGAAACAGCCATGGGGATAGGCATTGCACTGTCGCCAGCTCCATCGACCACAGCAAACATTTCCAAATCAGCAATCACCAATGCATCATTTAGAGCGACCAAATTACCAGGTAGGTCTTTTTGGATGTCTCCTTACGCGTTACTCATCCGAATTTGTTTAGAATATGTCAGACATCCTTAAAATCCACTGTCTGTTTCTCAACACAGCTGAATTCTTCTAAAATATCCGACATTCGGATCATCCCAGTTGTTGCATAACAGTTGTCTTCTTCAGACCTCAAGAAATGGCCGACATGCATAGACAGCAGTGTTGTTAACACATAATAGCTGTGACTTTGTGTAGAGGTCGTCTGCCTCTCTCTTTCTCCCTTGTAGTAGAGGTCGTCTGCCTCTCTCTTTCTCTCTTGTAGTAAAGAAAACAATAACACATTATTCGCTCTGGACCGTAAGTTTCTTTTGGAGTTTTATTTTTATATATTTTTCTTTAGTCATTTTTCTTTTGTATACAGTACTAGCAGGGCTACCCGGCGTTGCCCGGGGCAAAAGTATAACATATTTCTATTAAAACTTCCATCTCTTTATCTCTCTCTATCTGTCTCTCTATCTTTCTCTTTCCCCCTCCCTCTCCCGACCTCCCTCTTTCTCTTCTGCCAAGCCCAATTCCTCTTTCTGGACATACACATACACTCCCTTATATAGATTCCTCGAGAAATTAATCGGCAAAGAATTAACTCATTGAAAAAAAAACAGAGTTACTTCCCTTTAGTTAGTGGTTGGAAAACAGACCCCTCCTCCCCCTCCTAACGAAATCTGCGCCAGATTATGGTTAAAGAATGAATATTTTTTTCTAACTTTTAGATATTATTCATTCTGGGCAATGCTGATCAAAAATATACCAATTTTGTGGATCTTTGTTTTTCAGTTTTTGACTTTTAGCTACACACACACACACACACACACACACACACACGCACACACACACACACGCACACACACACACACACACACACACACAAAACTGCCCATTATATAATCGATTAGCATGATACCCAGAATCAGTCTTCCACCCAATCCATTATCCATAAGGGGGAGGGAGAGGATCTCTAAAACACGTCTGCTCTATTCGCAGTCCAACAACCCAAGAGAGCAAGACTAGTCTTTCTTTTGCTGCGTAATTTCTTTTGACTTCCTGTTTTCTTACGTCACTTTCTTTGACATGTTATCTTAATTTCGAAACCTTAATTTCGAAACAGAGACGTCCTTTGTACATATCCACATTTCCCATGTAAAATCTTGCAACACAGTCTGTCGAAATGCCATTCAGTAACTGATAAGAATTTTACAAGTTGTCTTGAAGAAACCCAGCACTGATGGCTTCTTAGTGAAATTTTGTAGCCCTGCAGATGAACAAGGAAATTCTATCTTTTGCAGATGGGGAGACAACTGTGGCGTGTTTTAGTTGGTCCAAAAGGTGCGGTAACAGAAATGAAGAAATTGAAAACAAGAAAATACTTTTTATAGCTTAAAATTTATTGGATGTAAAATATCGACATCCCTTTTTAGCACACGCCACTTCTGGTTACAAACAACTCCCTAAACCACAAGCTGGGGGAGCAAAAGAGGGACGTCGACTTGCTTCGATTAACCAAGTCTATTCTGATGTTTTTCTCAATCTTCTCTCGATCGGTGACAATTGTTTTGATACGTCCCTCAGTCAGCATATTTTAAAATCGAATGTTTTCAAATTACATTTCAGTCTTCAACTGGAAATTATCAAAACAATCACATTCGCAATCCAAACGTGACCCTTACCCTAACCCCTGACCTACACCACGTAACACCATCTATCATTTCTATTCACTCTGGGCATGTTGGATGCAGGTCAGGGGGAGGGCTCTATACATGTCTGCATCATACTAAAGGAGTCGCGTTTCTATCCTTGTCAAGGGAAGATGATTTTGACGACATTAGTTTTTGCCGTCCTCCCGAATACAGCACCTGATATTCCCAAATGGCCCCTCCCCCCCCCTTGAAGTGACTAAACGCGATGTTGTTTAACTTTGGTGATCTTACGAAAACCGGTGTGTCAACGTAATTGCGGCAGGTAGAGGGGGGGGGGATCAAAACCCCCAGCAGTTTTGAACTTCGACTCACGCCAAAAAGAATCCTTGGTCAGCGTTTTAATAAACATTAAACTGTGCAATGGCAACCCATTGAAGGAAACGCGGCGATATGGGATTAAAATATTGTTGCGAACACGACGGTCATATTTTAATCACGTTTCAGACGTTATCCATTATTATACTAAATCCGAGTTAATCAACGTTTGTTTCTCTGAGGATTTTTTTTTATATATTTGAATCACACAAAATACATGCAAAATATTCCTCAGTGTTGGGATTGAGTTATGTTCGAAAAAAACAAAATCCATTTCAATTGTTCTGATTAGCCGTAATTTGCAATTAACTCACCAAGTGACCCATCTCTTACTATCTGTCTATCACTTTCACCCTCTCTCACTGGGTCAAAATGATAGACAGCATTTTTCAGCGACCGTAACAACAGATCTGATGTAAAGTTTCATTAAATGTTAAACAATATTTCGAACAATAATCTTATGTTCTCCCTCCGTCCGGGCAACGCTTGGTTGTATTTAATAAAATTAAAATTTAATGAAATTAAAATTTAATAAAACTAAAATTTAATAAAATTAAAATTTAATAAAATTAACATTTAATAAAACTAAAATTTAATAAAATTAAAATTTAATAAAATTAAAATTTAATAAAATTAAAATTTAATAAAATTAAAATTTAATAAAACTAAAATTTAATAAAATTAAAATTTAATAAAATTAAAATTTAATAAAACTAAAATTTAATAAAATTAAAATTTAATAAAACTAAAATTTAATAAAATTAAAATTTAATAAAATTAAAATGCTCATGGACCGAATGATAAGGTTATTCGCTATTATAAAATATATTATCAGTGCAAAAAAATTTACTGGTGCTACCAGATCAGGCTGTCTGAAGATATCGGCTTCCTGACCAAAAAATGCACCAAACATTGATGTTATTTTTCCTCTTCCTTTGCAAAACTCGATCATGTTCTGCAAAGCCAAAAACAAAAACAACAATTTTCCTCTAAAAAACAACCAAACGTCATGAATAAATATTTTAAGATATACAGAACTTGAAGCATAAAAACTTTTACCAAAATGACCGGATTTGGCATTAAATAACCCGAAAAGGGTTGATAACTTTCCTCTACAAAACAACCAAACGAAACACCATGAATAAATACTTGTATATATAAAGAAGTTGAAACATAAAAATTACCTTAATGACCTATTCGGTATTAAATAACCCGAAAAAGGTTGATCTGCCGTAAAACAAAACGACCAAATCAAATAGCATGAATAAATATTTGATAATATATAAAGAAGTTGAAGCATAAAACATTTTATAAAAATGATCGTATTCGGCATTAAATAACCCGAAAAGGGTTGATCTGCCGTAAAACAAATCAACTAAATCCAACAATTTGAATTTCTGTGGAAACTGATGCAAGGGAGATAACTCTATAATAAAAGTTATAAGTTATCGCCCTTAGAAGCTGTGACTCGATTAAAACAAAATTATGTCATTCTCGTTGCTGAGAGATTTCTCGTCTTCCAAATTACAGAAATATTGGAAAATTTTCGGTGCTTATTTAGAACAGGGTCACTGTAGAAAATTATTTTCATGTAAAATCAGTATTTTGTACTTACTCAGTCATAGTTTCTCACTCACGGTACGAAAAAGAATTTTAAAATATCAAGTAGAACTTTAATTAGAACGATTTTTCCATTTCCATAAGGGCGATATACAACGTCTATTCGCCGACATTTTGGGTGTGGCCGATTGATGGAATAGCTAACTAAGGGCAGGTAAGTGTCGCGAAATTACAGAACGATACCCAGTTACCATGTAAATAATAAAAAAAACCAAGAAAGCAATAAATGTACATTTTATTAATCTATAAAATTATATCGTGGAAAGTACCCCGGTGAAGAAATCAAAAATAATTATTTAATTTTCATTTTTTTTATTTTAAAAATTTTGGCTATTCCATCGATCGCTCACACCCAAAATGTCGGCTCACACCCAAAATGTCAGCGAATAGATGTTGTACATCGAAATGGAAAAATCGTTCTAATTAAAGTTCTGCTTGAGATTTTTACATTCTTTTTCGTATTGTGAGTGAGAAACTATGACTGAGTAAGTACAAAATAATGATTTTACATGAAAATAATTTTCTGCAGGGACCCTGTTGTAAATAAGCACCAAATTTTCTTTAAATGTATATATATATATATATATATATAATCATAGTAATAGTATGGTTTCAGCTTCGGACAGATACTAAATCTTCATTAATTAATAGCACAATAGTAAAAGATTATATGCGTGTGTTTCTCATCAGGCAAAGTTAGAATCCGATCTTAACCTTAGATCATATTTGGAAATTTCCAAATATGATCTAAGGTTAAGATCGGATTCTAACTTTGCCTGATGAGATCTCAGTTATAATAACTGTTGATTGATAACATTGACATGTCAGTGTCGCAGATTTTGTACATGTCTGTGTAAATAAAAATAATCATATATAAAAGCTCTATTTGATATTGAGCACTTTTTATAAACCCGGTTGAAATTCTTTGGATTACTACCCTGTGGATGTTTTACCTAAAAAAAAAAATTTTTTTTAAATAATAATAATAATAATAATTGTTATTGTTATTATTATTATTATTAGGAGGAAGAAGAAGAACAGTTTTTCATGGTAAACAACTGATGATCCCTTAAATAATGTTAGAAATAAACTAATATAATAACTGTAAAAAATAAATTGACTTACATGAGTGATTTTCCACTGGAAGACTTGAGACTTAAGTTTTTTTTTTTTTGTAATTTTTAAAAAAAATATAGTATTAATGGTTGAGAAACTTCTTAGACATATATATATATATATATATATATATATATATATATATATATATATATATATAAACATTGTTAAACATCAAAGAATTCCACTGTTTGATTATACCTTTTTTATTTTTTCAATTTTTCTAATAATCTTTATTTTTGTGTCATAATCAAAAAGATTAATGGATGCTTCGTATGTATCACAAACATTTTTTGATTCTTCGTCAGGGGACGAAAACAAATGAACAAAAATGCTGGAGAAAAGGAGAGAAATAAAATATTTAAAAAAAACAGCCGAGAACGCTCATGTGAAGTCAGTTGAACGTCAAAAGAATCAATCAGTCCAGTTCCAGGAGAAACGTTAACAATTTAAATTTCGGGATGCCAGAATTAGCGTCACAGGATGAATTGTATGAATCGTTCTTTCGTGTGATGGACACTAAGTGTGTCACCAACGAAGGTCAAACACCACAATCGACCAAATCAGTCAGCTTCTATGGCAGACGACAGTTGCCAAGTCTAAACTTTACATCGGCCATCTGTATGCATTTCATGGAGATATACGTGATGAGAGCATATCCCACATATAGCCTCTGAGTCGATTGTTAGTTGGTCTATAACTGCTTATTGGGTAATTGATTTACTCCTCTCCAGGAGTTAGGCACAAGACCAGTTTTTATCTTACTCCCACAAGTAAGATGTGACCCAAGGTCGGGTCGGGAAAATGGGGTTTAAAAATTGCCTGGGCAGCCCCGTCGGCATTCCCCGGTAGGGGCGCCTCAGGCAGTAAGCAATAAACTTACTCCTCCCCAAAGAGGGGAGGCGAAGCCTGGGAGGGTGGACCTCTTAGAACTGCACAGGACATACCCATAGATCGGCGTAAATCAAGCCCCGAAGGCCAAGACAATACCAGTCTATGGGGTTCAGTATCCATCGGAACAGATACTACACTTTGATCTTGACCAAAAGGCCAAGAACGTCTGCTTATTGGGTAATTGCAGCTAATCTCTATAATTATTATTATATGAAGATGTTTTTGTTTGGTAATCAAATATTAAATAATTATTTTTTATTTATTATTAATCAAAAATTTATTGAAAGCAAAACTGCAATCGAAAAAAATAAAACGATATTTTAAAAAAATCCTATTTAAAATAAAATTATTCAATAATGGAATTAAATCTATCATAATGCATTTTGGTTTATTTGTAAACAATCCGCCATTTTAATCTTTTGTTAATAGTTGAGAAAATCAGAATGAATTACTTCAAAATCTGAAAGGAATTTGGAAGCCTTTAAACTGTCGGATATAAAGTGATTTAAACTGGTTTTAAAATTCTTAGCAAATCCTCATTTAATTCAAAGATTTAAAGTTTTTGGAAGCATTTTACATCCAATAATTTTATTTATAAATAGAGTTTGAAACATTACGTTCATAAAATTAGTTACAGTTTTATATCAATTGAATGACAAAAACGGTACTGTAATAATAGAATTTATATTCAAAATCCTATTTAAAAAATATTTCATTAAAAAAAAAAAAACAAGACAAGGGGGTAAAAAAGCAAAAAAAAAAAAAACTCAACAAAAAACATGTAAGTAAAAATATTTCATTAAAAAATAAACAAGACAAGGGGGTAAAAAAGAAAAAAAAAACTCAACAAAAACATGTAAGTAAAAATATTTCATTAAAAAAAAAGACAAGGGGGTAAAAAAGCAAAAAAAAAACTCAACAAAAACATGTAAGTAAAAATATTTCATTAAAAAAAACAAGACAAGGGGGTAAAAAAGAAAAAAAAAACTCAACAAAAACATGTAAGTAAAAATATTTCATTAAAAAAAACAAGACAAGGGGGTAAAAAAGCAAAAAAAAACTCAACAAAAACATGTAAGTAAAAATATTTCATTAAAAAAAAAGACAAGGGGGTGAAAAAGCAAAAAAAAAACTCAACAAAAACATGTAAGTAAAAATATTTCATTAAAAAAAGACAAGGGGGTAAAAAAGCAAAAAAAAACTCAACAAAAACATGTAAGTAAAAATATTTCATTAAAAAAAACAAGACAAGGGGGTAAAAAAGCAAAAAAAAAAAAAACTCAACAAAAAACATGTAAGTAAAAATATTTCATTAAAAAAAACAAGACAAGGGGGTAAAAAAGCAACAAAAAAAAACTCAACAAAAACATGTAAGTAAAAATATTTCATTAAAAAAAAACAAGACAAGGGGGTAAAAAAGCAAAAAAAAAAAACTCAACAAAAACATGTAAGTAAAAATATTTCATTAAAAAAAAAGACAAGGGGGTAAAAAAGAAAAAAAACTCAACAAAAACATGTAAGTAAAAATATTTCATTAAAAAAAAAGACAAGGGGGTAAAAAAGCAAAAAAAAAAACTCAACAAAAACATGTAAGTAAAAATATTTCATTAAAAAAAAAAGACAGACACGGGGGTAAAAAAGCAACAAAAAAAAAACTCAACAAAAACATGTAAGTAAAAATATTTCATTAAAAAAAAAACAAGACAAGGGGTAAAAAAGCAAAAAAAAACTCAACGAAAACATGTAAGTAAAAATATTTCATTAAAAAAAAAAAGACAAGGGGGTAAAAAAGCAAAAAAAAAAACTCAACAAAAACATGTAAGTAAAAATATTTCATTAAAAAAAAAGACAAGGGGGTAAAAAAGCAAAAAAAAAACCCAACAAAAACATGTAAGTAAAAATATTTCATTAAAAAAAAAGACAAGGGGGTAAAAAAGCAAAAAAAAACTCAACAAAAACATGTAAGTAAAAATATTTCATTAAAAAAAAAAAGACAAGGGGGTAAAAAAGAAAAAAAAACTCAACAAAAACATGTAAGTAAAAATATTTCATTAAAAAAAAAAGACAAGGGGGTAAAAAAGCAAAAAAAAACTCAACAAAAACATGTAAGTAAAAATATTTCATTAAAAAAAAAGACAAGGGGGTAAAAAAGCAAAAAAAAAAACTCAACAAAAACATGTAAGTAAAAATATTTCATTAAAAAAAAAGACAAGGGGGTAAAAAAACAAAAAAAAAACCCAACAAAAACATGTAAGTAAAAATATTTCATTAAAAAAAAAGACAAGGGGGTAAAAAAGCAAAAAAAAACTCAACAAAAACATGTAAGTAAAAATATTTCATTAAAAAAAACAAGACAAGGGGGTAAAAAAGCAAAAAAAACTCAACAAAAACATGTAAGTAAAAATATTTCATTAAAAAAAACAAGACAAGGGGGTAAAAAAGAAAAAAAATTAAACAAAAACATGTAAGTAAAAATATTTCATTAAAAAAAAACAAGACAAGGGGGTAAAAAAGCAAAAAAAAACTCAACGAAAACATGTAAGTAAAAATATTTCATTAAAAAAAAACAAGACAAGGGGGTAAAAAAGCAAAAAAAAACTCAACAAAAACATGTAAGTAAAAATATTTCATTAAAAAAAAAGACAAGGGGGTAAAAAAGCAAAAAAAAAACCCAACAAAAACATGTAAGTAAAAATATTTCATTAAAAAAAAAGACAAGGGGGTAAAAAAGCAAAAAAAAACTCAACAAAAACATGTAAGTAAAAATATTTCATTAAAAAAAAAAAGACAAGGGGGTAAAAAAGAAAAAAAAACTCAACAAAAACATGTAAGTAAAAATATTTCATTAAAAAAAAAAGACAAGGGGGTAAAAAAGCAAAAAAAAACTCAACAAAAACATGTAAGTAAAAATATTTCATTAAAAAAAAAGACAAGGGGGTAAAAAAGCAAAAAAAAAACCCAACAAAAACATGTAAGTAAAAATATTTCATTAAAAAAAAAGACAAGGGGGTAAAAAAGCAAAAAAAAACTCAACAAAAACATGTAAGTAAAAATATTTCATTAAAAAAAACAAGACAAGGGGGTAAAAAAGCAAAAAAAACTCAACAAAAACATGTAAGTAAAAATATTTCATTAAAAAAAACAAGACAAGGGGGTAAAAAAGAAAAAAAATTCAACAAAAACATGTAAGTAAAAATATTTCATTAAAAAAAAACAAGACAAGGGGGTAAAAAAGCAAAAAAAAACTCAACGAAAACATGTAAGTAAAAATATTTCATTAAAAAAAAACAAGACAAGGGGGTAAAAAAGCAACAAAAAAAAAACTCAACAAAAACATGTAAGTAAAAATATTTCATTAAAAAAAAACAAGACAAGGGGGTAAAAAAGCAACAAAAAAAAAACTCAACAAAAACATGTAAGTAAAAATATTTCATTAAAAAAAACAAGACAAGAGGGTAAAAAAGCAAAAAAAAACTCAACAAAAACATGTAAGTAAAAATATTTCATTAAAAAAAAGACAAGGGGGTAAAAAAGCAAAAAAAAAACTCAACAAAAACATGTAAGTAAAAATATTTCATTAAAAAAACAAGACAAGGGGGTAAAAAAGCAAAAAAAAACTCAACAAAAACATGTAAGTAAAAAGACTCCCGGGTAACGTTGGTTAGTTACATCTATTTTCATACTAAGATTACTCAGTCCGTTTTGACAACATATCAACCAATAAATACAAGTGTAAATTCAACACTCTAACACATCACTCAATAAGTACAGGGCTTGACATATAGCTATCCCCACTAATAATAATTAAAAACATGATTTTTTATAAAGTACTAACCTTCAAATAGCAATCGAATTATTAGTTTACAAATTACAGTTATTTAAATGAAGCTACTGTTGCAAATTTTCAAAACAATGGAAAATCTGAATTTCGTGTGTTGATAAGCATTGCTTTCTGATGGGGAAAAATACTGTTTAAGCAAAACAATGGCGTTGAAAAGTGTTATTCGGAAACAGCAGCTAGGAGGTGGTATGCTGACCTAAAAAGCGGGCGTACAGACACAAACGATGCTGAATGCTCAGGTCACCTAAATTTGGCAGTTTTCCCGAAAAACAGAAAAAATCTCCACAAACTCGTTTTGATCGATCGTTTATTTAAGCAGAGAAGTTGAAGATATCAGAAGGCGAAGGTGTTTTCACCATTTGTCAATGAGAAAGCTGTGTTCAAAGTGGGTGCTGCATTTGCTCACAGTCGACGAAAAAATAACAATGTGTCGACGATTCAGAGCGTTGTTTGCAGCTGTTTCAACACAACAAAAAGGAGTTTCTCTGTATGATATGCGACAATCGATGAAATATTGATCCACAAAGTAACTCTGGAGTCAAATCGGCGGTCAGCTGAGTGGACAGAAGCAGGCGAAAGCCGTCCAAAGCAACCAAAGACGCAAACATCAGCAGGCAAGGTTTTGGCCTCCATATTTTGGGATGTGCAAGGTATTTTGTTCATCAATCACTTTGAGAAAGGAAAACAAACATCAATAGTGAATATCATATAACGTGATTGGTGCGTTTGAAGGAAGAAATCACTAAAAAAAACAGCCACAAATGAAGAAGAAAAAAGTGCTCTTTCATCAAGACAATGCACCGTGTCACAAGTTGATGGCAAAACTACATGAATGGCACTTCGAATTGCTTCTGCAACTACCCTATTCTCTAAATCTGACCCCCACCGACTACTGGCTGTTCGCAGACCCTGAAAAAATGCTCCAGGGAAAGAGATTTGGCTCTAATGAAAAAGTGATATCAGAAACTGAGGCAAATTTTGAGGTCAAAGACAAATTTTGAGGTCAAAGACAAATTTTGCGGTCAAAGCCAAATTTTGAGGTCAAAGACAAATTTTGAGGTCAAAGGCAAATTTTGAGGTCAAAGGCAAATTTTGAGGTCAAAGACAAATTTTGAGGTCAAAGGCAAATTTTGAGGTCAAAGGCAAATCGTTTTACAAAAACATTGAATTGTTAGAGAAGCATTGGAATTAGTGTATCACCCTAGAAGGAAACTATGTTGATAAATAAAGTCGAATTTTGCGTAAAAGGTGTTTTATTAGTTAGGGCTGGGACTAATTGAGTTATGTTATGCTAGCAGTAGAAAGGAACCGGTTTAGAATGGCACACTCAGACAAAACATATTTAGAATGGCACACTCAGACAAAACATACTTAGAATGGCACACTCAGACAAAACATATTTAGAATGGCACACTCAGACAAACCATATTTAGAATGGCACACTCAGAGAAAACATATTTAGAATGGAACACTCAGAGAAAACATATTTAGAATGGCACACTCAGAGAAAACATACTTAGAATGGCACACTCAGACAAAACATATTTAGAATGGCACACTCAGACAAACCATATTTAGAATGGCACACTCAGAGAAAACATATTTAGAATGGAACACTCAGAGAAAACATATTTAGAATGGCACACTCAGACAAACCATATTTAGAATGGAACACTCAGAGAAAACATATTTAGAATGGCACACTCAGAGAAAACATATTTAGAATGGCACACTCAGAGAAAACATATTTAGAATGGAACACTCAGACAAACCATATTTAGAATGGCACACTCAGAGAAAACATACTTAGAATGGCACACTCAGACAAAACATATTTAGAATGGCACACTCAGACACACCATATTTAGAATGGAACACTCAGAGAAAACATATTTAGAATGGCACACTCAGACAAACCATATTTAGAATGGAACACTCAGAGAAAACATATTTAGAATGGCACACTCAGAGAAAACATATTTAGAATGGCACACTCAGAGAAAACATATTTAGAATGGCACACTCAGACAAAACATATTTAGAATGGCACACTCAGACAAAACATATTTAGAATCGCACACTCAGACAAAACATATTTAGAATGGCACACTCAGACAAAACATATTTTCCAAGTCGACTGTCATCGAATAACAGTTTACGAAAAGGAACTAAAACTTTTTCGAACTTGAAAAATGAAAAGCAGAAGAATGGCTCGTTTCATCCCAGTAAATAATATGGAATATGCGAATGAATAATATGGAATATGTGAATGAATAATAGGGAATATGCAAATAAATAATATGGAATATGCAAATGAATAATAAGGAATATGCAAATAAATAATATGGAATATGCGAATAAATAATATGGAATATGCGAATGAATAATATGGAATATGCAAATGAATAATATGGAATATGCGAATGAATAATATGGAATATGCGAATGAATGATATGGAATATGCGAATGAATGATATGGAATATGCGAATGAATGATATGGAATATGCGAATGAATAATATGGAATATGAAAATGAATAATATGGAATATGCGAATGAATAATAGGGAATATGCGAATGAATGATATGGAATATGCGAATGAATGATATGGAATATGCGAATGAATGATATGGAATATGCGAATGAATGATATGGAATATGCGAATGAATGATATGGAATATGCAAATGAATAATATGGAATATGCGAATGAATAACATGGAATATGCAAATAAATTTACCAACGATATTTAAACAAAAACTCCCTCTACCATTTCCAATTTTTTTTTCTGGTTGTAACATACTAAGGGTATGAAAAAGATTTCTTGGAATTTCTAGAAATTTCTTTTCTTTTTTTTAATTTTGTGCTAAAATAATTATTTGCTTTTGGTTAAATTCACTTTGTCAAATCGAAACAGTTAAAACTTCTTACAAAAAAAATATTTTGAGACTAAGTCAACTTTGAAAGACATGTTTTTGTTGGCTTTGAATATTCACGAGTTACCTCCCTTGAATGATTACTGGCTAATGGGAGATTGCACTCTTCTATCTAGAAGTACAGAAAGACTTGCTCCACACACGTGCGAGATCAAGAACAAGATTTTTTATTTTTTCTTGATTGGACTTCAAGCCATTCTAACCCTAACCCTAATCCGACTGGCACTTCATCGTAGCTTTTCACAACTAACACCGTTTGATTGCAGTTAGAAGAGACTCCCAGACAGCTAGTCATCTTAGCATGGCCGTTCTCTACTGATCGCAGCAATTGTTCCCAAATATATTCGATGAAGTAAGTCGTATTTACTTCTACAATGTCTACACATTCCCTCTATTTGTGTTTGTCCTGACAATACATGTTTTTTTTTCGATTACATTTGGGACTATTAACGTAGATTCCTCCATTAGTAATTACACCTGTTATCCCCCCCCCGGATGTTATCATGTTTCATCATGCCCCTCTTACGTTTGTCTTTGGCAAACCTTCTGTGTGAGAAATAAGTGTAAGTATATGTAAATTCAACTGTTCTTCATCATCGTCAAACAACATGCCAGCGCTCGTGTTGGGGAAGAGACACCAACATGTACATAGCTATAAAATGTAAAAAAACTTAGAATATGAAAAGACATGTTTATTTGCGTGACGTCAAATACGATGCCATGCGTTGGGAGTGCTGAATGCACACCTGGGCCTTTATATTTATTCCTGTTTCTCTTATTCTTTCAGATGACATCACGGTCCCCAGCGAAGAGAACGATGTGGCCAACAAGCCGCTCCCCACAATTGACGAAGATGCTGACAGCCCAGGGGAGAAACCGTCAGGATCGAAGGCATCCAACAAGCCATCAAAGGGCGGGCGCAAGTCGGACAAATCAGCGAAGAAGGAAAAACGCAGCGGGAGTAATGCAGGTGTCAGTGGTGGCGAGATGAGCGAACTGACCACATCACGGTCGGCTGTATTCAACGGCGAGAACGTCAGTGGCGGAGGTCTGACCGATGCCGGGGTTAGCGTAGCCGTCATCAAGAACCGTGAGCGCACTATCGTTGATGGGATGGAGATGAAAGAATTCATTTCAAAGATGCCGCACAGTTCTAACAGTGTTGATGAGTGCATCATGGCTGCGGCAGCTGCTGCACACGATGAGTCAAATGGGGAAAGAGGGATGCACGGCCACCAGAGGTACAAGATGCAATCGTCAAATAGCCTCGGCAAGGACATGAAGCTTGCGCAAAGTTGGCAGTCGGCTGGAGGGGCTGATAATCACGAGGCATAACAACAACAGTGGACCTGCTGGGAGGGGAAGGAGATGCATATATATATATATATATATATATATGATAAAAAAATGGAAATAATATTCCAACGTAATGCAAAATGAAAAAAGGAAAACCAAAAATATTATTTATGCATTCATCAATGCTCTGTTTCTATTTCAAGACTTCCTCGGGATGATTGGTTTGAAGAAATAAATAAAGTTATTTCTTCAAATCAATCATCCGAGGAAGTCTTGAAACGTATTCATTAATACATAAATAATATTTCTGGTTTTTCTTTTTTCATATATATATATATATATATATATATATAGATATATCTGGAACAAAGCTAAATAAAAAATTAAAAAAGAATAGGGAGGGAATATATATATATATATCTAATTTTTTTATTTTAGGGGTTTTGTTGGGTGCTTGTTAGAATTGGAAGAGTGTAATTTACCCTTGGGATGAGGTTGATGGCCAGAGAAAATAAACCGAAAAAAAAAAAACATGTAAAAAAGATGACAATTTGTGAACTGATGTTAATATAATGCAAACACACACACGAAAGTAAATACAGATATAGATATATGTAAAAATAATAAAAGTTCACTGTTGCTAACACCTTATTGCAGTTTCACGGCATTTCCGATCATCGGAAGTGTACCTGACTGGTTTCTAACGTCTGGCATTAATTCAAAAGTGAACGTCATTTATACACGTGATGTAACTCGCACGTATTTTAATCCTTGTATACAAGGGCGATATTATTTAAGCCACAATTAAAACAAACAAACTTATGGGCTTTATCTCAGCAAAACAAAAACAAGTTTACATTTTTCAAATCAAATATCAAATAGATATTGTGACGTCACATTTCTCAAATCAAATATCAAATAGATATTGTGACGTCACATTTCTCAAATCAAGTATCAAATAGATATTGTGGCGTCACATTTTTCAACTCCAGTATCAAATAGATATTGTGACGTCACATTTCTCAAATCAAATATCAAATAGATATTGTGACGTCACATTTTTCAACTCCAGTATCAAATAGATATTGTGACGTCACATTTCTCAAATCAAGTATCAAATAGATATTGTGACTTCACATTTTTCAAATCAAATATCAAATAAATATTGTGACGTCACATTTCTCAAATCAAGTATCAAATAGATATTGTGACGTCACATTTTTCAACTCCAGTATCAAATAGATATTGTGACGTCACATTTCTCAAATCAAGTATCAAATAGATATTGTGACTTCACATTTTTCAAATCAAATATCAAATAAATATTGTGACGTCACATTTCTCAAATCAAGTATCAAATAGATATTGTGACGTCACATTTCTCATATCAAATAGATATTGTGACGTCACATTTCTCAAATCAAGTATCAAATAGATATTGTGACGTCACATTTCTCAAATCAAGTATCAAATAGATATTGTGACGTCACCTCTCAAATCATATAGATATTGTGTCTATCGCACTCAGCTAGTTTATAAAAATACGAAACAAAAACAAACAATGATTGCATTTCGTACACAAAGATAAAAAAGACGCAAGAAATACACTTGTTCATTTTTTCATTTTTCTTTTCTTTTCTTTTTTATTTACTTTTATTCACCCCCAAACAAGGGGACACATTGCCACTGAGATGTAGGGGGCTACCCCTATAAATCTGGGCCCTAAGTTGGTAGTTGTGCAGCAAGATGTTTGTTCACATTACATTTAAATTTCTGCATGTTGGGCAGCAAGATGTTTGTTCACATTACATTTAAATTTCTGCATGTTCTTTGGGGCTCGCTTTTCAATTAATGCCACAGGTTAGAAACCAGTCAGTTACGTTTCTGCTGATTGGTAATACCATGAAACTGCAGTATTGAGAAAAGTACATTTTGTTGCCATTTATTATTGATATAGCTCTATCCGATAGGATATGGAGCTCCTCATTTGTCCAAGATCTGTTGTCTTGATTAGGTTCTGTTCAGATTTTGAGATGTTTGTTTTCCTATAGACGCATCACGTTGTAACGAAAGTTTGTTTATTAAGGTTCAATATTGCAAAAAAATCGATATCAGATGTATGGAATCATTACTATAGTCGCCGTTCTTCTCCATGACCTGTTTCCATCTGTAATCAGCCTTTTTTATGCCATGTTTGTACAATTGATGAGATTTTCTACCCCCCCCCCCCCCCCAAAAAAAAAAATAAAGAGATCTTTGCTATTTTGTGCGGCCTGATGAAGGATAACATTGCACAAAAGTCCAAAGATCTCTTTAGAAGTTATGCCTCACCCACCATATTTGTCAGAACTTGCACCAACAGACTAGCATCTGTGTTTGGATGTTTGAAAAATCTTTCGAGTAGATTAAAAATTATATTAAGAAAAGAAGGTGAAAAATGTCTTCGGTCTTGAATAGAAAAGGAAACCATGAAAGAGATCATGGAGAAGGATGGGCTTTACTTTAATGGTTGTTTTTATTGACCCTTAAAATCGAACAAAACTTTTGCTACAACCATATATATATATATATATATATTTATATATATATATTTATATATATGTATGTATACAAAAGAAAATATGTTTATGAGTTTAGACAAAATCAATGGGAAATAGTGACTCATCTGGTCTGAAAAACCAAAGGCAAGTAACTGGCACTCAATTTGCCATTCATGTCTATGCTTATATATATATATATATATATATATATTACAAAGAAAGGAAAGTTGTTTTTTATCTGATTACCATGGTTTCATATGTGCACGCACGATCTTCAGACAGTTCAATCTCTGAATTTGGGTCTGATTCACAATGTTATTATTTTCGGGACATTATGAATTCGACCTGAAATTCTGAGATTAGACTGTCTGAAGATCGTGCCCGAGCATATGAAACAATGGTTATGGGATAAAAACAACTTATTAAGAAGGCATTGAGCACTGTATACAAATCCAAATCAAAACTCTGAACCGAACCCAAAATTTATTAGTATCAGTTATCAGTTATATATATATATATATATATATATGGGAAGAGAAGGATGAAGGTAATCCAACGTGATGGGAAAATGAAAAAGGAAAACCAAAAAAATGGATGTTTTTTATGTGTACATCAACGTTTCGTCTTTATTTATAAGACTTCATCAGGATGATAAAATAGAGAGAAAATGTTTTTTTTGGTTTTCCTTTTTCATTTTCCCATATATATATATATCTATATATATATATATATATATATATATATATACCTAACAATAATAGATATTTCAAATAGATTTTATCTTAACACTTTACTGCAGTTTCACGGTAAATCCAATCGTCATAAGTGCATTTCTATCTCCACGTATGTATACAATTGAAGAGCTCAAATTATCCAGAATCGAATTTGAACGTTTAAATTTTCAATGCCTTTTTTTTTCACGATTTTTTGGCATGACGTCATATTACAAAATTATCTTCGACTTAAAAGAAATTCTTAAAGTTGTGATTCAATTTGAAATAAAGAATTATACTTACTTTTTTTTTTTTAAATTGTATTTTAATCAATTACAAACGGGGGGAGGGGTCGTTTTTATCTAAAGTATCATTAATACTGTTTGCTCCCATTTCACACATGGAACTCCATGAATAAAGGGTTAAATTTATTTGTTTCTAAAATTGCAGTATTTGTTTTTTATCCAAATTATTAATAATTTGAAATGTTGCAGACAAAGAGACACACTTTCATGTGCTTAAAATATATATATATATATATATATATATATATATATATATATATATATATATATATATATATATATAGCAATAGATAAAGTGAAAGAATAAAATAAGGTGCGAATCAAATTTTATTACAGTTCAATGTTCAGACAAAGTACTTTAAAGTCCTTAACTCATGAGTTTTCAAAGAAAATCTTCTCCTGTAATAAAATTTGATTCGCACCTTATTTTATTCTTTCACTTCATCTATTGCTATTAATGCTCTATCCAGTATATTGAGCTTCAGTTTTATCCGGATGTTCACTAATTTAAGATATTAGTTGCCTCTTATATCTTTTGTTGTATTAACCTTTATATATATATATATATATATATATATATAAAACTGAGGATAGAATGATCCGACATAATGGAAGATGGAAAACCCAAAACTATGTTATTTATGTATTCATCAACGTTTCGTCTTTATTGAAAGACTTCCTCAGGATGAAGAAAACAATGTAGAAAAATCATACAGAATATTAATTTTGGATTGTCAGAAAGTGTCCAAAACTTCGGCATGGCTGTTGGCGTGAACAAGCAAAAAATGAAAATCATGATTTTGGTTATGGCGTTATCATCAGCCCAAGTCTGTCTCATTCAAAGGACACGAAGTGAATGGGATGATGGCCTCGACTTATTAGCTTCAACATGTTTATTTTTAGCTGGGAAGTTTGTCTGGGTCAAAATATTTCATAGCCAAGCTTGGCTGACAGTGGATGTGGGGCCGGGAGGGCGGAAGTGTTGATTCTGACCTGGGAAGGAGAAGAAAAAGAAAGAAGAGAAAAAAATAATTATGATAAGACAATAAAAGCGTGGAGCTTTTTTACTATTTTTTTTTTTTAATAAGTCGAAGCCATCATCCTATTTATGTTCGCATCCTTTGAATAAGACAGACTGATGGTGATAACGCCATATCCAAAATCATGATTTTCATTGTCTGCTTGTTCGCGTCTACAGCCAGGCCGAAGTCTGGACATTTTCTGACAATTCAAAATTAATATTCTGTATGATTTTTCTGCATTGTTTTCTTTATCCTGAGGAAGTCTTTCAATAAAGACGAAACGTTTATGAATATATAAATAACATTTTTGGCTTTCCTCTTTCATTTTCCATATATATATATATATATATATATATATATATATATATACTAGTCGAAAACTGATCCTAGTATGGGCATTCTGTGAGTTAATTATAAAATTGCGTTATTTGTTTTTTATCCAAATTATTAATAATTTGAAATGTTGGAGACAAAGAGACACACTTTTATGTGCTTAATATATATATATATATATATATATATATATATATATACTAGTCGAAAACTGATCCCATTACAGGTATTCTGTGAGTTAATTATAAAATTACTTCACCAAACAGAACAGTTTTGCACACTTTTATGTCCCCTTTAAGATTAAAATATATATTCTACTAAATCTTATGTGTAGAATTCTTGCTCCAATTTTTATCAAAATCGATTAAAATCTTTTGATTTTAGGAAAATCTCTAAACTTCAAGGCTTAAGCTTAAGGGGGTCTTAAGAAGAAATTGAAATTCAAGGAATCTTGCTTAATTGGTTTCTAATTAATATGAATCAAATTTCATGCAAATCAAAAATATTTTAATTTTCAAATGGGAGTTAGTGCCCATATTTTGCTCCCTAAAAACCCGACAAAATACTCCCCCAAAATTAGAAATCTTTGGAATATCAATCAATGTCTAAGAAGATTTTGCAGAAATTTTAGCCATAAGTAAGTCTCTGAATTTTCACAAAGGGCTTCCAGGCCCTCTCTGCATAAAACTAAATATAACCCACATTACCTACCCTTATGCCTAGCATACGGGTGATTATTAGCCTTTTTTTTTCAACTATGCTCCACACATAGTAGTCTAATAGGTTCAGATTTGGGGAGCTTGGAGGCCAAATGTTAGGAGTTATGCGGTTATGAAAATTATCCGTCATCCAATCTTGCATTGTTACAACTTTGTGTGATGATACCGAGTGTTGTTGAAACACATAATGGTTTCCATCGGGACCTTATCGATCCAGGGATTGATCACTGTATTCAGAACGAGTATGGAAGCAGCAGAGTGTACTCAAAGAGCTTGTAAAAGAAGTGATGAAGATGTTACGTCTCCTCCTTTGCTGACAACATCCAAAACTATGACAGATACGTGGAATTTTTTCTGCATTTCACTTGAAACTTCGGAGGAGTCTGCACATCGCCATTAAGCATCGTGATACGTTTAGGATGAGGAAAGGGAAAAAACACGCACACATGCGGTGGCACCAGCTTCGACTGATACCACACACAATTGTTGTAAAAGATTCATACCAAGGAGGGAGAGCACCACCCAGACCTCCACTGTAATGGTGCGAGCGTACTGGAACCTTGGGGTGGCTTATTGGCACAAAAAATTGCGCAGAAGACCCACAGACGTTGCTAGCGTATTTAGTATAGGAATAGGGGTGGGACGTAATGGGTGAAAATTTCAGATTCATGCGAGTAGTATTTTGTTGTGTTCATTTATACATAAATAACACTAAACAACAAACATTTTGAAAATTTTGCAAAATTCAGAAGGTGCAGGCCACTAGTTTTTGGCTATTTTACATTCATGAAAACCCTTTCACAGCCTGAAAATGGTCCTAAATTAAAGTACTATATCAGATTTAACCATCTATATCCATTCATAGCTTTTGAGGATGTTTTAGGACCTGCAATGTCGCATGAAACCACTTTTTCACCGAAAAATGATGGATTTTGAGTCCCGTGGAGCCCTAACGGCTATTTTTGGCCTGCACCTTCTGAATTTTGCAAAATTTTCAAAATGTTTGATTGTTTAGTGTTATTTATGTATGAATGAACACAAAAAAATACTACTCGCATGAATCTGAAATTTTCACCCATTACGTCCCACCCCTAATAGGAATACACGATTTTGTTGCACAATGACCGTCTTCATGTACGTCAAATAATCAAATTCAAATAAAATACAAGCAATTCAACTAAAAGAAAATGGCTCGATTTCTAAACGGATCCTATATTCAGCCTTTATAGTCACGATATGTGCCTATTTTATTTATGTGCCTATTAATTTGTTGTGTAATTATAGGGACTGCCATTGATAATTATAGGGACTGCCATTGATAATTATAGGGACTGCCATTGATAATTCTAAAATATAAAGTCAAATAATATTCCTGTTATACTAAAAGTAATGTATGTCCGCAAACACATTATGCACCAGGTATACAGGTGGATAATTGTTCACTTGTTATATAATTGCCTCCCTAATCACGCTCGTGAGTAGGTCCCATTTAATGTGGTCATTGCCGTGACCTTTTTTCACCAGAGATTTTCATTTTAGTCCGACAAATTTTATCCCAGGTTATCGTACGTGTTTCACATCTGTTCAGAATTAACCCTTTACCACCCGTAAAAATTCCTTCCTTCTTTCGAATAAATGCGTACTGGAGAATAGTCACACATGCTATAATTTCTAGAATTATTTATAATTTCTAGAATTATAATTTCTAGAATTATTAATAATTTCTAGAATTATAATTTCTAGAATTATTTATAATTTCTAGAATTATAATTTCTAGAATTATTTATAATTTCTAGAATTATAATTTCTAGAATTATTTATAGAGCTATAAAATGCAACAAAGGATATAAACAAAAAGACATTTAATCAGAACAAAAAGAGATTGATACGAAAACATGATTTGATTTCATATATTTCGCCCATCTGCAGAATCCATTTTGTCATGGTAGCTTACCTATACGGACCACTTGAACTCTTCCACTCACCATAAAATACTGGGAGAACCTACTTCTCAGTGTATGATCTACTCCAACCTGTTCAGTTTCTCATTAACTTCGGTTGATTGAAGACGTCGGGATGGGATAATACCAGTCAAGGATTCATTCTCGACATTTCGTCCGGCAGGAACTGGCCCCTTTCGATGGCCTTTTATCTGTCGGGCTGAGGTATTAGTCCTGGGTAGTCCTAAGAGGTGCACCCTCCCAAACCTTGCCTCCCCTCTTTGGGGTGGAGTAAGTTCATTGCTTACTGCCTGAGGCGCCCTGATCGGGGAATGCCGACGGGGCTGCCCAGGCTATTTTTGCTAGGCCAAAGTGCTTTTATTTAGGGGCGTTGTCTTGACTCGCCCCTATCTTCCGGCCTTGTGCCACATCTTCCTGTGGTGGAAAGGAATTAAATACCTGGAACCACCCCAGTCTATACTGGCAGTCCAGACTGACGTACAAGCACTCTTGTTCTCTGTTGTATTATTCTTTTCTTCAATATACTTGTTTTCTCTAAACTCCGAGTTCGTGTTTTCCTTCCGAACCCTTGACAGGCCCACAACACTTATTAAAATAATAGTCAATATTTATACAACAACAACAACAGCAACAACAACAACAAGTGCTATCGGTTGTATTTCTCACTCTTACTATAGCATGTATTGTATAAATATTGACTCTTGCTTTTATATGCATTCTTGAAAAAGTCAGCACATAGACGAACTATATTGACTCAAATCATGTCTCTGTGTTAATCTCTTTTTGTTCTAATTAGTTTGCCTTTTTTTCCATTTTATACTTATACATTTTATCAGATTTTCGTTTTCTAAATCTACCCCACCACCACCACCACCACCACCACCTGCACACATATCTCCTTATTTGATATCGAGATTTAGATTTATTTTATGTAGATCTAGTCTCGCCTAAGGACACACTTTCAAGACGAGATAAGATAAAAAAAGAAAAAAATTTTGAACGCTGATTTAATTTTTAAACTCGTTATTTGTGAACTTAATCACAGTTTCACCATTTTTAATTCTTTATTGTGGAATTTTCGAATCAAACTATTTTTTACATCAATAACCAACTTATTTGACTTTTATCAAATATTCTATCGCTGGCCACTGATTACTTCCCGGTGGAGATTAATGCAAGCCGACCTTCCTTTAGACATATTTCATTGTATTTCACCTATCGAACGAACAAAAATATTAAGTCAATGATTTATTACAAAAATTTAAAACATCAAATTTAATTATCAAAAGCAAAAACAGTAAAATTCTACCAGATTATTAAACGATGTTTTTTAGTTTAAATCCTCATTGGGGATTCTCAGTTTTTAGCAAGAACGGATTTGTAAGCTACATTTGTTTTCCAGGAAAATAGCCAATCATTTTCACGTGAAAGTTTTCACTTTATTGAAGTAAACAACAATAAAAAAACAAAACAAAAACAAACAATAACCAGAAAGTTAGGTATGAACCCCCAAATCGTTTTGGTGGAAAGGGGGGAGTTGATGGTCATCCAATTTTGTCAAAAACTTTTGAGCTTACCCCATGCTAGACACTCTCACCAAAATACCACATTCACTCTGTGGCTTGATCTTACTTAGATGATCCCCAATTTGTTTTAAAAAGATTTTATTCACAAAAAAATTCATTGTGTGGAGTAGGACAACATTTACAAATATTCAAAAAAGAAAGAAAAAAAAATGCAGGTGAGTAGGGTCCTCCCAACCCGTTGCTAAGTGTTAGGTCGCCCACTGTTTACTAGCTGTTCCGAAAACAAGCAAGTCGGTCTCTAGATGGGAGTGGAAGCTAAGTGGGATGTCAAAAATAAAACAGATCGGTGTGAAATATGAGAATGGATGGTGTCCTCCAAGATATAATGCAACAGTTATGGGGTGACCAGGGGCAACAAAAATGTGGGGAGTGGGCATCTTTGGAGGATCTCGAGTACAAAAAAAAACAAAAATTTACTCCACTAGCTCAGGGTCTTTTAAATTTGAGGGGTGGGTTCCGCAGAACCCAGAACCGTGTGTGCCATGCCTACACAGGGAACATGAACTCATACCCAGCTCCCTGACACATGCACAAACAAGTATCGTGCACACACCTATCGAACTCCATGTGCTATAATAATCGGCAATCACATCTGATTTTCACTTTAAGCTGATGTTTAAAGTAGACAGCCAGATTCCGATCGGAACACACGTCACTATTCTCGTTACGGCTAGGATGTGTTATTCAACGTGTACCATGCCTATAAAAACAATAAGAGAAATTAGACAACACAAAAAAAGGTATACAAAACTGTAATTACAACAAATAAATAAATACAAGACTAAACATTTACGAAGCTCTCCTGATAAAATTAGAATGTCAATTGTTAAGATAAACTTCTAGGATTATCTCCCTTTAATGGAACTCTTAAAAATAAAACGCTGATAACTTAAAGATGACTGCTTTGCATGCTACAGTAGCAATAAAAGTACTTGCACGTAATATCTAATAAATTGTGAAATGTTGTTCATGCAGGAAGAGGGACGATTTTCCTCACAGCTTTGATCACTACAGTAACTTCTTTCTCAACTGCTGAGTATTGATTTACTCCTCTTCAGGAGTTAGGCACAAGGCCAGTTTTTATCTTACTCCCACAAGTAAGATGTGACCCAAGGTCGGGTCGGGAAAGTGGGGTTTAAAAATTGCCTGGACAGCCCCGTCGGCATTCCCTGGTAGGGGCGCCTCAGACAGTAAGCAATAAACTTACTCCTCCCCAAAGAGGGGAGGCAAAGCCTGGGAAGGTGGACCTCCCAGAACTGCACAGGACAGACCCATAGACCGGCGTAAATCAAGACCCAAAGGCTAAGACAATACCAGTCGGGAAAGTGGGGTTTAAAAATTGCCTGGGCAGCCCCGTCGGCATTCCCCGGTAGGGGCGCTACAGACAGTAAGCAATAAACTTACTCCTCCCCAAAGAGGGGAGGCGAAGCCTGGGAAGGTGGACCTCCCAGAACTGCACAGGACAGACCCATAGACCAGCGTAAATCAAGACCCGAAGGCCAAGACAATACCAGTCTATAGGGTGCAGTATCCATCGGAACAGATACTACACTTTGATCTTAGCCAAAAGGCCAAGAAGAGAAAATTTCTCAACTGCTGAGTAATGAGGCGTGTGACGATTCAAGGTTTGGAAGATGAATGCAAGTTCGCTCGGACTGATGCTGCTTGAATTCATGCTTCACATTCTATCACGGATTGTCCGGTGTTATCGCGGCAGTGTCACCTTTGTAAGTTTGAAATGATGAAATGCCTCGCATCAGTATTTGCATCGAGTGGAAACTGTTTTGCTGCCTTCATTAGTGGCTGAATGCACTCTGAAAATGGTGGAACCCATTTTGCATGCAAATATGCACGCAAACACGCTTAAGTGATGTCTTTTTAGTGCGTATCTTCATCTTTTTTCATCTTCTGGTCCACAATTTGCTGTAGTCTCGATGCATCAGACACACTAACCCATCACAAATTTCATAGCTAAGCACAGAAACGCAAAAAAAAAATATTAAAAGATAAAATAAATTTTATAAGTGAACATTTACGAAGATTTCCTGATAGAAATCGAACGCCCATTATTAAACTTCCAAGATTATATCTGGTGCTACCAGATCCGGCTGTCTGAAGATACCGGCTTCTCGACTTAAAATGCACCAAACATTGATGTTATTGTTTTTTTTCTTTTCCCTTTGCAGAACATGATTGAGTTTTGCAAAGCTAAAAAGAAAAACAATTTTTCTCTACAAAACAACCAAACCAAACACCATGAATAAATATTTGAAGATATAAAGAACTTAAAGCATAAAAACTTTTTACCAAAATGATCAGATTCGACATTAAATAACCTGAAAAGGGTTGCGGCTTTTTGGCTGGGATCACAGTGTAGTATCTGTTCTGATAGATACTACACCCTATAGACCGGTATCGTCTTGGCCTTCGGGGCTTGATTCCGCCGGTCTGTGGGTTTGTCCTGTGCAGTTCTAGGAGATCCACCCTCCCAGGCTTTGCCTTCTCACCCTTTGATAAGGGGTTAGTTTATTGCTAATCACCTGAGGCGCCCCTACTGCGGAATGCCGACGGGGCTGCCCAGGGAATTTTTAAAGGTCATAAGTGCTCTTCCTCTAGGGTGCTGACTTATTAAATCCCACTTTCCGACCTTGTGTCACATCTTATCGCTGTCGGAGGAAAATAAATAAAGGGTTGATATGCCGTAAAACAACCAAACGAAACACGATGAACAAATATTTGAAGATGTAAAGAACTTGAAGCATAAAAACTTTTACCAAAATGACCAGATTCGGCATTAAATAACCTGAAAAGGGTTGATATGCCGTAAAACAAAACAACCAATCCAAGATTATCTCCCTTTAACAAAACTCTTCAAAGAATTCTGATAACTTAAAAATGGCTGCCTTGCATTCTTCAATAACAATAAAATGTAATGTCTAATAAATTGTGATCAATTAACAAGAATCCCCACAGAATAGCGTTTTTATTAGACATGGCTAACGTAATATTGCGTGCGAAAGATTTCAATTTTAATTTAAGAATTTGTATTAACTCATAGTTAATAAAATTACTTGAGATGGTTGGGGTCAATCAGTGCTGAGGCTGAGAAATTGTTTGATTGGATCGGGACAGTGTAGGGCAGCAGCCAGTATTGTGCAGGACTCGGTACTATTGACGATGGCCGCGACTCTCTCGTTTCTTCTCGACTGGCACGCTTTTGCCGCATATTCCGTTTTACCACAAATATTGCGGGTGATTTATCTTGAATATTAAAGAAAAACGAGCAAGAAAACGTCAACATTCAACACAAATGAAGGGCAAATAAAATATCCAATACTCAAACATTTATATTAACAACAACAATTTATTTTGCATTTTTACACATAAAAATTATGTTCCATATTTGACGAAAGTGTTTTAGCGTCTTTTGGATAAATGTCTCTTTGACGGCTTGAAAGAAATAAGTGTCTTTTTGTTATTTAAAGCAATGTCTCTTTAAATAAGTTTTGTATGGAGAAAAACGCACGTGTGTGTGCGTGTGTGCGCGTGTAATTGAAAAGAGAGAAAGAAAATGCCAAGCTTACTATGAGTGTCCAGCAGTCAGAAAAGAAAGACATTGTTGACGAGACCGTTACTTGCTGGTGAGCGGCTGAAAAAAAGGAAAGACGAAGCGCCAGTGTCGTTCTGTCAAGGCTGTGCGAGTAGAAGAGCTCGATTTCCGTTTGCAAAGGTTTTTATAGTCCGAAGGACAGATAACTCTGGTGTCGCTTTCCAGCGCCACCTGTTGGTGAAAAGGCGACACCTAACGGCCAACCGGTGTAGTTATGTTTTGAAAGGGAGGTCGTACTTGTCTCCCCTTAGTTATTTGGATGTTAATCCGATAATATTGACTTCGAGGTGGACATTTAGATGGATTGCGGAAATTACTAACACAAAACCAGAATAGCTTATTTACAACAATAGCATTATCCAACGCGGGGGCGGCGGTATAATCTTCGGGTTGAGGGATGTTTTTCTCACACATAGGAACAGCAGCAGCAGTTGCCTGGATGTTAGCCTTGGTGTTCAGAGTTGTATTCGCCATGTTTAAGTGCCCTAGCGGTTTCACAGGTCTGGCTAAGTGTTACGTCAGTTAGTAAACGTTGCTGTATCATGGAAGACATAAGTCCGTTTAGGAAGACGACTTGAACACCCATTAACAAAAGCAAAGCATTCAAATGTACTGATTGTATTTGGCAACTTATTTCACAAAAACAAAAAACGATGATTATTATTAGAATTGATTTTAATTATTGCTAACATAAAATTTCTTGAAAACTGGAAGAAAAATCGTCGAAAATGCTAGGCCAAATAGAAATAAAAAACATTGAAACATCGATTGGAAATTCTTTGTGCAATTGGAAAAAAAACAAACATTACATAAAAAGCTACTGAAAAAATAAAGAGTTACTTGTGCAATTGGAAAAAAAAAACATTACTCATGAGAACACATAAAAAAAAAACATTACTCATGAGAACACATAAAAAAAATAAAAAAATAAAAAATAAAAATAAAAACCAAACATTACTCATGAGAACACATAAAAAAAATAAAAAATAAAAAATAAAAATAAAAACCAAACATTACTCATGAGAACACGTAAAAAAATAAAAAATAAAAATAAAAACCAAACATTACTCATGAGAACACATAAAAAAAACATTAAAAAAAAACAAACAAACATTACTCATGAGAACACATGAAAAAAAACAAAAACCAAAAAAAACCCAAAAAACTAAAAAGTTCCTTTTCGGTTTTATACAACAAAACTTCCTTTGAGTAAGTTTTTTCTTTGATATTCTGATTGTGCCAAATTGTTTTTTCATGCCAGCCATTTTAATACGCCAATTCGGCTATAATGCTATCCACGGTGGCATTGTTTGATTATTGATAAAAACACTGGACCATGACTTTAGACCAATCAATAGCAGATGAACTAATTTTCATTTTAAAACTCTTCCCAAGAAATATTTTTTTTTACAAATACTCATATTTCATATCAAAGATTACAAATGTGGAAAAATAACCTCCAAAATATTCCTGGCATACCTTTCGTGACGGTTGCTAAGTGGTTAACGACGCAGATTGAAATCCTGGTGTGCCAGGTTCGAATCCAGTTCGTTCCATAGAAACACTTTCATCAAAATCCACACCTAACCTTGTGTCTAACCTCCTGGAAAGGAGGTTAAATAAAATACCTGTAGATGTAACTTATAGAACAATATCAAATATTTGCCAATTTGGGGTCATTTTTCTGTCTTCCTAGGGGGGGGGGTAGCAAGTTAGAGTTCTCCTGGAACCACTGGTACTACTTCTTTCATGTAAACAACCATTAATCTTGTTTTGGATTTTGAACAAAATGTAAAATTTTGAGATATTTGCCAAAAAATTTTGAACAAAATGTAATGACGAAAATTTTAGATATTTGCCAAAAAATTTTGAACAAAATGTAATGACGAAAATTTGAGATATTTGCCAAAAATGCCATTTTCAGGAATCTTAAGCCCTTGGGCGACAAACTATAAATTTTTCCCCAAAAATGTGGAGCAAAAGCGTAATTGGCCAACTTTTTAAAAAAAATAACATTTCTCGTTGTTCAGATGACATGGGATTTCAATCGACAGCTGACATTAATAGATTTGCCTGATCAGGCAATTCTTACGGATTTCCGAAAGCATAGGTAAAAAAAAAACAAAATAAAAAATTTATGTTCAACCATCATTGTCTCAAAATTAGGATTTCCGCCACATTTTTCTTCCTTGATTTGATTACATTCAGAAACATTCCTGCTGACACAATTTGGCTGCAGTCATGAAAAATATCCAAATTTCGTCGAAAAACGCCCCCCTTCCCCAAATGCTTAATTTTTTTTACACTCTCAGCGGACTATTACAATGATATCAAATCCTTTCACCCTCCTCACAACACTAAACCCTGCATGGTTTGTTTTGTCTGGTCATATCAATCTCTTTTTTCGGGATTATTTAACGCAAAACAACACCCATTGTAAACCATCAAGTGTATACGATTCATTGAACATAAGTTGCTATTTTTACCCATAAATAAGGGAAAATTGCAGATTAATACCTTTTCCCAAATAGTTTATTATTGAATTGCATCAGATCGATTTCGTTCACTTATGTATCAATTCAATTCAGAAAGGCATGAACTCGGTCCCCCTTCCAAACTATGAACCTAGCAGCTTATGTTCAATGAATCGTTTACAATAAGTGTTGTGCTTCCGAATTAACTCTTAATATCATGTTGACAATTTTTTATGATTAAAACTGGAAAAACATTCTTCTTTAATACGATGTCGTTTGCACTAAAATTATTTGAGTCATCGATCAAAATATTTGAGCCATCGATCAAAATATTTGAGCCATCGATCAAAATATTTGAGCCATCGATCAAAATATTTGAGCCATCGATCAAAATATTTGAGTGATCGATCAAATTATTTGAGTGATCGAAAGCAGCCATTATAGAAGAAAACTTATCTTTTTTCAAAATAACGCAAATGGGGAAAATGTCGTCTGACTTTTATCGAAATGATGAATTATCAGTGACTGAATGTGAGAGGTAAGAATTATTTCCCTTCTATTGTGAACTTTTAAATGTATTTAAAAATAGATTTAAAACAAAGGGTTATTTCATGCACTGTAGGGCGGATTTGGAATACAAATATCACATAACGATGGGGTGAAAAGTTAAATAACCTTAAAAGAGTTGATATGCTGTAAATAGTTTTGGTTCCGAACCCGCAGAAATTTACAGGTGCATGATGGGTAGTTGATAAAGAGATATTGAAAAGTTTTTTTTTTTTTTAGTGGTACTTTTTTTTTAATGGTACTTTTTTTAGTGGTAATATATTAGTGGTACTTTTTTTTTTTTTTAGAGGTAATATTTTTAGTGGTACTATTATAGTGGTAATTTTTTTTAGTGGTACTATTATAGTGGTAATTTTTTTTAGTGGTACTTTTTTTAGTGGTACTATGTAAATACACCAGAAGAGTTATACAAAAGTTTAGAAGAACATTTTTTTAAATTCTAAAATTGTGACAAACGATTTTATTAGTGAATGGATTTTTTTGCAGTTAATAAATTTAAAAAAACCAGAAATCTGGTAATTACAAACCAACTTTAATATTTTAACCAAGAAAAAGGATTTTCCCCATTAAAACACATTGACGGCAGAAAACCCGCTGATTTGCTGTTTAGTGGTATATCGGTGGGTGACGGATTTTGAAGTTACCCTACTTTATTTGAGGGTTAGGGTTTCTTTGCATTTTAAACAAAAAATAAACTTAATTAAAAAAAAAATTCCTTTTTTTTTTAATGATTTTTTTTTTCTTTTGAAAATTTATAGTAATTGGTTTTTAAAGTTTCCAAGAAATATCAGAAATAGTTGTTTGGAAGCCGATTCAAATATTTACAGAATTACCTGTTTCGACATATTTACAGAATTACCTGTTTCGACATTTTTACAGAATTACCTGTTTCGACATTTTTACAGAATTACCTGTTTCGACATTTTTCTGTCATTTTAAGTGAAGGCCCTGATGATGAATGGTAATAGTCGAAAGTTCTTTGCATGTTAATTTAAATTAATATTCAGAAACATTTTAGAAGTAATTATATAAAAGGAACAAGAATTACAATCGACCAAAATCGACTGTTTTGTTTAACGTGTTTTGAATAAAGAGATGCTGCTGGAATATATATATATACATTTTCCAATCTACCAGTGGGTGTACCCGGCGTTGCCCGGGATTGAATAAGGCCATTGTGAACTCCTGCTCTCAATCCTAAACTCCTATATTGCCACTTTAATAATTTGGATTATTTGGACTACTATTCTCATCTTGGTGGTTATTTTCACAACGTTTCGGCCGATGTAACCTCCGACCTTGGGAAGATTTATGTTGAATTCGAGAAGCTATACGGAATTTCAAACCGTTTTGGGAATCTTTCATGTCAAACTCCAAACTTGGCAATTTATACAGAATTTCGAACTGAACCTTTTATGTAATCCATGGGGGTAGATTGTTAATTTTTATATTATTCTTATAACTAGCACCTCTACCCTGTTATGGCTGACAGAGCGAGAAAAATCTACCTTCCTGGATTAAATAAAAGGTCCAGTTCGAAATTCTGTATAAATTGCCGAGTTGGACATGAAAGATTCCCAAGTTCAAAAAGATACACCTGAAGCAAGTCAGGAGGTTACATCGGCCGAAACGTTGTGCGAATAATACAAATTGTCTACCATCGTCTAAAGAATTCCAAAAAATGTTATAATGTTGTGTATTTGCAAGTTTTCCTTTTTCTTCTTTAAGTCATCCTCTTACTCTCCTCTTCCATGGCTACTACTACTACTACTACTACTACTACTACTCCCCCTCTATTCTCCTCCCACCATCTAAAACATTCAATGTGAAAACAAACAAACAAGATTATCAGAGATTTAGTTTGATATGACTTTAAATCATTCAACTCTTTCTGATGTATTTGCAATTGAAACGAAATATTGATAATCCCGACTGCAATCTGAGATGTGTTCGAAAAGTATCCGGATCTGCATTTATCGAGACGGAAATAAACAAGCCGTGAAACATTCAAGATGAAGGAGTGATCAAAAAGTAATAAGACTGGGTTGGTTTCTAAAAAAAAATAAATAAAACATTTTTTTTTTTTAAATCTTTGAAAGCTGATCTAATTTTTAAACATTTAAACTGATTTTTTTTAGATGAGGATGGATGATTTGGATTCTTCGGACTACTGTTCTCATCATGGATGTTATTCTCACAATATTTTAGCCAATGTAATCTTTGACCTTCTTCAGCCATAGGGAAGTAAGCGTTGATTAACTCAGCTTTGTTATAATATATATATGTATATATATATGATAAAAATAATATTCCAACGTGATTGAAAATGAAAAAGGAAAAAGAACTTCAAATCAATCATCTTGAGAAAGTCTTGAAATAAAGACGAAATGTTGCTGAATATATAAATCATTTTGGTTTTACCCTTTTTCATGTTATATATATATATATATATATATATATATATACATACATACATACAGGGTGAGCCAAAAGTAGGTGGACAGTAAAAAACATTTATTTAGAGATCGCTTATACGTACAATTAAAACAATTATATTAATGAATTAATTAATTATATTAATGTCCACCTACTTTTGGCTCACCCTGTATATATATATATATATATATATATACAGGGTGAGCCAAAAGTAGGTGGACATTAATATAATTAATTATATTAATGTCCACCTACTTTTGGCTATATATATATATGATGATGATGAAAATAATATTTCAACATTGTTGAAAAGGAAAAAGAACTTCAAATCAATCACCTTGAGAAAGTCTTGAAATAAAGACGAAATGTTGCTGAATATAAAATCATTTTGGGTTTACCTTTTTTCATGTTATATATATATATATATATATATATATATATAACAAAAACATCTGGCGATGCCTAGGATTGAATGAGGAGCACATAATACCTTTTCTTATTCTGATTTTTTTTTACATTTTAATAATTAGATGTTTAGAGTGGGGCTCAGTATTGATTGATTGGGTGGGAGGGAGGGGGGTGTAAGTAAAGTTCCTTTAATTGCAATAAATTTATCATCTTTAAACCTCTAACCCCCTAACCCCTCAGTGCACACCCACTGTTTCCCTGAAATCCATAAGGACCCCTGTGCACTCCTGCCCCAAATCATGAAACTCTTTTTTTAATTTCTATACTTTTCGAATCATAAATAAAGTAAAACATATTTCCTTTTTATGGATGTCAAGCGATAATGTTGTACTCCCTTTTATCAAAATGGAATATAGTTATCCAAGTACCCCGGGTAGTGTGGTTTCAAAATATATATAGTTATGGCGGGCTTTCGCAAAATCTCTATGAAGAGTTCAGAAAGAGGCTGCAAGTTACAAAAGTAGTGGATTCAAAATAGGGAGCCTCGCGCCCACATTTGTGAGATGACCAAATGAATTGCCCTCGTATTCTGTCACTATCTACATGCTTAAGTACCAGGTTTTAATAATTCCTGGTGACTAGCAGCAAAATCGCACCCCTTCTCTGTAGAGATTCTTAGATCCAGGAAGATTTTCTACTGGCATTATAAATCAAGTTCCCTTACGGTGGCAATATGTCTTGTTTGGGACGTAAGTAAAAGTTAAAAAAAAAACAAAGTGGAGAACTGATGTATTTCTAGAAAACTATAGAAAATTGCGTATTTATCTGCAACACTCTGGAGGCACCATCATTGAACAGGAAGGCAATCCTCGCCTAAAGTCTGAAATCCTTGCACATTATGGATTTCGGATGACGATACTTGATGACTGCACGATTCTCGATTTTCTAGAAATGCATCAGTTCCTTGAGTTCATCCATCTGCAAAACTGAAAGAGAAAGTTTTGGAACCTACAAACAAATAGTGGCGGCATATGAGGGAAAGTTTGTGTGTGAGAGAGAGAGAGAGAGAGAGAGAGAGAGAGCTTTGGAACCTACAAATTTGGTACTTGAGATTCTAAATAGTGGCGGCATATGAGAGCAAGTTTTTAATTTGGTTATCTTACAGGTGTGTGTGTGTGTGTGAGACACAGAGAGAGAGAAAGAGAAAAATGCAGAGAGAGAAAGAGAGAGAGAGAGAAAGAAAGATGCAGAGAGAGAAAGAAAGATGCAGAGAGAGAAAGAGAGAAGGAGAAAGAGAGAAAGATGCAGAGAGAGAAGGAGAGAAAGAAAGAGAAAGAGAGAGACAGAGAAAGAGAGAAAAAGAAAGAGATAGAGAGAGAAAGAGAGAGAGAGAGATGCGGAGAGACAGAAAAAGAGAGAGAGAGAGGGAGAGAAATACAGAGAGAGAGAAATACAGAGAGAGAGAAAGAGAGAGAGAGATAAAGAGAAAGAGAGAAAGACAGACAGAGAGAGAGATGGAGAGACAGAGATAGAGAGAGAAAGAGAGAGAGAGAGAGAGGCTGTCTATTTTTCATTCACGCTTTTGTATGCAAACTCACAACTATTGCTGAGGCACCTCGTCAACGAAAATTGAAGAAATCCAAAAGATCCGATTGCAACGAATGCAGTTAACAAATTACCGAAGAGAAACATCCCGGAATCCAACGCGGAAAGTTAAGAGATTTGATTGGGTCGATTTAACTAAACAACTGATTGCTGCTCAAACTCATTCAGACTGTAAAAATTAAAAGTATAAAAATATCTTTCGGGGTTGGGAGTTTGTGTTACAAATAAATTAAATTTGGTTGCAAAATTGTTTCGTTTTTTTTTTTTTACCAATGGATGTTATCTTGTTATTGTATGCAATAATATAATGAATATATGACAGCTGTTTAGGATGAAGATACAAATGTTTTTGTTAAAATGTTTTTTTGGTTGAAGAAACATTTGAGGGGAAGAAGAATGAGGAAATAAAAGATTAAAAAAAAAAAAAAATAAAAGATAAAAAAAAAAAAATAGATTTAAAAAAAAAATAAAAGATTAAAAAAAACTGAAGTAACTCAAATGAAAAAAAAAAAAAGATTTTTATTTAAGAAACAAATAAATTGTTGCAAGTGTTCAAACATTTTGTTCTGTCGTGATTTCTTTGTTCTATGAAATTTGGGTACAGTTATAGATGACGCGCCTGATTTCCGTGACTTCGCGTCGACAACGATCGGGCCGGTCGCGGAAACGCCCGAGCGCTGATGGAATAATATCATTTTTTTCTTTCTTATCTTATAAAAAAATTAACAAAATTTTACCCCCCCCTCCAAAAAAAACATTTTTTATTTACGTATTTTTTAAAAAAATTTCTTTGTCTTATATTATCGCCTGCAAGTCTTCCATTAACGCTTGGCGTTTTCGTTTCAGCAACTCTCGGGCGCTTCTGCAACTTGCTCGATCGTTGCCGACACGAAGTCACGGAAATCAGGCGCGTCATTTATAAGAGCACTGAGATTTGTTTACCCGTTTATTTTAAAGTTGTGTGCCAAATGTCTTGCAATAACCAGAACAGACCTCACCTCACAAAGATGACCCCTTTAATACTGCCATCGACCTTATCACCAACCCCTACCCCTAATTTACCCTAACCCTAACTAACCCTAACCCTGTCACCAATCCCCTTTAGATTTATGCTGTATATTCTGAAATGCATGAAACAGACACAAAAACCGCTATCGAGTTATGTGCGCATTCTGTTATCATGTGCAATTTCATCAACATAGCACATCCAAATTAGTTCGTCTCGACTGTTCATGCAAATGTAGACTCAACTGTCAAACTATGGCCGATATAAAGCGAACACCAAAAAGTTTACCAGTCAGACTAGGAATTACCTATTTGCTAGCCCATTCAGTTGCTCACATTCTAGTCGTAAGTCTGGGTGGAGGATAAATGTTGCCCGGACGGGCATCCTCCTCCAAGACAGTACCTGAGGTATCGACGGGAAGGCCATCCTCTCGTCGATGGGGGATTGATTTATCTCCAATAACTTGAGGCGCCCTCACTGACAATTGCAGACAGGTTCGTTCATAACTATTTTTGCATCCGTCCAGGGTGCACCCTTTCTGGGGGAGCTGGACTTTCCACTTTAAACTGACCTTGTGTCACATTTTGACTCCGGTAGGGAGTCAAATAAATGCTGGCAATTACCAAGCACGTAACACGCTCTGTGAAGGCTATGGATTTTGGTGACGGTTACCCAGTCAGTTGAAAGTTAACCGGGACGGGTGGCCAGTTTCTCAGCAACGGGGGAGCTTCCTAGAGGGGGATTATATTTTGATATTCTGTAAATCTCGAATAATAGAAATCGCGGAAGGATCAGGATTTTGCGATTACTTATCATTTAGAATTTGCTGTCTGTGAATTTTTTGATCACTTAAATGTTTCCGCATTAGTCGACAGAATTGCACCAAATCTTTCCTCCATTTTCCTTGTTATATCAGCCGTGTTTTTGAAATGCAGCAAAATTATAATATTACTAGCGGAACCCTGTTAAAAATTTGACTGTTTTCTACGTCAATCTTTATAATTTACTGTCAATAGCAATATTCCTCAATAGCAATATTCCTCAATAGCAATATTCCTCAATAGCAATATTCCTCAATAGCAATATTCCTTAATAGCAATATTCCTCAATAGCAATATTCCTCAATAGCAATATTCCTCAATAGCAATATTCCTCAATAGTAATATTCCTTAATAGTAATATTCCTCAATAGTAATATTCCTCAATAGCAATATTCCTCAATAGCAATATTCCTTAATAGCAATATTCCTTAATAGTAATATTCCTTAATAGTAATATTCCTCAATAGCAATATTCCTCAATAGCAATATTCCTTAATAGCAATATTCCTCAATAGCAATATTCCTTAATAGCAATATTCCTTAATAGCAATATTCCTCAATAGCAATATTCCTCAATAGCAATATTCCTTAATAGCAATATTCCTTAATAGCAATATTCCTTAATAGTAATATTCCTTAATAGCAATATTCCTTAATAGCAATATTCCTTAATAGTAATATTCCTTAATAGCAATATTCCTTAATAGCAATATACCTTAATAGCAATATTCCTTAATAGCAATATTCCTTAATAGCAATATTCCTTAATAGCAATATTCCTTAATAGCAATATTCCTTAATAGTAATATTCCTTAATAGTAATATTCCTTAATAGTAATATTCCTCAATAGCAATATTCCTCAATAGCAATATTCCTTAATAGCAATATTCCTTAATAGCAATATTCCTTAATAGCAATATTCCTTAATAGTAATATTCCTTAATAGCAATATTCCTTAATAGTAATATTCCTTAATAGTAATATTCCTCAATAGCAATATTCCTTAATAGTAATATTCCTTTGGAAATAATAAATGTCTGTCAGGATGAATACGAGTAAAAAAATATACTTTTCTTCCATGAAAATAATTGTTATTGTCAGCTAATATTATTTAAAAAAAACAAATATGTTGTTTATTTATTTATTTAAAATTGTGGCAATTTTATTCTTTTTTAAACAACAAATTATTCTGTCTTCATAACCGTCAAAATAATCGTGCGCTAAATATTCTTCAAATCAATAAAACGAATGTCACTTTTTGAAATGTATTTATTGAAAATTGTATTTATTGAAAATTGTATTTATTGAAAATTGTATTGGACGAGATAATTTGATTTTGGAACAATTCATTTTAAAATGAGTAAAGTCGGAATTGTTTTTAACTTAACGAGATGAGTTAATTACAAATCACCATCTTTGCTGCAATTGTCATGTGAATGTCTGACTTTGATTAACCAAATGTTTTAATATTCCTAACTTTTATTGTTTGCAAACGATTGTTCTAATCCAACATTTTTCTCCTTTCTTCAAAGTGAAAGCTCAGAATCTGAATTTGCTGACATGACTTTTTTTTTGCAATGGAATTTGAAATCAAGGGAGGCGCGAGAGCGCTCTATCCCTTAATAGACTTCATGAATGGCCTATGCTGGAAATCTCATTTCTTTGATCAATCATAACTCAAAAACCAATAAACCAAATTAGTTAAAACTTTGCACAACATTTTTATTTGATACGTTCTATAAGTGTGTAGAATTGCAGCGTCAAGGACACCCAGAGATCCAGAAAGTTCAATCATGAAATCATGTTATCTGTGTGGACGGACGTACGTATGTGCCACCCTGTATCTCATCAACTATTTGATGGATTCAGATGATTTTTGGTAGAGATAGAGGTTATAGGGTCTAGTTGATGGCATTTTAATTTCAGTTTACCATATACCTTAGTTTTCCAGAAAATTCCAAAAAACCTTATGAGAAGGCATTGTATTGAGGCATAGCCTTTACAAAAGTAGTGACATTCCATGAAAAATGTCAGTATACTGAAATCATATGCCCTTAATAGGGTTAAGATGAAAATTCATATACACTAAATGTACAAAAGCAAGGAAATTCCCAAATTTTTACACTTTTATTGTAATTAAGGGTATGACTACATATCAACCAAACCATTTCATTATCACATCACTACAGTATAAATCTCTATGCATGAGTGGATGAAGTGTGTGAGGTGCGCTGAAGAAAAATTCCTACCAGTAAAATACATAGCCCTGTTGTGCTCGCATGGAATTGATTAAGAGTTTTATTTTGCTGACGTTGACAAATTCTTCCAAAATTGGTCTACAATTCCAAATTCATAAACTAAACAAAAGAAACTGTTTATTTCTATAAAACGAAAATGATGAAAATGATGAAAAGGATGAAAATGATGAAAATGATGAAAAGGATGAAAATGATGAAAAAGGTGAAAAGGATGAAAATGATGAAAATAATGAAAATGATGAAAAGAATGAAAATGATGAAAATGATGAAAAAGGTGAAAAGGATGAAAATGATGAAAAGGATGAAAAGGATGAAAAGGATGAAAAAGGTGAAAAGGATGAAAAGGATGAAAAGGATGAGAGCCGAATACGGCTTTTCAAGGCACAAACCATCTATATAGTAATATTGTAAGATAATGAAGAGTGGCAAAAATGAATCGTGGACGAGTCCATTGTGGTGGACGTCAAAAAAAAAGGTGACTTGATAACTGTTAAAAAGGAGAAGGTTCCGTAGTGCAAGCAAGACTTCAAAGGCGGTGGTTTCAGAAACACGAATAGCCGGAGCGCTTGGTGATCGGAGTATCGAAGTACCAGAAGAATGGGAGTTTACCGATGTCTATGGCAACGATGAAGCTTTATCGGCTATGGTATCCAAGCCCGTCTTGCTGTTAGGCTTTCGTGTTCGCTGACTAAAAATGCGACTGATAAGCAAGTTGGTACTGTGAAGGAATCCCCTGACTTGTATTTCATCAAACAGACAATTGGAAGTGCTTGTGAAAAATTGCTTCAGTTCACGCTCGGATAGACAATGAAGAGCAAATTGCTTTCCAATC
>OY744538.1:5473111-5523111 GCA_963556195.1 Sepiola atlantica
ACAGACACGACTGCGTGTAAAATGCACGACAATGATGAAAACAGCAGAAATCTTCAAGAAAAATCCTGAAATGCGGAAACCATCCCGCATAACCAACGAACAATAACGTAACGCAGGCAAGTGGAAATAGAAATAGACCGCAAAAATATAAAACGAAAATCACACGAGCCCGAGGGAACTGAAATGATCATTAATCCCATTATCTTACCCCCCCTTCCCAAACGCACACACGTAGTGGCATCAGCCTCACTGGCACCACAGAAAATGGCTGTTAATCATCAAGGAAGATAGAAAGACTTAGGAGGGAGGGAGAGAGAGAACCAGCCAGCCCTCCACTGGAAGGGTGCGGAGAGTACTGAACATTTGAGGAGGCTTATTGTTACTTGAATTCCAAAGAGGGCTAACGTTCGTAGCCAGCGAGAAATAAATGGTAAACTGTTGTTGCGATAACGCAAATTAATTTGTAATGGTTATCAAAAGCAGTGGAGAGTGTTGGGAATCTTGGGAGACTTGTCACTCAGACTCCAGGAAACACCACTTCTTATTACCAGTGATCAATCACTGATAATGACTTATGTGAGAATTCCTAGGAAAAAAAAAAATAATAATAAGAGAAACACGACTAAGTCGCTCAGGTACTACACTGGAATATGTGGCAGATCAATAGATCGATGAGACGAACGGGCATTGAGGAAAAGTGCTAGCCTGTTTAGCTACCCCTTTTTTTTCTAGGTTCGTTCGGCTTACTCTCTCTTACTCTCTCCCTTTCTTTCTTTGTTTAACCCTTCTTCGCCTCTGAAGGGTGAAACTCGTGAAGTCTCGCAGAATCACGTTGGCCGAAGGATTTCGGCCAGCTTGACCACGCGAGATTTGAAGTCGATAAAAGAACACGTGTTCTCTTCCTCACCCTCTTTTTCCCTCAGCGTCTTGAGAAGAACGCACCAAGAACTCTCGGCGATCCCCCCCCCCCCACCAGCTCGAACGAGCTGTGTGGAGGAGGGGGGAGAAAAAGGTAATCTTATTCACATCTTTCAATTCGATGAACATTTCTTCACGATCCTTCAATTTGACGAACATTTCTTCACACATGATCAATTACAAATTAGCCACACAAAAGACATTCACATGCTCGCATATATACACTTACAAGTACGAATCTAAGAACTCTTTAAAATGTTTCAAATATTAAATAAATTGTTTTGTTGATAAAAATGTTATTCCTTTCCTTTTTTATTAACCATTATAAAAGGCCTATTCGTATATGTGTATAGCTTCCTAATTCCTTCGCTTTCTTTAAGGTAAGTTTAAATAATATTTTCTTCCTTTTCTCTTGGTTGTCTTAAACTGTTTTATTTAATCCCCACGTGGTCCGATGGTGGAAACTAACAGTGAGATGACATGCCGTTATAAAGGCATCTATCACACTACCTATGGTTGGGGGATTCATTATCGCAAAACCATTTGTCCGAAATCCTTCGCGACTGTGGTTAAAATCCAAAAACCCTTTGTTCTCTTTTGAATCTCCCGCCATAAAATAACTTCCACCCCGGCCATAATTGGTGACCGCCAACGTCTACACGCAAACTAAATCCTTCTACGATAACATAAATACAAATCCTTCTGATTAAATTTTAAGATACAAATGAATAAAAAATAAGATAACCATTTCTAAACTTAAAGACAAACAAATAAATTTAAATATTAATCTTATTTAGCGAAGGAAACTTAGAATAGAATACGGCAGTAAGTAAAACAAAAAAACAAAAATTCATATACGAAGAAAATACAAGTCTACGAACTTAACAAAGAAAAAATGAGCGTCTCACATCACAAAAAAAAAAAATTTCTTTCAACAAAAAAAAAAAAAATCCTTTTCATAAAACAAACAACAAAATTCCTTTCAACAACAAAAAAAAAAAAAATCATTTTCATAAAACAAACAAAACCCCTTTCAACAACAACAAAAAAATCCTTTTCACGAAGCAACACAAGGAAAGAAAATCTTGAAAAACAAAAATCATTTCTAACAAAAAACACAAGAATATTTTTTTACAAAAAAAAAACTTCTTTCACAAAACAAATTTTAACGAAACAAACAAACAAAAAAAACATCCTTTCACTGAACAAAGAAGGAAAGTGCTTTTCGCGAGACAAGGAGAGATGGGTCTACACACAAAAAAAAAAATCGAATCTCTTTACAAAAAAAATCTTCCCACGTGGCGCAGATATACCGAACAATGAAAAATCCCGCCAAACGCCATTTAAAAAAAAAAAAAAAAATGGAGCTACAATAGGCATTACAAAAAAAAAAAAAATTTTTTTTTAAGGAAAAATTAATGACGTCAACCCGACAACCAAAAGAAAATAATAATGATAGTCTTATCAGTCGAGGAACAATGGAAGCAACAAAAGGCGCCAAGCGTTGAATCTCCCAAGTCAAATACAGCTTCGTGTAAGAAATCTACAACCTGAGAAAACCTGTATCAGCCAAAGAATACTTACATGAACGCGACCAAATTTCAACGCAAGCCTCGAGATTATTTCCTAAAATGCCCAGCTTCGTCTAGAGACATTTCTTTCTCCTGATATTTCCTCAGCCCAAGAATCTCTAGGTGAACGCTAAGTTCCAACAGAAAAATACACATCCGAAAGCTATAACTACAAACAATACCAGCTTCGCGTGGCGGAAAATTCCAATGTGCACAAAAATCAAAATTTCGCCCGCGAACGCTAATTTTGCTGGAACACCCATATAACTTCGGCTTCATCCATCCCGGAATGAACGCTAAATCCTCGCTGATAAAGATTGTTGTTATATATAAATAAATAAAAGTAAAATTGAAATAGAGTAGTGTCTATCGGGTAAGCTCCGCTTACTGGTGGGGGACTATTGTGGCAGATCAATAGATCGATGAGACGAACGGGCATTGAGGAAAAGTGCTAGCCTGTTTAGCTACCCCTTTTCTTTCTGGGTTCGTTCGGCTTACTCTCTCTTACTCTCTCCCTTTCTTTCTTTGTTTAACCCTTCTTCGCCTCTGAAGGGTGAAACTCGTGAAGTCTCGCAGAATCACGTTGGCCGAAGGATTTCGGCCAGCTTGACCACGCGAGATTTGAAGTCGATAAAAGAACACGTGTTCTCTTCCGCTTCCTCTTTTTCCCTCAGCGTCTTGAGAAGAACGCACCAAGAACTCTCGGCGATCCCCCCCCCCACCAGCTCGAACGAGCTGTGTGGAGGAGGGGGGAGAAAAAGGTAATCTTATTCACATCTTTCAATTCGATGAACATTTCTTCACGATCCTTCAATTTGACGAACATTTCTTCACACATGATCAATTACAAATTAGCCACACAAAAGACATTCACATGCTCGCATATATACACTTACAAGTACGAATCTAAGAACTCTTTAAAATGTTTCAAATATTAAATAAATTGTTTTGTTGATAAAAATGTTATTCCTTTCCTTTTTTATTAACCATTATAAAAGGCCTATTCGTATATGTGTATAGCTTCCTAATTCCTTCGCTTTCTTTAAGGTAAGTTTAAATAATATTTTCTTCCTTTTCTCTTGGTTGTCTTAAACTGTTTTATTTAATCCCCACGTGGTCCGATGGTGGAAACTAACAGTGAGATGACATGCCGTTATAAAGGCATCTATCACACTACCTATGGTTGGGGGATTCATTATCGCAAAACCATTTGTCCGAAATCCTTCGCGACTGTGGTTAAAATCCAAAAACCCTTTGTTCTCTTTTGAATCTCCCGCCATTAAACAAAAACTTCCACCCCGGCCATAAATATATGCAAATTTTATGAATTGGACCACAATGAGAAGTGGTATGAGCATAAGCCAGAAGTACAGGAGAACGACAATGTCAAACTTCTTTGGTTGAATGTTCAAGAACCTTATCAATCTTTCTAAACAAAAACAATAGAACTTACTTAATCATTGATATATCCTGCCCCTTCGATACCAGAACGCAGGAGAAAAACACGTAAAAATAAATAAATATCAAGATCTAAAATGGAAATTAATTAGACTATAGAAATGTAAAGAAGTAAAGGTGATTCCCGTTTTAATTGGAACGCTTGGAACCATAGCGAAAAGCTACCATAAATGGCTTAAACAGATTGACGAGACAATTTCTTTTCCAATTCCACAAAAGGATTGCCTGTTACGAACGGCGAAAGCGTTAATGTATAGCTTGCATGTCTAAAGTCAAGGGAATTGACTTGATGTTAAAAAAAAGAAAACTCCAACTAAAAACATCCAAAAGTTGAGACAATTATGAAATAATAATAATAATAATAATAATAATAATAATAATAATAATAATGATGATGATGATGATGATGATGATGATGATGATGATGATGATGACGACGACCACCACCACCACGACGCCGCCGACGCCGCTTTTAATCATTCTTTCCCTCTTTCCATGAGAGAGGAGTGCACGGGAGATAACTCGATACAATTCTTTTGAAAATGGACGAATTGTTCAACTTACTGAGAGTTGTATATTTATTCTCCTCCCGTCGAGATCTGACAAGTCTCCCCGGATTTTTAGCACTTCTCACCTCTTTTGATAGCCATCACGAATCAATTTGCGTTATCTGGGTTTGATGTGGCAAAACAGATACGTTTGAAAACAAATTGTGTAGAAGCCACATACATGATTATTGACATTGACTTCCGAGCCTTTTAATGGCCAGATAATAGAGGGCGCTGCTCACAAAGAAAATGTTTATTTTTTCGGGACTTACGGATTCTTCTTTTGAAAAGTGTTTATTATTTAGAGTAAAACTAACAGATTTCGATTTGCTATGAGCGCCCCATTATCCTGACCTTGAATAGTTCGTTTTTAACTTCAATAATCAATTGAGTACCTTTGTCTGTCTGTCTGTCACTTATAGGCTCCAAAATTCTGACAGAACCGCACCCAAATTTGTCATGAAGTACCCTAGGCATACCAGATGTGTCACTGAGAGGGCAGTAAACATTATACTACTACTACTACTACTACTACTACTACTACTACTACTACTACTACTACTACTAATAATAATAATAATAATGATAATGATAATAATAATAATAATAATAATAATAATACTATAATCTCTCCCCTCCCTGCTATAAAAAGTGGTGGCTCTAGCTTCGGCTGGTACCACACAACATGGCTGTGAAAGATCAAGGAGGATGGGAAGGTCAAGGATGGAGAGCATAATCCAGACACCTCCTCCCACTGGAAGAGTGCAAAGAGTACTTATTGCCACTCAAATTCAAGAGAAAGCCAGCGAGAAATCAATGGTAAACGGCTGTTACAGGAATGCAAAGTGATGTTGAATGGTTATTAAAAGAAGTGGAGAATGCCGGAAATCTGGGGAAACTTGCTGTCAATCAGATTCCTCGGAACACCACTGATTATTGCCAGTGAGCAATCATTGATAATTACTTGTCTGAAAACTTCTAGTAAATCGATAAATAAATAATAAATCGCTAAATAAATAATAAATAAAATAAATAATAATAAACAACACTTATAAGTTAAAAATGCTACCAGATTTGTATTCGACTAATTAGATCTTTTCCAGATTTAGTCATTGTGTGATGATTGGCAGGAAGAGGACTTGGGACTTCGCGAGGGTTTGCCCGTCTAATCTTTCTTAGATATTAGCAAGCAAAACAAAGATTGTTGACCGGATAAAATATGAACTTCGATGAAATCGATTGGAAATGAAATTTTTTTTTTAAAGAATATTTGCCAAAACTGAGTGAACAGTTTTAATCTTATCCCTTTTATTAACTAAGCGATTACGATGAATAAAAGGGAAAGAGAAACTGTCTTTAGTTGGTGCCGCTTTGGTTTGTTGTCTACGTCTCACAAATCTACTTCGGTATGATATCTACACTTTGTTAAGCGATCTAGACCTCATATTTGTAATCAACACTTCTCATTGGTTTCGAAAAAATGTGTTGTTACCGAGCCTGGAACTCGAACCCCTAAATCTAACGTGCAAAGAAAAGACCGTGCAACACTTAAACCAATTATTCAACAAGAAGTCGCTGAAGTCTCAGTGATCTATCCTGAAGAATGGACAGCTTACGCTTATTTAAACCAACGCAACTTTCTGTTATTTTTCCGTAAATCATCAGCAAAATCTCGTCGATCACATACGCGAGGAATTGAAATATAAGGGGGTTGAACGCGAAGATACGTTTATTAAAAATAAATGAGAGGCGTACGGTGTAGATAGCAAGCCAAAGTGGCCCCTTTTTTATAGATAGATATGCATTCATTTAATGTGCGTGTTAAGCAATGAAAATGCCATTTCAAATTAAAGCGTGACCCATCTAAAAAGGGGGAAACAGAGGAAATCATGCGAAAGAATGCAGGACATAAGACGTAGGTAGATAAGAACGTTACGTCATCACCATCAGAGCAAATCAGAAAGACCAGATTTTTGAACGCATTTCAAACGATGGCGTTGTCTATCAAACAAAGCGAGCACAATCGGGGCGGGCGACCGTTTTCTAGTGCCGAGGTCATTTACGATACTGTTTTTAGATTTTATTTTCTGAAAAAAAAACCCCAAAAAAAACAAGAAACAAAAAAAAAAAACAATAACAAAAACTATGCCCCCTTCTTGGAATTGTCGTCTGGTCCATTATAAAAAAAATGATGACACATTTAGGCAATGTCAGCAGTCACGTGACACAAACGTGAACAGGGCGTGGTTTGGCGAGAAACCGAAGAACCAAAAATGGATGCATTGATTTGATGATAAATTTATCCTAGGCTGTTTTACAAAAGAGAAGAAAAAAAATGTTCCGATTTGTTGACCAAACATTTGTTGAGTCTTTTGTTTAAGGGAGTTTCTATCACTCAGAGAATGAGTGGTTAGGGTTAGGTTTAGGGTTAGGGTTAGGTTTAGGGTTTTTTTAGCAACTTTTTTAGCTAGTTATACAAAAACGGCAATCTATGTATAAAAGAATGGCAAAGTCGATCCATACAACAGTAAATTACATTTTATTGACGACAGACAACGAATTTTGAGAAATGGCCAAATATACAGTCACTGGTAAGAAACTAACTCCGTGGCCCTTTGGCTAAGATCAGAGTGTAGTATCTGTTCGGATGAATGCGGCGCTCTGTAGACCGGTATTGTCTTGGCCTTCGGGCCTTGATTCCACCGGTCTGAGGTACTGTCCTGTGCAGTTTTAGGAGGTCCACCCTGCCAAACTTTGCCTTCTCACCCCTTTGAGAAGGGGTTAGTTTATTGTTAATCGCCCGAGGCGCCCCTACCAGGGAATGCCGACGGGGCTGCCCAGGCATTTTTTGACAACCAGAGTGCTCTTATTCCTTGAGGGCGCTGGCTTTTCAATACCACTTTCTCGGCCTTGTGTCACATCTTACCGCTGTGGGAGGTAGATAAACATCAAGAAACACTAACCCCTAACTGAACCATGAAAATAAGAATGACGACTTAGTATTAGGAGCAGCTAGTTAGCCCCCGGTGTAGGCAGTGCGTGTGAGATTAGCAGTAACTGGACAGTTTGAATGTGTTGCTGTCATTTAGGCGGGCTGATGTGCAAACTGCGGGAAATATTTGTTGGGCTTAGCTTCAGTATTAATTAGCTGGCTCCCAGCGAATGGCGCCAATATTCCAACGTCTATTGTAAAAAGGTGTGACTGTGTTTTAAGAGTATTTTAAGAATCGAGGAGAAAAAAGAGACATTTATTTGTAACAGAAAATTAATTAAAAGATACGTAAATAAAATAAAGAAAATACAAAGAGAAATAAAAAAAAATTAGCACTTATTTACGTCTGCTTGATTGGCCGGACATCGATTTTTGCAAGTCATTCATAAAAAGGCGAGGGGGAGAGTGACCAAATCACCTTCCAGTTGTGAGGGGGTCTCTAAGACTTACAAAGAACCTCCGTTAATATATATATATATATATATATATATATATATATATATATACATATACATACATGTATATATATACATATACATACATATATATATACATATATACATATACATATATACATATTAATTTTTAAGTAAATAATATTAAATTATTTTTACTTACATACGCCAGCGCTTCAAGATTACGCTCTCATCAGTGTAGGGAATGCTAATCTCAGACGGTCGCAAGGTTCGAACTCCTGCTACAGAATCAACGTAGACTCCGCCAGCAAGCGTCATAACCATACTGCCAGGAGACATTACCACGTCCAGAAGGGAATTTAAGTTCTATTTATGCGAAGGGAGGTACACATAGAAAGACTAAGTAGACAATACAACAAACGTTGTCGGAATATGCCTTATAGCTACGTGTCAGTCTATTTTTAACTTCCCCGAACAGGGCTCAACTGCAATCTTATTCAAGGGGCTTATAATAATATTAATTTTAAGTAAATAATATAAAATTATTTTTACCTACATACGCCAGCATTTCAAGCTTATATATAATATATATATATATATATATACATATATATATATATATATATATATATATATATATATATATATATATATATATATATATATATATATATATATACATATATATATATACATGTTTAAATTAAGTTCACATTGAGATTTCGCTTATATTCAACCAGCTCGACGGTTGAGTTTCGATCCCGACTAGAGGCACTGAAGAGCTGTGATACAGCGAAGCGGTCTGTATGTGGATGAAATTATATATATGTAAAAATAAAAATGGAATAAAGAATAAGCAATTCAACAACTAACAAAAATAAACTCAAAAACTCATGTTGTATAGTTCTGCCGAAATATTTCGGTCGTTAAAATACGACCATTTTCGTTCGGTGGTAAACTTTATTTCAATATATATATATATGTATTGTATTAGTTTCTGTCGATGTAAATCCGTTGAAACTCCAGTGTTTATAAAAAGTGCTCAATAACAAGTAGAGCTGTTCTTAAGTATAAATTTTTATTTATGCAAACATTATTGGCTACATATGTGCATACATGTTTCGGTTGCACTCTTGTCTGAATCCTTGGTCTCATGAGGTTGACTTTCTGCGAAGAGTGTAACCGAAACATGTATGCACATATGTAACCAATAATGTTTGTATAAATAAAAATTTATACTCTTTATATCTATAAATAAAATGTATATTAATGTAGATACCCATAAACGCTTCATTTTTCTCCAAAATTCCATTCTTTCACCTATTCTATAACTCTCACGTTTATCCTTTTTTTTTTATCGTCCCCCATTTCCCTATCCCCCCCCCTCGCTCATTTTCCAAATCTTCCAAGATTATTCCCTAGTCAGCCACCAGAATCTTTTCCTACATTCAATCTCGCCCATCTGGACTAGATTTCACCCTTTTTTTTTTACTTTTTCGTAATAAACTTGTTCCCACTCCCCCCCCTCGCACTCCCCACTTTTATCTTCATTTAACCCTATGCCTTTTTTTTTTCACACTGTCCAAGACTGACTGCTTCGCTTTAGAAAACAAAAATATACCGACTGACTCACACTCCGCCGTCGGCCGTTCCGGAGTTTCTAAACTATCGTGTCCCACGGGGCTTTATTGATAAAAGCGGTCGACAGGGTACGGCGGCGTGGCACACCCGATTGGGTAGATTGGCCAGTGTACAAGGCGATCCTTCTCAATGGGAGATTATTTTGGACACGATAGGGGAAAAACGAAATACCGAACGAATAATGAAACTTATGGACCCAAGGGGCAGACAAGCACATGTATGGAGAGAGAAAGTGAGAGGAGCACCGGGAATGGTTCGTGGGAAAAATCCATATAAGAAAAAACACACACATATCTCTCTCTAATATATATATATATATATATATATATATATATATATATATATATATATGGATTTACATATCTGATGAGAGCGGACCACCGTTTGAAACGCGTTATATAAAATTATAAAATGATAGAATAACAAAATAATAAATAAATGTTGAAAAAACTTTTTACAGATGTTGGTAGCCTTACTCCTTTACACACATATATACACACACACACACACACACACACACACACACACACACACACACACACACACATATATATATATATATATATATATATATATATATATATATATATATAAGTCAGTTCATATTATATTCCAATAACCATGGTTTTATTTTATTATTTTTATTTTTTCACATTTCCAAAAAAACATAACATTTCTGTGAAATATATTTTTTACGGTCCGTTTCATTTGTCTTGTGCCAAACAGCATTTTTATGTCAATATCGTCTCTGCAACATTACAAAATCATCAGAAAAAATTCACAAAGAGTACAAAGTTCTTGGATTAAAGTGTCTTGAAAAAACCTACACTATACAGTGGTTCATTTTTGGGTGAAACCAAACAAAAAAAAAAACAAAGAAAAAGAGCAAACTCACACGTGGGGGAACCCACTAATACGCCATTTCGAATATTTCGTTCAAAGCTAGTACATCCTAAAAGTTTTGCGGACATTTATAAATTTTAATTCAGTAATATTTCTTAAAATATTTAATAAGTTCTATAATTCATTTCTAAAAATTCTAATTCACTTGAAGGTAATTTTTTTACTTTCTAAAGTTACATCAACTAGCCTTCAGATGTCTATTTAGGTCATTTGGATACGAAACTCTTTTAAGTTCAACAGTTTAGAGCTAGTTTCATAGACTCAGCCATCCATTCAAGCAACTAAGATGTTTAGTATTTATTTATAAATCGTTTCCATCAATACTAAGATAAGCTTAATTACCCAGAATTTTTCACTTAAGTAGTAAGTTTCTATTAAATGCGAAACTATATATATAATCTAACGAGAACCGGTGCGTCCACGTGATTATGCCGTAAATACGTGATCAAGTGAATCCTGTAAATACAAATATATATAACATATACACATACCTAACTTTATATAAATAGATATATACAAATATATACACACACACACGTACACAAGTGTATTTCCGTGTCTTCTTTCAATAACTACAAGAAATCTCTCCAACCACCGATTGTCATGGCAAATAACACCCTACCTGAAAGTTCAACATTCAAACTCCTCGGCCTAACCTTCACAGGTAACATGAATTGGAACAAATACATTGAAGACATTGCCAAGGCTGCAGCAAAGAAGGTGGGCTCCCTCTACCGTGCCAGTAAACTCCTCACACCTGACATTATCCTGTATCTCTACAAAGCCACCATCCGCTCATGCATGGAGTATTGTTGCCACATCTGGGCTGGTGCATCATCTACTAGTCTCTCCCTCCTTGACAAGGTCCAAAAAAGAGTCGCCAACCTAATAGGTCCTTCACTGTCAACCAAGCTCCAGCCTCTGTCCCATCGCCGCAATGTAACATCCTTGTGCTTGTTTTACAAATACTTCAATGGATTATGCTCCGATGAACTGGCTACTCTGGTGCCCCTTCGACGTAAATTCACTAGACTAACTCGACAATCAACTAAATCCCATCCATTCACTGTGGAGGCCCCCAGATGCCGGAGAGCTTTCTACTCCAATAGCTTCTTTCCTTGTGCTGCTGGCCTCTGGAACTCCCTCCCTGTCCCTTGTTTCTCCGACAGTACTGACATGCAGAAATCTAAAACTAATGTAAACAGAATCTCGCTGCGACGATCCCAATTTAGGTTGACCCCCCTAATCTTCTCCCCTTTTCTTCTTTCTCGGTAGCCCCTTACGTCTACAGTGGCGGCCTGCCTTGTTTGGGATGAACTATATTAAAAAAAGGGAGTGGAAGTTGCGTTACAGGTGCCTTAAAACCAATTTGATTCAGGCTGATAGAGCTTTGTAATTTGAAATGACTTTCTAGAGAACCATCACCGATTTCAAAACTGGGCTAAATGGGTTTCCTTAGATCTGGTTGAGAAAGAAACTCACGTTAAAACCGGCAGCCAAAGTGATTACCGGTTATCTTGCCTTGGCATGTACCCGGTTTATAATAACGAAGTCTCAGGAAGTTGTGTCCATGTTGTACAAGTGTTTGAGATAGATACAGAGGTATGAAGCCGTAATTGAGCCTCCAGCTATGAGTAATGTGGCAAAATGTGCTCGATTAATTGTATGAATCCTAAAAAAAAAAACGTATTGTATTTTCAGCATGAAACAATCCCTAAATAGTTGATATGCCGTAAAACAGGCACTGGATACGTGTGTGTGTGTGTGTGTGTGTGTGCTCAAAGCTTTTTGAGATCATCGCACAAATTCTGCAACTGCCCCCTCCCCCATCAAAAAGAAAGAAAAAGTTTGAACGATTTGAAATTTGAGAAATCGGGTTAAAGGTTAATATATAAAAATGTTTATCTTAACGCCTTTCCTTTTTGAAGGCGAGGATTATGTCATGGCTGGTTACAGAGAGGATGTTGAGTTTATTAAATACCACAGAAGACGAATGACACAGACATTTTATCGAGTCAGCCAAGCAGAAAAATCCTCCTTTTTTGTCACATTAAAGCTAATAACAAAAAGACAACAAAAAAAACACAACAAAACGCAAGAATTTCTACGATCTTCTCAATCATTTAATTCCCTTTTCACCCCAACCCTAACCCTTTTCACCCTAACCCTAACGCTCTATTGTCAAATCAGAAAGCTTGACTGTTTAACCCAACTATAACATCAGTGAACTTGAACAAAATCTATAAAATATATAAAAAAGCGTTTCACTTTCAGTTAAGGATTTCAAATTCTATGATTTCAAATTCTTTGATTTTTTCGCGATAATTCTTGTACAAGATTGATCTTATTGCGATCACGAACCGAGACCCTAATATACGCAGTGTGGAGGATTATGCTCTAATACAGGGGTTCTCAACCTTTTTCCCCGTTAAGTACTTAAAACCATCTTCCCAAATCCCTAATAATGTGACAATGAACATCATGTTAATTTATTGACTAACTCATTATACTATATTATACTGTGCAGTTCTAGAAGGTCCACCCTCCCAGGCTTCGCCTCCCCTCTTTGGGGAGGAGTAAGTTTATTGCTTACTGTCTGAGGCGCCCCTACCGGGGAATGCCGACGGGGCTGCCCAGGCAATGTTTAATAGCCAGAGTGCTCACCTCTCGGGCGCTGGCTTTTCAAACCCCATTTTCCCGTCCCGACCTTGGGTCACATCTTACTTGTGGGAGTAGGATGAAAACTGGCCTTGTGCCCAACTCCTGGAGAGGAGTAAACCAATACTATATAAAATTTATTTTGATTCTTTTTCTTGGCCTTTTGGCTAAGATCAAAGTGTAGTATCTGTTCCGATGGATACTGCACCCCATATACTGGTATTGTCTTGGCCTGCGGGGCTTGATTTACGCCGGTCTATGGGTCTGTACTGTGCAGTTCTAGGAGGTCCACCCTCCCAGGCTTCGCCTCCCCTCTTTGGGGAGGAGTAAGTTTATTGCTTACTGCCCGAGGCGCCCCTACCGGGGAATGCCGACGGGGCTGCCCAGGCAATTTTTAATGGCCAAAGTGCTCACCTCTCGGGCGCTGGCTTTTTCAAACCCCTACTTTCTCGACCCGACCTTGGGTCACATCTTACTTGTGGGAGTAAGATAAAACTGGCCTTGTGCCCAACTCCTGGAGAGGAGGTAATAAATACAGCGTGCGCAACAGTTCTTACTAATTGTAGACTTATATTCTGTCCGACTAAATGGGGCTATAGTGTTAAAAACTGAAGTAAAACTTATGGTTTCATTGTTTAAAATATTTATATTTTTCTCCCTGACCTTTTAAGTTACAGTGAAGCTTATGCATGTAAGACAGGGACTCGTCTGGCTACAACCATTGTAAATAATTTATAAATCGGGGGACTTATGTTTTGAGGCATGTCCGTCCGTCCGTCTGTCCGGAATTTTCTCCGCAACCATCCATTGAATTTCTCTGAAATTTTGCATGAAGTTGTAACTTTGGTCAGGTTAGAAAGTGACATTCTTCGATTTTAGAAAAGAAATCTGGTTAGCCCCCCCAGAGGGTCAAAATGCCCCGAAATGGCAAAAAATGACATTTTTTGCCCCATAACTTTTCATCCATCCATTCAATTTCTCTGAAACTTGGCCAAAATGTAGAGGCAATTGTTCCTAATAGAAAATAAGTATCGCTGACCTTGGAAAAAATCTGGTTCACGCCCCCAGGGGGTCAAAAGCCCCCAAAATGGCAAAAAAATGATCCTTTTCTCCCATAACGTTTGATCCATCCATTCAATTTTTCTGAAACTTTGCCAAAATGTAGAGGCAATTTCAAAATTCTGGTTCGCGCCCCCAGGGGGTCAAAGGGGGGTAAAAAATGCTCCAAATTACCCAAATTTATTGGATTTTACACTCGCCACATCGAGTCACATACAGAGGGGGACCATGCATGTGCAGCTTGTTGTTTTTCTTCCTCTTCGGAACTAAGAATAAACGGAGCGTCGATGGGCAAAGTTTCTTTCGAAGAACTACCCGTCTGTGGAACATAGTAGCGCGGGGCTTCTTCCCAGCCGACTGCAACATGGTCTGTTTCAAGTCCAATGTAAACAAATTCTTATCTCATAAGTAATCAAATTCTGCCAAGTTTCAACCATCATTACCAATCTTCACGTCGTTGTTTCACCGTACACCTGACAAATTCATTTACATTTGTCCTCGAGTGGCGTTTGGGCCTAGATAAGTACAGCACAATTTGTTACAAAGGAAAAAAAGCAAAAGCAGCGATATAATTTTAGCGCCGCATTCAAATAAAAAATATGTTCATCATACATTGCTACTTTTTAGTCATGTCCTCACTTGCCACTGGCCTTGTGTCTAACCTCCTGGAAAGGAAATAAATAAACTCGCCTGCTATTGTTATTATAGAGCACTTTGTTTGGTAGGAGGTTAGGGTTAGGGGGATATTTGGAAGACAATGCCCGTATCGTCTATCTTTCTCAAAGACTTATTGGTTGGACGAAACACATATGATCGTTGTTAATTGCAATTAATTAACACGGACGATTGTAATACAGACATATATATATATATATAATTTTTTTACGTCCATAAAAGTAATCCATAGACACGGGTTACTGGCTATCATAATATACGGAAGAACAGATTCACATCATTTCACAAAAAAAACTGTTTATTACCAGCATACAATTGTTTCGGCCTACTACCAATATATTTATAAAATGCTTCTGTATCCTATGCATTTATTTCTTGGGGTGTATCTTCAGTGCTCGTATATAAACAAAGAAAAAAAAGAAATTATCTGGTAAGTAAAGCCTAGATTACAGTCCGTACTTATCATTTAACATAACATATTTGGGAAAAAGGCTTGTTCCTTTAATTCCTGTTCCTTCCCCTCGTGTCTACTATACCAGTTCGTGCACAGGTCTGACTGAATATTGTCTGTGAAGCCAATGTTTGTCCAACTTGCACTTAAAGTCGTTTATGTCTGTTGCGTCGATGACCCAGTCTGGCAGAGAATTCCAATTGTTCACAACCCGTATCCCAAAGGAATACTTTCTGATGTTTAGCCTACTATGTTTCTTTTCTAGTTTCACGTTGTGACCTCTTGTTCTGGTGATCTTGCTGAGGGGTAACAGTCTCTCTTGGTCTATGTTGTCTTTGCCTGTGAGGATCTTAAACGTCTGGATCATATCTCCACGTTCTCTTCTATAGTACATGGACGGGAGCTTCATGTGTCTCAGCCTATCTTAGTATGGCAGGTCCACAAGTGTAGGGCACAATTTAGTGGCTCGGCGCTGAACTTTTTCAACCTTGTCAATATCACCGACAAACATATGGACTTCTGTACTCAAGGATGGGCCTCACCATTGAGGTGTAGAGCTTCTTGATCACGGTCTTGTCTTTGCTAACAAACGTTCGTTTTATTGTCCCAAGTGTACGGTTTGCTTTCTTTACAGTTTCATTGACATGGTGATGAAATGACAGTTTGTTGTCTACGTATACACACGGGTCTTTTTCAATATCTGAAACGCCAATTTCGTTGTCATTTCTTCATTGTTCTTCATGAGATAGATATTCCGTTGGTTGTTATGTCCAAAGTGTATAACTCTGCATTTCGATGTATTAAATTTTAGCTGCCAATCTGCTGACCATTTAGAGAGCCTTTCTATGTCATTCTGCAGTGCGGCTCTGTCCTCTTCCGTTGTAACATTGCTATAGATCTTTGTGTCATCGGCAAATATGCGTGCCACACTCTTGATTTCATCTGGCAAGTCGTTAATGAAGATGACAAACAACAACGGTCCGAGGCACTGCCCTGTGGTATGCCACTTGTGACATCAGCCCACCTGGAGACATGCCCGTTCACTGACACTCGTTGGACACGGTTCTGTAGGAAGGCTTCGGTACAATTCCTTGCTTGCCCTTTGATGCCATAGCTTTTCAGTTTACTAAGTAGCCTTTGATGGGGAACGGTATCAAAAGCTTTTTGAAAGTCTAGGTAGATGGCATCAACCGGGTTACCACTGTCCAGCACATCCGTCCACTCGTCGAGACATGTTATGAGTTGTGTCATGCATGATCTGCCTGGAATAAATCCATGTTGCTCTCCACAGAATAGTCTGTTGTCTACCATGTACTCCATAATCTGTTCTCTAATGATGGCTTCCAGTACTTTGCACAAGATGGATGTTAAGCTGATTGGGCGATAATTTCCCGGTAGGCTCCGATCTCCTTTCTTAAAGATAGGTGTCACTTGTCCCTGTTTCCACTGGCTGGGTAGCATGCCAGACTCTATTGATTGGGTGAAGATGAGCTTAAGTGGCTTGATGATGCAAGCTGAGATCTCCTTCAGAACTCTCGGATGATGTCCATCAGGTCCTGGGGATTTGTTAATCTTGATTTTCATTAGCTGTTTCTCAATAGCATCCTCTGTAATGCTGATATTTGACAGTTCTACATTTCCACATCTATGATCCAGCTCAGGTATGTTGTCAATATTTTCTCGAGTAAAAACACTACAAAAAAAGTCGTTGAGAATTTCAGCTTTTGCGTCACTTTCTGAATGCAATACACCATCATTATCTCTAGGACCACTGACTCCACTCTTCACAGTTGTCTTAGATTTGGTGTATTTTCAAAATGATTTAGGTTCACTTTCACATCATATGCAAGAGATTCTTCAAACGTCTTCCTCAATTTTCTCGTATAACTCCTTAATCCATTCCTAACTTCGCAATACTGGTCATAGTCACGTAAGTCCTGAGACTCTGTATACTTCTTCCAAGCTCTCTGTTTCGCTTTGACTTGCTTCATTGCTGGTCTGTCCATATAAATCTGGCGTTTCTTACTTCTACATCGTCCAACGTTGTGAGTTGGAATATGTTTTTGCATTGCTTCACTCAGAATGTCATTGAATCTATCCCATGCATCGGGAATGTCTTCTTCACTTAGTTCTTGATCCCAGTCAACATTTGAGATTGAATCTCACATTTCACTGTAATTTCCCAAATTGTCAAATTTGAATTTATTGGTCTTGCTGTAGTTTAGTACTTGTTTGCATATATAGTTAAACACAACAGTAGAGTGGTCACTATTTCCTAATGGTCACTATTTCCTAATGGTGCTAAATAATCAATGTCACGGATTACATTATCTTCATTGGTCAACACTAGATCCAGAATTGACGGTCTCTGTGTGTCACGATATCTGGTAGGCTTGTCTACATTGTGCACTAAGAAGCAGTCTTTTAAGCAGTCCAGAAACTGATCACACTCTGAGCCCATTTTGTCTGTCGCTGTGCATATGTCCCAATTTGCACTCGGATAGTTAAAGTCACCAACTATCACTAGGTTCTTGAAATTCTTGTCAGATACTGCTCTAAGTAATGTCTCTAATTGTGTATTATTTATACTGTCACTTGTCGGGCTTCGGTAAACACATCCAAACACAATTTTATTTTATTTTTTCTCAGTTTAACGATTATCCATATCGATTCTTTGAAATCATTAAATGCCTCGATGTCAACGTTGAAATCCTCTACGTCGTACAACTGTGAAACGTATATACATATACCCCTTCCATCTTTTTCCAGGTTGTTCAAAGGTGGATGATAACCCTCGAGCACAACTTCTGTTTCACTTAGTTGACATTTTTAATTCTTTGGCTTAACTTCAGTAAGCGCTATAATGTCAGGTTTCACATCTCCGATACACTGTTCCAAGTCTGTTATTTTTGTCGTAATTACATCAATGTTTGTTGAAAGAATCTTGAGATCACCGTTGTTCAAACTATGTACATGGGGAATATTCTGATGCTTTCTATTTCGTGAGTGGGCGTGCAGTCCCTCCTTTGAAATGCACCGCCTTGTCTCGCGCATAAACGATTTTCCCTCTGCTAATAAAAATATCTTTTTCCACATTCGTTTTTCGTTTTTCAATTTTTTTCTCAGCAGGTACTGTTCCTCTCTTTGCATACTAGTCAGATCTGGTCCAATGAACACGTTTTCTGTAGAAAAAATAAAGAAATAGAATCGGAACAGTTAAACAGAGGTGTCGCCAAGATCAAGTCCAAATGAATGTTAATATCTCTCTCCAGTGTAAAAAAAAAAACGTCGTTCAGTCCAACATAAATAAAATCCAGCACTATTCTCTCCTTTCGTTCGCTTTACGATCCCACGTTCAGAACGATCTCCACATCTCTGCCCGAATCTTCATTTTCCTTCTCTTATTAAAAAAAAATGCGACGCATGCAAACCAACTTAATTTGCATAAATCTCTCTCTCGACGCCGCTGCCCGGATCTTTAAATAAAAACCTTATTTGACTTTCTGACGCCTTTCTCCTCCCACTCATCTTTCTTTTTTGTCATAAGCGAGCGTTTTCGGGTTCGCCCCAACCACACAGCACACCAGACGTTGCCTCTTTGAACGGCGCCGACAAGTGTCTGCATTTACGTCAGTCGGCCGCTCTCCGTTACATTTTCGAACTCTCCAATGTCTTTCAGTTTCTTGCTACTCTTCCCCGACCCGACCTTGGGTCACATCTTACTTGTAGGGAGTAAGATAAAAACTGGCCTTGTGCCTAACTCCTGGAGAGGAGTAAATCAATACTCTTCAGGATGTTTTCTTCGTTTCAATACTGTTCACACTCACTTTGAGAATACGAGGCCCTTTTTTATCTTCTCTATTTCTGTTTGTTATTCTTACACAGCGTGTAATTACTTCTTCCTCTACAATTTCAATCGCAGCCATTACTTTCTCAACTGATGCTTTGTCATCTTCTATCTTGTCTTTTATATCTTCCTTTTTGGATTCAGGCAGATTCAATATGACAATATTCTTCGATCTGTACTCACGCTCTTCTTGTTCTGCTATTGCTTCCCTAACAACACCACTCTGAGTTTCACTCCCTTTTGGCTTTGCACCTCCTTTATCTTCCAATCACTTTAGGCGAGTGTCCAGTTCTTTAAGAGAACTGTTGTCTGCCTTACCTCTCAGCTGTTCCTCAATATTGACTATTTTATCTGCGATAGAGCTCATGTAAGCAGCACATTTTTCTTCGATCTCTTTGTCACATTTTACTGCCGTAATCGCTGCTTTCTCGCACGCTGAACAACACCAATGCACATCTTTTCTATTTACCATTATTTCGTACACCTCTGCACTCATTTGCAGGCACTTTGTGACGAACCAAACATCGCATCTCTCACACTCCATTAGTTTATCATCAGGGGATGTAAAATCTTCCGTGCAAATCTGGCATGTTGACTCATCCTCATTGTCGCCACTTACCGACCTGCTGCCTGTCAACTTTTTACTCATATTAAAAAAAGCATCTATTGTTAAATTGTTTTAAAAAAAAATATGAACCTTAAAACACTTATACAAATCACGTGCTGCATTCACGTTCTTCATATTTGATAATGGGAAACAACAGCTAACCCATTTGGCCCGGCTGTAATAACAACAACAAGCCGGTAAGAGAAAAAAATACAAATCCGATGACATCAGGATATATTACACACCGAGGATGCCAGGTTTTGGCGAAATATTTGTATCACTTTAAACTAACAAAAAAAATGCTAGTTTATAATAAAAAAAAGAAAAAAATAAAAAAAAATCGGTTTCGATTATAACACCGGTTATTTTATGACATACCGGCGTAGTTAAATATAACAAACGGTGTACTTTAACACAGCGTTCCTTTGAAATAATATTCTTCGTTTTGGGTCAAATGGTGACTTTTGTTGATTCTGGCTGGCTGCGTACATGTCGAGTTTTGTCGACATTAGCAACAATAGGATAAATCAAACACACCTTTTCAATCGTTAGCCAACACATCTGCCATCAGCAACGAATTTGCATCAAGTGGGGGGGGGGGGTTGAATAATCTGTAACCATTTCCAGCTCCCGCCCTAACTTCCCTAGCAATGATACACCCATTACAAGAGATTATCGCGAACAATGGACGATTTGTGAAGAATAAGCCATGGAAACTCATTCACATCTGGTTCCGATAAAACGGCGTGTCTCGAAGTCTCTGGAATGGCTACCTGATTTTAGCGCCACATGAGGAATTCGCCATCTGTGACAAACTAATCCCAATGACTGCCACCTCCTTTACGACGACAAAGAGAACAGAAGGAAATAGTTTTCAAACGTAAACCCTAACCCTAACCCTAATCCCCCACAAATAAAACTATATACATATACAACATGAAATGTGTCTATGTGCGTTTATATCCGGGTTTCGTCATTTCACCGGCCAACGTTGGCGTACAAGTTACAACAATTGTAAATACCGTGTCCTGAGGGTCATTTCACCGGCCAACGTTGGCGTACAAGTTACAACAATTATAAATAACCGTGTCCTGAGGGTCATTTCATCGGCCAACGTTGGCGTACAAGTTACAACAATTGTAAATAACCGTGTCCTGAGGGTCATTTCACCGGCCAACGTTGGCGTACAAGTTACAACAATTATAAATAACCGTGTTCTTAGGGTCATTTCACCGGCCAACGTTGGCGTACAAGTTACAACAATTGTAAATAACCGTGTCCTGAGGCTCATTTCACCGGTTAACGTTGGCGTACAAGTTACAACAATTATAAATACCGTGTCCTGAGGGTTGTTCATAAAAAAGACATTGGAATAAAACACGTAACCTTCGTTGAACCATTGATTGATTTTCAAATTCAACAGATCGTTGCATCCGGGGACCAATCAAAAGTAAGGGAGATAATTGTAACTTTTTAAATTCTACGCAATGAAATAAAGTTTTTATTTTTATTTTTAGCAAATACTTGATTTTCCATATAAAAATGTATAAATCCAATTAACGGTTCAATTTCATAGTGAAAAAAGAAAACAACAAAAAAAAAACAAAAACAACCAAATGTAAAATATAATCTTTTTTTTTGCTATTTGAAATCTTTGATATAACGAACCATTTATAGGATTAACATATCTTTAGATCCTATATTTATAAAGCAACTAGGAGAATACCCGTCCCAGGACGGGTAAAATTCATTGGCCGAACAAAACAGTTTTGCACCACTTTTATGTCCATTTACGAAGATTAAAATCAAGCTATAATGCTATTAAACTTTATGTCTATAATCCTTATTCAAATTTTGATCAAAATCCATTACATGATTTTGATTCTAGAAAATGACTCAAATTTAAAACTTAAGCTTAAGGAGTCTTAAGAACAAATTGAAATTCAAGGAAGCTCGCTTAATTGGTGACTAATGACTATGGATCAAATTTAATGCAAATCTGAAATATTTTAATTTTAAAATGGAAAGTTGTTCCTAAAACTCTTTTAAATATTCCACAGAAATTGACATTTGTGGAATATTTATTAATCGAAGTCTGATACCTATTGTTAAAATTTCACAAAAATCGGAGATATCTGAATTTTCACGAAGGGCTTCCACAGCCGTTTTTACCTCCTTTGCATAGAACTAAATTAAACTAAATATAGCCCACATTACAACTTCTTACGCCTAACACATGCGTTCTAAAATTCATAATGATCGGTTGATTAATTTAGGAGCTAATCCTGTACTTACAAATATCTAAACATATACACATACCTAACTTTATATAAATAGATAGCGTGGGCACAAATAAAACACGCTTCAAAATTACATCTAAAAAAAGTTATCACATTTCTGTATAAAAATAGGCTCCAATCAGATTAAGAATGAATTATAAAAATAACAAGTCATGTGACTTGTCTACAACTACGTCCGCAGACTAAAATTCTTTTAACCGCCAACAAACAAACGCGCTTCAGAATCCCCGTATTTTCTATGAAAAGGATTCTACACAGGTAGTCAACAAGGATAATAGGATGTGTAAAAAATAGGATGCTACACGGTTTCAACTGAGGCTCCCTCAACTAATAGGGAGCGGAAGAACGAAACTGCTATGAACTTTGATGCTGCACATGCCCCTACAATGAATGCCTACTAGACATCGTTCTCGACTGTCTAAGGTCTCTCTGTACAGGGGGTGGTCAGGACGATCTGACATGCGGACACATCCCGCTACAAGTAAACCAGGACTAGATATTAAAAATAAAATAGTATTCGAAGCCCAAATAAGATCCCCTCGGTATGGCTACCTCATATTGGCTTATACGAGGAATGATGCATCTTCTCCAAGTGATGTTGCCTATAGTAATACGCCACCAGACTAGATGAATTCTTGTCCTGGAATCCGGTAAGATCAAGAGGTCACATATTTAAAATAACATAGTATTCGAAGGCCATAAAAGTTCCCATTCGTCACTGGTTCATACGACGAATGCTGCACGTTCTCCTAGTTATATTACCTCAAGTAACAGCACTCAGCTGGATACTCCACCAGACTAGATGAATTCTTGTCCTGGAATCCGGTAAGACCAAGAGACCAAAAGAAATATATACAATAACATAATCAACTGGCCAATTGGGGAGAGGAAAATTAATGTTCTTAACTTCTTAACTAACTCAACGTCTGACAGGTAAAGGAGAACTTTAATTGAATATTCGAATATCTATGTATCTCATATAGAGATTAAGTGTTGGCCCCCTTGATTTCTGAGAACTTCGACTGAAGTAAAATGAAACAAAATAAGGAACATATACACACATTTTTTTTTACTCATATCTCTTCTACACAAACAAAACAATTTAACTGTGTGAACTTACACAGATGAACATACGATCTTTCATTAATCGTAACTTTGTTGCAAATCTATAATTATGTTGCATTCCGTTACTTCCGGTCTGACCTCCCTTTTCACCCACTTTAAAAAAAAATTTTTTTTACTTGTCAGCCTGAGTTATGTCCCTTTACCACTAGATACAGTTTCGATGCGATATCAATAGCGTATACGCTAGAACCATGAACTATAATATTCAACTATAGATTTCAGTTTGGGCGCAAGAAAATATCCTCCCAGGCATTACCCCTTCTTTTGAGAGGGTGTTTAAAGTTTATTGCCGATCGCCCGAGGCTCCCTCACTGGGGAATGCAGTGTGAGGCAGGTAAATATATTTCCAACAAAGTTGGATTTAATCTGCCACAGAAGTTTCAAAATCTCGGGTCACTCGGAAGTAAACATCATTCTTGAATATAAATATATCTTGACCCTGGAGGTTCTATCTCTCCGGAAATACACCCCGAAAACGCGAACAAAGAAGGGGAAAAAACAGACCAGTGGCCAGGCCCCGGCGCCTGCGGTAACTACTTAAGAGGTGTTGACAACGTAGACACAACCGTATTCGTGGCGGGTGGCGTACCTCCCCCACCCCCATCATTAACTCACTCCTCGCACAACGTTTTCTGGGCATGGAGAGTAAATAACTGGATACAATAAATGCCCCCCCCCCCCCCCCCGCGCGATTAATAAAAGCTTCATCGTCAGCAAAGTCGGATATGAACCTGTGAAGTGTTGCTGGAATTAACGAAGCTTTGTCGGTCTGTCATTCTTAAGTTTGAAATATTATTTTCCTTAGTCTGTCAGGCTTAAGTTTGAAATATTATTTTATTTGGTCTGTCATTCTTAAGTTTGAAATATTATTTTCTTTGGTCTGTCAGGCTTAAGTTTGAAATATTATTTTCTTTGGTCTGTCAGGCTTAAGTTTGAAATATTATTTTCTTTGGTCTGTCAGGCTTAAGTTTGAAATATTTTATATGTTCTGTTATGGTTTAGTTCATAACAGGGTTTTTTACTCCGCCTAATAAACCGGTATCGTCCGGGCCTTTGGCTCTGGATTTACGCCGGTCTGTTGGGGGTTGTCTGGTCCTGTGCAGTTCTAAGAGGTGCACCCTCCCAGGCTTTGCCTCCCCTCTTTGGGGAGGAGTAAGTTTATTGCTTACTGTCTGAGGCGCCTCTACCGGGGAATGCCGACGGGGCTGCCCAGGCAATTTTTAAATGGCCAGAGTGCTCACCTCTCGAGCGCTGGCTTATCTAATCCCACTTTCCCGACCTTGTGTCACATCTTACCGCTGTGGGAGGTAGATAAATAACTTCATAACTTACTTGGCCTTTTGGCTAAGATCAAAGTGTAGTATCTGTTCCAATGGATACTGCACCCCATAGACTGGTATTGTCTTGGCCTTCGGGTCTTGATTTACGCCCGTCTATGGGTCTGTCCTGTGCAGTTCTAGGAGGTCCACACTCCCAGGCTTTGCCTCCCCTCTTTAGGGTGGAGTAAGTTTATTGCTAATCACCTGAGGCGCCCCTACCGGGGAATGCCGACGGGGCTGCCCAGGCAATTTTTTAAAGTTCTCCAAAGTACTCTTCCTCTAGAGTTCTGAAACTCCACTTTCCGACCTCGTATCACATTCTGCTCCGTGGGAAGTAGATAAATAGGAACTTCCTTGGCCTTTTGACTAAGATCAAAGTGTAGTATCTGTTCCGATGTATACTACACCCCATAAACTGGTATCGTCTTGGCCTTCGGGGCTTGATGACGCCAGTTTGTGGGTTTGTCCTGTGCAGTTCTAGGAGGTCCACCCTCCCAGGCTTTGCCTTCTCACTCTTTGAGAAGGGGTTAGTTTATTGCTGATCGCCTGAGGCGTCCCTACCGGGGAATGCCGACGGGGCTGCTCACGCATTTTTTGTAGGTCAGAGTGCTCACCTTCTCGGGCGCTGGCTTTTCAAACCCCACTTTCCCGACCTTGTGTCACATCTTACCTTGTGGGAGGAAGATAAATAAAATGGTTTAGTTTGAAATATCATTTTCTGTGGTCTGTCATGCTTAAGTTTGAAATATCATTTTCTGTGGTCTATAACGCTTAAATTTTTAGCATCATTGTTTGTGGTCTGTCATGCTGAAGTTTTAAATGACATTTTCATTGCTAATCGCGCAGATTGAATGGACGTATCTTAAGAATATAGTTTCTTGTCTTCCTTTTGTTGTCGGCTCGTCACTCGTCGTCTTCCCCCCCCCCCCGCTGTGGGTCAATAAACAGTGGCGAATCGTCCGAGGTGGATAAATATGGGTGGTTCTCGGGTTTGGGTGGGGAAGGGCCATTTCCGGTCTTAAAAAGGTTAGAATTGGTCAATCCGTCAAATATCAAACAAAGTCACATAATGCGAGTGACAGAAATGAGACGTGGATACGGACGGGGAGAGGGGGGGGCGTTTTGTTTTGTTCCGTCGAGATAGAGGTGGGGCATATGGAGGTTTAGGACCGAGATTCAAATCGCAAAAAAAAAGTAAGTTTATTTGCTATTCGGATGAGGACGGGGAACAGGAAAAGAGTGCGAAGGAAAAAACCGAAAGAAAAATAAGAAAATTATATGTAAAAAAAACAAAACAACAAAAATCAAACACAAAAAGAATGAAAAGCGAAAGAGAAAAAAACAAAAACAAAAAATTAAAAAAAAAACGAATGGAAAAAAAAAAGACCCGAATTATTTAACAAATTCGAGGGTCAGGTTATGGATTCATACCTATCCGAAACGGTATTAGTGCTTTAATAACAAAGCTGATTGGATTAGTATTTTCTCTTTTTTCCTTATTTTATAAGGAGAATCCTAAGTAGGGAGTTGGGCAACAATATGTTTGTTCACATTATATTTAAATTTTCCGCATGTTATAAAAGTCGGGGAAACAGAGAGCAGGAAGGGAATTTTACAGGCAAGCAGTTCGAAGAAAGAATCTATTAGAGTAGAAGGTTTTTCGGCATCTGGGAATCTCTACATTGAAGGGGTGGGATTTTGCTACTAGTCGGGTTTGTCGGGTGTATTTACGTTGAGGAGGTACAAGTGCAGTAAGTTCGTCAGATCACATGCTATTAAAATACTTGTAAAACAAGCACAGGGATTAAAGATTGCGGCGATGGGACAGGGGCTAGAGCTTGGTAAACAATGTGGGACCTATTACGTTAGCGCCACCTTTTTGTACTCTGTCCAAGAGGGAGAGACTAGTGGTTTTGTGCACCAGCGCAAATGTGGCACTAATACTCACTTGGTGGCTTTATAAGATACTGGCAGGCGTGAGAAGTTTACGAGCCTGATAGAGGACTCACCATGCATTTATCTGACATTAGCGCAATAGCCCAAAATCTAAAAGCTAATAAGTCTTGACCCCTCCCCCCGTTGTCAACTTCGATAATTTATTGTAGACAATACAATAATATTAGAACACGAAACTAACAAACTAAGACTACGGATATTAGAAGCTCTGCGCATAAAAACTAAAAAGCCATTCATTAAGAAAATTAATTTTGATAACAATGAAAACGTCCTAAAACGCTTTTAATACTAATACTCTGTTAGTACTAGAACTAATCACCAAGCGTTGAAAAACACATATTCTTTACTCGATACTCATTCAGGAAGATGACTCCGAGAGGAACCGAAAGTACTCGGGTACACAACGAGTACGGTAAATACATCTGCCAGTTCCAGCCTGAAACTTAGAAATCAAATCATGAATTTAGAAAGGATGAACAGAAAAGATATGTAGACACAAGTTATCTGTAATATTTGATGAAATATGTCTATATTTATATCCACGGACAAGCGCTTGTTTCGTCTCTTTAAGATTCATCAGTGTGGTTACGTATACATTTACGAATGAGAAGTATAAATATCACATTCTATTAGTACGATACATTGCTTCTGAAGATGATTCAAGGGAGAGAACCCACGGATTACTGCTTTAAATCGAAACATTGAATTCGTCTCAAACACAGTGCTCTCCCTTTAAGGGATGCGATAATAATAATAATAATAATAATAATAATAATAATAATAATAATAATTTAATAGATAAATATTTATATCCACAGACGAGTGCTTGTTTCGTCTCTTTAAGACTCATCAGTGTGGCTACGTATAAAATTGATCCGCTGAACGCATAATTCGAATCTTGGACCTAAAGCAACGTTTGTTTCCCTAAGACTTTTTCCGGACCATACAAAGAATAAGGACCCCGGAAATTGAAAAAACGAAAAAGAGACGAAATTCGGTTTACACTGGTTGACCTTACAGGTTGACCTTGATAATAAAGCTGTGTTCGTCGGTTTTCCTCTCCTTAATTTGTGTTACACCCATCGCATCTTCTCCAAACACCTGATGAATCTAACGCGACAGAGGACGAGAGAGAGAGGGAGAGAGAGAGAGAGAAAGAGAGGGAGAGAGAGAGAGAGAGGGGGAGAGAGGGGGAGAGAGGGGGGGGATGGAGAAAATAATAAAAGGGGGAAGTTAAAAAGAAGTAAAAAAAAACACACTTCCAGGAGAGAGGGAAGTGGGTAGAATAAAAGGGGGGGGGGGCCTTTTATTCTACCCACTTCCCTCTCTTTTCTCTATCCTCAATTTGATTTTCAACGGTCTCAAATCTAACCAGGTGACTTTGCAAATTTAAAATTTCCTTTTCTTTTCTCCCCCATTCCATTCTTCCCAAATGATTTTAATTCTCCCTGATGAGATCTCAGTTTCTAATAGCTGTTGATCGATAACATCAACATGCCAGTGTCGCAGATTTTGTACATGTCTGTATAAATATAAATAATCATATATATATAAAGCTCTATTTGATATTGAGCACTTTTTATAAGTTCGGTTGAAATTCTTTGGTTTCCTATCTTGGATTATATATATATATATATATATATATATATATATATATATATATATATATATATATATATATAAACAATGCCAGTTCCGTAGTGTGCTTGAAGAATAACGTAACCCTTGTTTCACTATAGACTCATCGCACAGGCACCCTTACAGAGGGTATCCGTCGTCCTTGGAGACTGAACGGAGGCCAACCATATGTGTTCAGCACATGTGACGCCTGGATAACACTGGGTAAGTCAACTGGTATTGTATAAACACGACAAGAGAGAGAGAGAGAGAGAGAGAGAGAGGGAGGGGGAAAGAGAGAGAGGTAAAGAGAGAGAGAGAGAGAGAGAAAGCGAGAGAGAAAGAAAGCGAGAGAGAAAGAGAGAAATGGAAAGAGAGAGAGAGGGAAAGCGAGAGAGAAAGAGAGAGAGGGGGTAAGAGAGGGGGAAAGAGAGGGAAAGAGGGAGAGAGAGAGAGAAAGAGAGAGATAAAGAAAGCGAGAGAGAAAGCGAGAGAGAACGAAAGCGAGAAACAGAGAGTGATGGAAAGAGAGAGAGAGAGAGAGGGAAAGAGAGAGAAAGAAAGAGAGAGAGAAAAGAGAGAGAGAATGAGAGAGAAAGAATGAGAGAGAGAAAAGAGAGAGAGAAAAGAGAGAGAGAAAGAGAGAGAGAGAGAGAGAGGGGGGAAAGAGAGAGAGAGGGGAGAGAGGGAAAGAGAGAGGGAAAGGGAATGGGAGAGAGAGAGATAGAGAGGGGAGAGAGAGGGGAGAGAGAGAGGGAGAGGGGGGAAAGAGAGAGAGAGAGGAGAGAGAGGGAAAGAGAGAGGGAAAGGGAATGGGAGAGAGAGAGAGGGAAAGAGAGAGAAAGAATGAGAGAGGGGGGGGGAGAGAGGGAAAGAGAGAGAGAGAGGGGGAAAGAGAGAGAGAGAGGGGAGAGAGGGAAAGGGGATGGGAGAGAGAGAGAGAAAGAGAGAGAGAGAGAGAGAGGGGGGGGCTCTGAAAAAGAAGACAGGAAACAGCTTTCCCAATATCAGTTCGTTACATGAACTTCCGTTCAGACGCAATTAACTCCCTTGGAATCACACTTGGTCACCCTCTTCCCCGTTCATGCCAAACGCAAAACTTTCCTCAACTTGACCAAGAAAGATTCCGTAAAAAAACACAACAAAAACATAAAATAAATTCATTAAAAAAAGTCCTCTTTCCAGATGTCTCGTTAGAATATTTCTACGGAAGTCTGCAAAAGTATTCCATCCATGAAATGGATGGGGGGGGGGGGGGGGTTACCCACAATTAATTCCATCTACTAAAACTAGAAAACGTATGCATCGTTTTATTTTATGGAGGCCATGTAAGTCCATCTGCCATTTTTTTTAATGCGTCTTTCATAAAATGTATACACAAAGGTGTTGCTGATATGTGCGGACGTGAAATTAAATAAAATTATGGAAACTAACATAAGGAAGATGACATATAACACATCGTTCAATAAGTTTCGGACCTAACAGAGATAGCGTCACTAATAAAAAAATGCGTAAGATTTTAATAAAGTACTCACCTTCAAGTGAATTGGATTAGTAGTTTGAACCGAATCGGATTAGTAGTTTACAAATTACAATTATTTAAATAAAATTAATTAAATAAAATTAATTAAATAAAATTATTTAAATAAAATTAATTAAATAAAATTATTTAAATAAAATTATTTAAATAAAATTAATGTTCTCCACAGTAGAAACCGTGACGGGCACAATAATATTAGGCAGATGATACTGATTTTTGTACAATGGCTAAGACTTCCTGTTCCGTAAGAGCACTGTCTCTATAGAAGGTAATTGCAACCCAGTATAGGGAACCTCTTTGCAAAGAACATCATGGTGAAACAAAATATATGGACATGATTATCGATGTTTGCAAACAGACCTGATACCTAAAGAAGAAGAATGTTGAAAATTTAAAAAAAATTTGGAAAAATTTGAATTTCGTGTGTTGATAAAGCATTGCTTTCTGATGGGAAAAATACTGTTCAAGCAAAGGAATGCCTTGATCAGTATTATTTAATTAGTCGTACGTAAATAGTAAAACACCGGGTGGGTTTACTATTTATGTACGACCAATTAATGCACGACCAATGCATGGCCACTAGCGACTGTTGTTGCTTCTCTGGTAATCTAGTCACGTCAGCGGAGCAACCATTTTCGTCAGATTCAAGGCAACCTACTTGTCAGGTCGAACTGAACTGAAATATCGTCCTGTAGTATTATTTTAAATAAAAAATGAAACGGATTACATTAATGTTACATTTTAACTGATATTACATTTACTAATATTACAAATGGAGATTTGGTATCTGTCTGTCTCAAGCCAAAAACTATACTATTACTATGTTTTAAATGCTCAATTTAGTCTACTATACTATTTCAGACTCAATGCTCAATTCAGGAGGTAGTGTAGTATCTGTTCTGTTGTCATGAGACCATCCTCCTCAGCATTACCTCCACCTTTGAGAGGTAGTGTAATATCTATTCTGTTGGGATGATACCATCTTTCCAGACATTAATTATCTCCTTCCTTTTGGAGAATGGGGTGGTGTAATATGGGGTAGAATGGTAAAGTAGAATGGGGCAATGTGTCCGTTTGGCATGATCCTATCCTACCAGGCTAGGTAAAAAAATATGCGACCGGGGGGGGGGGGTACATGTATTTGTTAACCTGCTTAGAAATAAACGTTACCAGAGTAAATGGAATGTCTAATTTTCATAATTAGTTCAAATTGTTTTTTAATTTTTTATTTTTACCTAAAAGCAATAGCCTAAGTGTACGAATGTCATGGGGAAGTCGTGAAGAAAAGGGTAGAATGACTGACCCCTTTATATGCATTCGTAAAACTATTAAATAATTACGTCGAAGGACGCGCATATATATATATATATATATATATATATATATATATATATATATATATATATATATGATGTGCGTGCGTGTGTGTGTGTGTGTAATTTTCACTTCAAGTGACGAACATCGCTGACCCGCAAATGGAATAGAATACCAGACAGTTGCCACACCCCTTTCTTTGCCGTTGCGCACAACATTGTAGGGCCTCCTGTCATTGTTCATGTATACGAGGTGCCAAACTGAAGGGTGCAAGGGTGGTTTGTCCCACCCCGACCGGCCACCCCGTCACAGAACCACTCCTGGATGATTGTTTTCAGGCCTTTTTGTTTGTTTGTTTGTTTTTTCGTCTCTTGCCCTACATTCCTGACTCCCGTGAAAGGGGTCAGCGCTACTCGTGGAGAAAGTTGGGTCTACCTTGCAATCAGGTGATGGTAGGGGGCATCCGGAGATGGCAAGTGTGGTGGTGGTGGGGGGGGGGTAAGGGGTAGGGTTAGGGTTAGGGTTAGGGTAGGGGTTAAGATGCGCTGATTCAATCTGCACGTTTATCCACGGAAAGGACATTTCATAAATGGGATAAACGCAACCGGCCAACGTACAGAGCCTCTTGTGAATATGCGAGGACGTAACCGAAAAAGGCGTGTAAGTCATCTGAGAAGGGGAAGATAGTCGGGGGTGGGGGAGAGACAGGTACACAAGAATTAGAGAAGTGGGAAAGGAGAAGACGTTAAAGCGAGAGGAAAAGAGAAGGAGAGAGAGGTCGAGTGGACCAGAAAGAGAGAGAGAGAGGGAGAGAGAGAAAGGGAGAGAGAGAAAGGGAGAGAGAGAGAGAAAGAGAGAGAGAGAGAGAAAGAGAGAGAGCGAAAGAGAGAGAGAGCGAAAGAGAGAGAGCGAAAGCGAGCGAGAGCGAGAGCGAGAGCGAGCGAGAGCGAAAGCGAGAGAGAGCGAAAGAGAGCGAAAGAGCGAGAGAGAGAGCGAAAGAGAGCGAGAGAGAGCAAAAGAGAGCGAGAGAAAGAGAGAGAGAGCGAAAGAGAGCGAAATAGAGAGAGAGAGAGAGAGTGAAAGAGGGCGAAAGAGCGAAAGAGATAGAGAGAGAGAGAGAGAGAGCGAGAGAGAGAGAGAGCGAGAAACTTACAAGTTTTTCAGGCTACATTTCACACATCCGTTTCCGTTCGCCTCCAAAAAGGACTCTCCTAAATCAAAACTCACCAGCGTCAAACGATTATTCCGTATCCGGCTACCACACACTCCTAGGCATATCACATTTGAACTTTGAACTCTAACAACTTGCATCCTGTTTTCTGTCTGTATAGTTTCCCTATGTAGCTGTTGCCTTTAAACAAACGCGTGGTTGGTCGTACCCGATGCTAAAACATAGCACAATTCTATCCGTCATTTACCCTGTCTTTTGGAGGTGACGGTGGCTAACGGCACGGACTAACGACCCGAGTGTGCCAAGTTCAAATCCAGTTCGTTCCACAAAAAATCACTTTCATTTAGAATGTTGACACCTTTCACTTGGCCCCTCCTGTAAGTACCGGTGGCGATAAGCAACTTGTAACATTGCGTGAATGAATGAATGAGACAAATTCTTGTGTGTATGTGTATATTTCTCGCTTTTACGTGACTTACGCCTAATTTTCATACAATCAATCGATGATTTATCAAAATAAAAAATGCAGTAGTTTAAAATAAAACGAAATTTAAACAATCATATTTAACAATAATTTAGTTACCAAATTAAATTTACCATAGTACATTTCGGTTTCTATATAGACAGGGCAGCCATTTTACTATTTTGTTAATAGTTGAAAAAATGTGACTGACAGACAGACAGACGGACAGAATCCTTATTTATATAAGATGATGTCACAGGAAGTAAGTCACCGAAGCTTATGATTATTTTGTGGCTAAAGAATTTTGTCATTTTGATAAAAATGTTGTTTGGCTTTAAGAGTAATCTCTGCATGGAATTTATGGGACAAATGGGAGGTGACGGTGGTTTAGTGGTTAAAAACACGGACTGACAACCTGGGTGTGCCAAGTTCGAATCCAGTTCGTTCCACAGAAACACTTTCACTTAAGATGTTGGCAACCTTCAAAGTTTATTTCTAGAAAGAATTCCGACTAGAATTATATCGGGGAAACCAATGCTAACACTAGAATCATCTGATTCACACGAAATGTATAAATGAATGACCCTGTCTTTGTTGTTTAACGTTACGTTTGTTTGCAATACGTAACTTGTAACATTGCGTTGGGTATTCTCCACTCCCCATTGTAAACAACTAGCTAACGTTGTGAACGGAAACAGCTGTTGGTCTATTGTTGACACGTATATAGGTGATCAGTGGAAAGTGACGTCTCTCTCGATGGGATGTCTTAATAGAAAAAAAAAGTGAGTTGTTAGTTCTTTTCTCCGGTTGTTATGATTGTAGCCATCTTTCTTTCTTCCCTGATAGCTGTAATAATGGATATCCCCCCCTACCCCCCCAAAAAGGCAACAATATTCTTGTGTTTCAATGACGATCTACTCTTCATTAAAAAAAAATGTTTTTTACGGCATTATCAAATCGCCCGCTGTCCCGGGGGGTGGGGGGGGGGGGGCTGACAGAGACAGAACTCCGAAAAAGGTGACGGACTCTTCTCAGTTCACCGGCCAGAATGAATGAACTTTTTCCATCGCCACGTCTAATTTCACACTTCCTGTACGTGACGTGTAGATAAAAACATTTATTTAAAAACATTAATTATATATATTTTTTTATTACTAATAAAATTTTCCACTCCAACTTTATTTAATCTTATGTTGAAAATACCGTTTTTAAAACTATTTTACACACCCGCATCTAAATATTGCTACAGTTGATGGGTGGCCCATTTCCAGTTGAAGTACAACCCCCAAAGCCACACAAACACTTGGCTTAATTTTTGGTCGATGAATAATTCTTATCTGATAATCGTGATGGTAAAGAAGCTGTTTTACTTTTCCGATTCGTTAGGGTCAGAGTATGAACCCCATGGAAAAGGGGACAGTTGTATTTATCTTTCGATGAAAAATAAATATTGAACGGTTTTAACCGCGATTACCTTTTCAGAATGGAAAAAAAATCTACGTGAAACATTTTCTTTCTAGGATTCATCGTACTCTTGCAAAGCATTGTTTAAAATTGAAATTATATATATATATATATATTTGTATACTTTTGTTTTCGTTTTATTTCAGTAAATTCTCAGAAAACGTGTTCAATCAAGATCCTCGTCTACCTCTCAAACGTTGTGTTGAGTTAGTAAATAAGTTAAGCACATTAATTTTCCTCTCCCCAATTGCCCAGTTAACTATGTTATAGTATATCTTTAGTGTGGTCTTTTAGTCTTACAGGATTCAAGGACAAGAATTCATCTGGTCTGGTGGAGTATCCAGCTGAGTGCTGTTACTTGAGACATGGTGAACCATTCCTCGTATAAGTCAATATATAGGTGTGTCAGGGGATCTTATTTGGGCTTTGAATACTATGTTATTTTGAATATTTGGTCATGGTGTACTTGTAGGGTGAAGTATCCTCATGTCAGGTTGTCCTGACAAACCCTTGTACAAAGAGTCCAAAGACACTCGAGGATAGTGTCTAGTAGGTAATTCAAACTCTCCTGTATGTATGTGTTTGTGTGTGTGTATGAAAGACAGAAAAGAAAAAGCAATTAAACACAGGAAGAAATAAGAACCAAATATTTTGTTTTTTATTTTTTCCTGTTTTCAATTTTTTTCTTAACTTTCAGTTTTTCATATATCCTGTCTACAAGAATTTTGATTTTAATGATATATCGTGCACTCACTTTATCCTCATAGATATATATTATAGTATATACCCTCCGTCATAAAATGGTGGAAAAATTATTCTTCGCCAGTGTTAGCACTAGTATTCATATAACAAATCATAGAATTACGTGAGTAATTTAATTTTTCTTTTATTAATAATTAAAATTTCAGCAGATTTCGACTAAAATAAAACAACCATACCGTTGACTTTTTATTGAGAGTGAATGATTTCTTTCGGAATTCATTTCAGACAGCGACGGGTTGTCTGACTTTTATGTTTTCTGCCCCCCCCCCCCTCGCTACTTGAAATGGTTTACACCAGAAGCTGCTTGTCGACACGTTTTTTACTCGCTAACTTTTGCACGACAAATTAGAAGTACGTACATTTATTCATATAAAGTATACGAACACACATGGGTTTATATTATAGAGTGAAGGATATAATATCTCTCTCTCTCATATATATATTTATATATATATATATGATAAAATGTACGATATACCACAAAAAAGAAATGCCGTGAAAGACAAGATGTGTGAAAAAGAGACAAACGGAAAAACAAATTTAATACAGGAAACATCATCAAGAAACGTGAGATTTTACCGGATTTGAAAAGTGAAGATTTAAAATTTATTCGATAACGGTAAAAACAAGGAAAAAGAAGAACGCACAAAGAGACGTCATTGGCACGCGTTTAACTATTTGAAAAAAAAGGATAATAAAACGCGTGGAGAGACGTTAAAATGGGGGGAAGAAATAGAAAAAAATATGGATGAAGTGTAGTAAAAAAATAAATTTCTTTAACCAGGATCGCAGTGGCGCGATATATTGCAGTGTTTCAGTGCAGTTTTTGCCAGATGTTTGTTTAAGGAATAGTCTGAGGTTTATCTTAGATGGTGATGGGAGAAGTATTATAGCGCTTTTGATGCATTTGCGACGTGGGGGAGAGTATTCGGTTTTCAGGGGGGATGTTTTTTTTTAAATCAAAATTGTGGGTAAAAGTGTTTGACTAGTGCGTTAGTGTGATTATTGTGTTTGAGTTCCTGTTTGTGTTTGTAAATGCGGGATTTTATATTTCTGCCCGTTTCACCAATATAAAACATCGGACATTCGGCACATTTAATTTTTTAAATGTCGGCTAGGGAAGAAGTTTTCCTTATGGAGGTAGTTGGGAACGGGGTTTAGTGTTAAGTAAATCCTTAATTGTTTTAGAGGTTGATATTACTATTTTTATGTCAGATTTTAATAGTTTTTCTAAACTTTTATTTTTTGACAAACAGCGACATTAGCTATTTCTCAGTTACATTTTACATTTCATCCTTGGCGATCAGACGATCTCACCTTTTTTAAATGGGCGTGAAAGGTGATAACGTACGTACGAACACGAAATGCCTTAGCGTATTGTTATATAGATTGGTTAGCTTTAAAACCCATTATGGAGCAAAAGGCCCACTCTCTCCGACAGATAAGTAAGGCATGGACAAGTCACGACATGACACGTGCCAAGGGCTACCTGGCAGCAGAGTTATTTTGAATATAACGAGCACATTCTCTGTCTGTCTGTCTGTCGGTCTGTCTGTCCGTCCGCCGGCGAGAATTTTTGTTAACGTAAGAATTGCATTGGTCGCAGAGTTATTTTGAATATAACGAGCACCTTCTCTGTCTGTCGGTCGGTCTGTCTGTCAGTCCGTCAGCGAGAATATTTGTAAACCTAAGAATTGTATTGGAAACCTACTAATTACTTAATTTAGATAAAACAAAATATAATTAAAGTATAAACAAATTAGACGACGAGACTGCGATTCGAACACACAAGGTCTTCAGTATGTTACTCAAAATATTACTATGTCAAGTAGTATATATAGTGCTACGAAAACTCGCTCAAACAACAAGCGTTTTTTCCAATATATATAATTAAGAAGGCTGGAGAGTATAGTCTATCATAATTGTTCGCTCCTAAGAGAGAGTTATACGTATCTTTCCTAAGAGTATTAGTGAAAGTGAAACACGGCCCGCCGAACCAACCACAGTAACCGGCTGCCAGGAACGGATATTCCACTAGTGTATGTAGAAAATGTTTCTCTGTTTCTACGTTTTTTTTAATGTTTTTTTTTTTTATTCATTAGATCTACTTTTTATTTGTTTGTTTGTCTTCTTTCAAAACACCAGCCGTGCCGTGTGTTATCAGCCCCTCAAATCGCCCCCAATTACAAAACACACCTTGTCAACATCGTCCCATCCTATCCATGTCAACATAGAAAGCGACACTGTCTCGGAATGGGAAGGGAGGTTATCCCACTCCCAGAAAAAAATCAAAAAAATAAACGGGTGGGTCGGTGAGCGGCCTCTGCCAGACACCACTGAATCACGCTTCGCGGGTATTATTGTACCCGTTATTCAACCGTGTGGAACCTGTTAGATTGCTGTTGCCCATGACATACCCCCCCCCTCCTCATCAGCCAAAGTTTCTGTTTCGGTGGCAAACATTTAAACAGAAAAAGAAAGAGAATACGCGTCGAAAGGTAGTCACATATCAGTCTGGCCATTTTCATTTGATTTGTTCCGCTTTTTATCAGTCTGTGCGTATCGTAATCTGTTTTAATTTTGTTTGTACAATGTACGACTTATTAAAATGACCTTAGTTGCTTTCACGAGCATAATTTGCCAGAGTGGAAGTGGATTTATTTGGACAAACAAGGTGAGTTTTCATTGACACACCCACGCGGGTCCTGGGTATTATATTAAACTACTTCCGGCAGTGAGCCGCCAATTTGGGAGCTTTGCGGCGTGTGGAGTCACCACAGAGTTGCCATTTCTCCCAAGAAACTCTTCGTCCATCTATGCGAAGTCGTAAACACGAGGCGTCCACATTTAACAGTCCCAATATTAAATCAAGACAGCGTTTAGTCAAGAATGCAGTGCATGGATTTGCAACAAAATCTTTACCAAAGAAACAACGACACATTTTTTACGGTTCACATGTTTTTTATGTTATATCTCCCTGGCCAGTATCTTCTAAAAACCGACATTAAAGAACTCCTAACTCCCGATCACAAGCTTAATTTTGAGAGAGGAGGGAAAATCGACCGAGCCCCAAATAGCAAGTCTGAATCAGACGCCCAGTGCTGGGAAAGAGACGACCGTTATTTCTTCAACTCTTGGCATGACGTCACTCACAAGATCGCGTATCTTCTTCTAAGTACACAACAATTGCCCTTTTTTCTTTCTTAAGTTACTGGCCTGATCAATGGGCGTATAGTTTTGTAGCGGAGAGATGATCGGCTTCGACACCAGTGAGTATGGTGATCACGTGATCTGTCTCCTTGGAGGTCACGTGATTATCACCTGAAAATGAGGGTCGACTCCCTTCAGCATCAACTCTTACGCTGGTCGGATGTCCGAACACAAACTCCGTAGCCACGCACGCCTCGTGTGTACAAATTTCCTTTTGTGCTTTTCTGTCTGCCACATACAACTCGTATTGTGTCTTCAATTTCTGTTGATATCAATAATTATAACCCTTACCTTAACTCATGTTATCTCGTTATTGTAGTAACATGAGGTTATTCTATTAAATGTTATTATTGCTATCCTTGTCTTCTCGGCCGAAAATACTTCACAGATAGACGAATACAAAGATGTCAGCCATGCTGACTGAGCGCTAATATTTCGTTGCTGTTGCTGTGAATGTTTATCATACGATTCTACATCTTTTCTCCACTCGTTACGTATAGGCTGTGATTCTGTCTTTTTTTATTCACTCATTTTTAGAGGCTGAAGCCTGCAAGTTGAATATATAGACACACAAGGGATACAGTGTCTATCATTCTCGCTTCCGTGACCCCTTTCGTTTACGTACAGTGAAAGGTAATAAGACTAATTCATAAATATAAAATTAGAATAGTCAATTATAAACAATAGGGAATATCACCACAGGTAGTAATACTATTTAACGCATAGCTGGAGAAAGAGAGAGAAAGAATGAGAGAGACGGGGAGATATAGCTAACTGAAAGAGATTACTTTTAGATTTTAGATTCAAAAAAGATAACTGGCTTTGCAAACACTGTTTTTCCGGATTCAGACAATATTACCCGAGCTAAATTGGTGATTCAACAAATAATTATATTAAAGTTGTCCATGTGAGTCCATACTCTCTCCGGGATGCGTTTGTTTCGTAGAGACATACAACCATCGGACAACTAGCATAAACTCTTATCGGCAATCAAGACTCTGAGGCATGGTGTGTTTTAAACACAGGTTTATTGATCATCGACAAAGGTAAAACTGTAAAAACAGAACGAAAAGAAATTGTTTCAGAAATAGGCGAATCCAAAATGAAGACGAGGCAGGAACGAGGAGTTGACTAAAATCTAAATACGGTCGTAAGTTAATAAAATTACAGAATAGAAAATATTTGAGCATAAAAGATGATTCTAGAAAGGAAGAAATACAATTATGTTAGGAAATAGGGTGAGTTACAAGCGGTTAAATGGAGATTCACACGTGGTGAAAAAAGTAAACAAAGTTTGTTTAGATAAAAGAAATATAAAAAGAAAATAATACTAGCACGATTTGATTCTATATTTCAAGAGAAAAAAGGCAATAATTCTTACGGTCGATGCTTAAAATGTCGGAATGTTTTAAGAGATAGGAAAACTCTCCATGATGCTACGTGAAGAAAGCAGTCAAATAGATCGGGCACGACGCACCGGAAGAATCTCTCGCCGGTGACGCCTAAAAAAATCCCATCAGAAAAAATGTCCGGCAAAGGGAGATAAATGATAGGGGATAAATCATACGCTAGACAGAATACAGTCTCTTTATCATTATTTTCGTATACAACGAAAACTCCGAATCATACCAATTATGAAACTTCGGAAGTTATTGGAATGATTTCAAGTACGAAAGATTGTGACGAGCAGGGCCATTCGCCGTTTCCGGTTCAATTTGTAATATGAACACTCACAACTGAATTTTGGTCCATTCACAGGAAGTGACGTATATGCTCATTTTCTAACGGGTAAATCCGTGCAATAATTTAAAAATAACACTCGACCACCCGTGACTTGTTGGGTCAACGTTGGTATATTGTACATTTGTGGATAAATTTAGTGCCCTTTTAGCTAGAAGTGTAGTATATGTTCTAATACCACACCTCATATTTTTTTGTAGTCTGTATTTCTTGGCCTTTTGGCTAAGATCAAAGTGTAGTATCTGTTCCGTTTTTTGTAGTCGGTCGATGAAAGAGATATTCCTCGTAACTAAATCAATTTTTATTTTTGTCCAACTCTAGAGTGTCCCCTTTTGGGGGAGCCGAACTTGCTCACATTAAAAACCGACCTTGTGTCTATCTCTGCCCTCGTGTGGGGACGAATAAATAATTACTCGCCTGACCTTCGAGCTAGGATCAATATCTAGTATCCGTTCTGTCCTCTCTCTGAATAGCAGATATCCTTTTTGACTTAGGCAATTTTTATGTTTGTTCCATTCAAAAAAGGAGCTGCATTTTTCGCACATTAAAAACAAACCTTGTGTCTTACTCTGCCCTTGCGGGGAGGCAAATAACCGGGGGCTGTAAAAGTAAATAGATATTTTAAAAAAATACATCCACAGAGTTAAATAATAACATTCCCCTCTGCTTTCAGTTTAATTAACATAATTTCACGAATAATGACCCAGCTTTGTTAGATTGTAGATTAGTCTTTTTCTTTTTTATTTACGTCCTTTATTTATTTACGTCATCCTCTTAGTTTCCTTATTTTCTTTTGTTTTTTTTTGTGTATCATTTATTAACGCCACCTTTCTTACTCTCACTACATTATTTTATATATTTAGTATTTACCTTTCAGTCAACCTCTTACTCACCTACTACTACTACTACTACTACTACTACTACTATTATTCTCCTCCTCCCACCACTTCGTCCAATTCCCCCCCCCCACCATCTAAATTATTCAATGTGCAAGCAAGCAAACAACATTATCAGAATTTGCGTCTGATATAGATTTACTGATTTAAGCATCAACGCTGAAAAGCAAACATTTTCTAAATAGTTCGGCATTTTTATTTTTATCCAAATAACTACATTCAAATAGAAGATGAATTGTACGATTTGACGAGGCGGTAAATTTGCATAATTAAATACGCTAATCAAAAGGGTTAGTGTTTAGGGTTAGGGTTTGAGTTAGGGTTAGGGTTTAGAGTTAGGGTTAGGGTTTAGGGTTTAGTGTTAGGGTTAGGGTTTAAGGTTTAGGGTTAGTGTTAGGGTTAGGGTTAGGGTTAGGGCTAGGGTTAGGGTTAGGGTTAGGGTTTAGGGTTAAGGTTTAGGGTTAGTGTTTAGGGTTTAGGGGTTAGGGTTATGGTTATGGTTATGGTTTAGGGTTTAGGGTTAGGGTTAGAGTTTGAGTTAAGGTTAGGGTTTAGGGTTTAGGGTTAGGGTTAGGGTTTGAGTTAGGGTTAGGGTTTGAGTTAGGGTTAGGGTGTGAGTTAGGGTTTAGGGTTAGGGTTTAGGGTTTAGGGTTAGGGTTAGGGTTTAGGGTTAGGGTTTAGGGTTAGGGTTTAGGGTTAGGGTTTAGGGTTAGGGTTTGAGTTAGGGTTAGGGTTTAGGGTTTGGGTTAGGGTTAGGGTTAGGGTTTAGGGTTAGGGTTAGGGTTAGAGTTAGGGTAAGGGTTAGAGTTAGGGTAAGGGTTTGGGTTAGGGTTTAGGGTTTAGGGTTTAGGGCTAGGGTTTAGGGTTTGAGTTAGGGTTTAGGGTTAGGGTTAGGGTTTAGGTTTAGGGTTTAGGGTTAGGGTTAGGGTTTAGGCTTAGGGTAAGGGTTAGGGAGAATGTGTTTTAGTCTACAATCTCCTGTCGGATGTTGGGACTTTATTTAAAAATCTTAATAAGAGTTCGATGACAGTTGCGTAATAGACATTTGTATTGCTTACAATTGTGCACTAGGACATTTGTATTCCCAGACAAATGCGTACCTCTTTTTAAAAAGCTTTTAAAGACAATAAATTTGAAAACAACAACAACAACATCAGTTGCAATCATAAGTCTATTTTTGTTTAGAATGCAAAAAAATCAGGAACGCTAAATTATAACATATTGGTGTAAATGTAGGAAACGTGGCGTATAAAACAGCGAAAGTAGCTCTCCGATAGTGACGTAATATCTTATTGTACTTCTATTACTAATGGAGATTTGGTATCTGTCTGCCTTAAGCCGAAGGTATATTATTAGTTCTATTAATTGTACTATTGCAATTCTATTAAAAATGGAGATTTGACATCTGTCTGAAGCCGAAACTATACTATTACATATATTAATGTACTATTGTACTTCTATTACTAATGGAGATTTGACATCTGTCTGAAGCCGAAACTATACTATTACATATATTAATGTACTATTGTACTTCTATTAATAATGGAGATTTGACATCTGTCTGAAGCCGAAACTATACTATTACATATATTAATGTACTATTGTACTTCTATTAATAATGGAGATTTGACATCTGTCTGAAGCCGAAACTATACTATTACATATATTAATGTACTATTGTACTTCTATTAATAATGGAGATTTGACATCTGTCTGAAGCCGAAACTATACTATTACATATATTAATGTACTATTGTACTTCTATTAATAATGAAGATTTGACATCTATCTGAAGCCGAAACTATACTATTACATATATTAATGTACTATTGTACTTCTATTAATAATGGAGATTTGACATCTATCTGAAGCCGAAACTATACTATTACTTCTAAATTGTACTATATTTTACTGTTCAATTCAGTCTACTACACTATTTAAGACTAATATTCCATCTTTTAATGCTCAATTTAACGAAGGGTGGTATCTGTTCAGTAGTCATGAAACTATTCTTCCAGGGATTACCTCCTCCTTTGCGGGTCATGTAGTATCTGTTCTGTTGTCATAAGAGCATCCTCCCAATCATTACCTCTTCCTTTGGGGGTAGCGTAGTATCTGTTCGGTTGTCATGAGACCATCTTCACAGACATTACCTCCTCCTTTTGGGGTGGAAGTAATGCAGTAAATGTTTAGTGGTCATAATACCATCCTCCCGGGGATTAATAACATCTTATTCCATTTCAAAATGTATTTCTTGTCTATAGTAGTAGTATTGAATAGTACTAAAGTCAGGATCCATTGTTTAGCTCGAAAGTCGATCAATGTCAGCATACATGGGGGGGGGGGATTTAAATTTGGTATGTGTTTCAGTTCTGTATTCGATATGGGACAGCGTGAAAAACGGATAAACAGAACATTTTCCTTTCTTTTATGAATTTGGATAAAACAAAAAAGTCTTTCATGCTAATTTTAATTCCCAAACCGTTTGCAATTATTTATCTAATAAAAAGATATTTTAACTTAACGAAAAGAAAAAAAAGATTTGTTTAGGTAAAAAGCGGACAGCATCAAGGTTAGGGTTAGGGTTAGCATCATGGTCCTTCTGTAGAGAACAGTTGGTCTTTTTATCCTTAAAGTATTCGCACATTCGAGGCCTGTTACACGTCTCGCCAACCCTTTGTTCGCCAAAATCACTTTTCCTGGAACGTGTCACGTGACATTTTTACGACAAAATCATCAGAACTTTGCTCCTCTCCCCCACACCCTCCGAACCCGCGACCAATAGGGTGGCGTAGCTCATGCGGCTTAACACGACAGAAACTTGCGAAAATACAAAACAAAAATTCTCAACTGATTATTTTAACACATGCGGAACGAGTCAAAAGCATGAAAATAAATACGTACATAAAATAATAAAACAAATGGCTACCACGGGACATATTAATAAATAATAATAATAATAATAATAATAATAATAATAATAATAATAATAATAATAATGATAATAGCATCATCATGAAGAAGACGACAAAAAGAAAAGACACTACGATGACTACGAAAGAAACAAAAAAGTTGTAACCCCCCCCCAAAAAAAAACAAACAAATAACAAATTTAAAAAAACATCAAGACGCAAAAACTAAAAAAACAAATAAAAAATTAAAAAAACATCAAGACGCAAAAACTAAAAAGAAAAAAAAAAAAAAAAATGACGTAAAAACTGAGGACGAAAATCCTAAAGGTTTGTTTTACGGCATATCAACCATCTATGGTCAATTTGATGCCGAATAAAGTTGTCAAATGGAATCCTATAGGTAGGATAATTATTTTATATTCTTAGGAAACATTACTACTAGAAACCATAACTGTTAGAAAGAAAATTTTACAGCGAGAGTGGGAACATTACTCTGAGAAAACATTACAGTGGTGATCTTAGTTCTTTTCAACACGATTGACCCTTAGCCATCGCCTTCAAGTATCTATTAAGGAGGAAAATAAAAAGTAGAAATAAGGTTTTGATTTTTTGAAGAATCAGATTGAATAATACGGTTGGGGATGAACTTATAGATACTAGGGCGAGACGTGTCCAGCCGATTAATCGGATCGGACCTCTCGTGTAGCCGAAGTAAGGGCCGAAGTGGAGTATTGCAAGTTACGTGACAATTTCTGAAACCAGGCCAAGGATCCCGTCCTAAGGCATCACGGGTCGCCACACACAGCCTATAAGTGGCCCTATTTTCGGGGGGGGGGGGGTACCCCTCTGCATGGGTTGCCGTCAGCGAATTCGAGGTCTCGCCGACAGGGCAAAAATCCTAAAATAGACGTTACAACAAAAAAAAAACGTAAAAAATAAAAATGGAAAAGATATAAGAGTAAAATTCGAAAGAGAAAGAGGAAATAAAATGAAAGAAAAGAAAAAGAGGAAATAAAATGAAAGAAAAGGGAAAGATTAAATAAAAGGGAAAGAAAAAGAGAAGAGAGAAAGGCAACGGAAAAGGGAGAACGGAAGAAAAGCGAAACGAAGAGAAAACGGATGAAAAATGACACAAAATAAAAAAAATGGAAAAATGAAAGAAAATAATGAAGAGGAAAGTAAAAAATAAAAAGAGCGGTAGAAAAGACAACGCAGAGTAAAATAAATGGCAAAAATTCGATTAAAAATGACGATCGAAAGACAAAGACGTCGAAAAACGTAAAAGGGCGTGAAAAAGATGTAAAAAACGATGTGAAAAACGTGTGAAAAAGATGTAAAAAAGATGTTAAAAAGATGTGAAAAAGATATAAAAGATGTGAAAAAGATGTGAAAAAGATGTAAAAAGATGTAAAAAAGATGTGAAAAAGATATAAAAAGATGTGAAAAAGATATAAAAAGATTGAAAAAGATGTGAAAAAGATGTAAAAAAGATGTAAAAAGATGTAAAAAAAGATGTAAAAAAATATAAAAAGATGTGAAAAAGATGTAAAAAAGATGTAAAAGCGACAAGAAAAGGAAAAGCCAAAGAGGAAATAAAACAAATGTCTAACGAGAGAAATGTAAAAAAAAACATTGAAAATTTTAACGATGTTTATTCCACCTGGCAAAAGGGATCATGTTTCATCCGGCATTTATTTATTTACTAGCTAGAGTACTCGTCCTAGGTGGGGTGAAGGTAACGGACACACCTTTGGGTTGGGTAATGAGTGCAAGAAGGTAGGGCACCAAAAACACGTAAGAAACATATTGCCATGATGAAACGTGAAAATAGAGCTGGCCTCAGACATTTTCTTTTATTCTGTGAATTAAGGCAGCATTAAATTGTCTGGAAAACAGTTACCAGTTTGGCAGTCCCCTCCCCCACACTGGCACCAGGAATCGAAATTTGATTAAAATTCAAGGTAACGACATTTGTTGACGTTTGACTCGTCAGTAATTTATATACATATATATATATATATATATATATATATATAAATGAGATAAAGAGAGATTGATGTAGTTTGCTTGAAGCATTACTTAATGTGTATATAAAGGCAAATTAGAATGCAATACAATACAGATAAACACAAACTGAAGCAAAGTAAGACATAATGGTGGAATGAGTTGAGCAGTTTCCACCTTTTTATTAATACAAAAATATGTATATATAAAGATATATATATAAATATATATATCTCTCTCTATATATATAAAATATTTGTTATTGTTTATTATCTATGGACGTATACGTTTCGTCTCTTTTCAATCGAGACTCACCAGCATAGAGATATGACTATTCACTACCGGTCACACGATTCGAAACCCTGGATTACAAGTATTTTTCAACTCAAATCCAACGTCGCTAACCGCTCGGCCAATTCTGAATAGCTGATAAACAATGATAATTTAACACATTTAAAAGCGGCTTGATGTCCAGGCATTCTACTTCTATTAGAGAAGGAATGATGCATTATAAAGCAAGTGACGCCATGCTGTATTTGTACTACCACTAAACTTATTTTACGAGGAGCGACAAATATATTTGTTATTGTTTATTATCTATGGACGTATATATATATATATATATATATATATATATATATATATATATATATATATATATATATATATATAAGTATGGTACACGTATTGTATTAGTTTTTGTAGATGTAAATCCGTTGAAACTCCAGTGTTTATAAAAAGTGCTCAATAACAAGTAGAGCTGTTCTTAAATATAAATTTTTATTTATACAAACATTATTGGTTACATATGTGCATACATGTTTCGGTTGTACTTTTAACAGAAAGTCAACCTCTTCAGACCAAATAAATATATATATATAATCTTATATAGGTGTAACTTTATCTAACCAACATACCAACCTCAAGGCTCGAACCTAGACCCTCAGTCACAACTGACTACGAAAATCAAACGTCCGAGCTATCTCGACCGGCTAGCCAGCCGATAATGTAGAAGACATTTTATCGTATTTAAACACGCTAATCAGTTTCAGGCGAGGATTCAATTCCGACTGCCGAAAAATCTCGCACACTATTTTTTTTTTACACCAGAGTTTTCATCTTTCAATATTAATATCCACAGACACGTGTTTTGTTTCATTAAGACTCCACAGTGTGGCTTTATCTAACCAACGCGCGTGCCCCCCCCCCATTATATATATATATATATATATATATATATAATGGAAGGGGTGGACTTTGGTCTTGATGTGCTGGATTCCAGTTCTGTCGGCGCTAATGCATAACTTTCACTAATCTTCTTAAAGGAGGTATGAATCCATATGTTGACCCTCCAGCTATGAATTGAATAGGGTAAGCTAGACTCTTAAGCTGTTGTTGTGCAACTAGTCTATAAGGAAAACTCTAAAATTAAACCGATATTTTACTTTTTTTAAAAAACATAGTTCACCCCAAACAAGGCAGGCCGCCACTGTAGACGTAAGGGGCTACTGAGAAAAAAAGAAAAGGGAGAAGTTTTTTTTTGGGGTGGGGGGAGGTCAACCTAAATTGGGATCTGCGTAGCGAGATGTCTGTTTACATTAGTTTTAAATTTCTGCATGTCAGTACTGTCGGAGAAACAAAGGACAGGAAGGGAGTTCCAGAGGCCGGCAGCACGAGGAAAGAAGCTATTTGAGTAGAAAGCTCTCCGGCATCTGAGGACCTCTACAGTGAATGGATGGGATTTAGTTTATTGTCGAGTTGGTCTAGTGAATTTACGTCGAGGGGGCACCAGAGTAGCCAATTTATCGGAGCATGATCCATTGAAGTATTTGTAAAACAAGCACAAGGATGTTACATTGCGGCGATGGGACAGGGACTGGAGCTTGGTTGACAGTGAGGGACCTATTAGGTTGGCGACTCTTTTTTGGACCTCGTCTAAGAGGGAGAGACTAGTTGATGATGCAACAGCCCAGATGTGGCAACAATACTCCATGCATGGGCGGATGGTGGCTTTGTAGAGATACAGGATAGTGTCACTTTCTTATGTCGGCATTGTTTTCAGCCATTCTTGATTTCTCATTGTCCAGCAGAAGTGCGGTTTGGATTTGCGCAACACTTGCTTCATTATAAATTCCCTGTGTAGACACCCTTACAGACACTGAAAGGGGGACTATATGGGTGTGCCTTTATCTTTTATTGTCGACAGAGTATTCAAGGTCGTGTAACCCTCTCTTGATGACCCCTAGTTATGATAATCTGCATTTATATTATGAATGAGATCGATTCAACCAAATTTCACTTTCTGTGGTCGAATAGCTTAAAAGTAGATATTGGACACCGGCTGATAAACACCGTCTCTCATATTGAAACATATTCCGTCTTCGAAGTGCACAGTTGAAAAATTGTAGTTTGCCTCGACAGAGTATTGATTTACTCCTCTCCAGGAGTTAGGCACAAGGCTAGTTTTTATCTTACCCCCACAAGTAAGATGTGACCCAAGGTCGGGTCGGGAAAGTGGGGTTTAAAAATTGCCTGGGCAGCCCGTCGGCATTCCCCGGTAGGGGCGCCTCAGGCAGTAAGCAATAAACTTACTCCTCCCCAAAGAGGGGGGGGGGCGAAGCCTGGGAGGGTGGACCTCCTAGAACTGCACAGGACAGACCCATAGACTGGCGTAAATCAAGCCCCGAAGGCAAAGACAATACCAGTCTATGGGGTGCAGTATCCATCAGAACAGATACTACACTTTGATCTTAGCCAAAAGGCCAAGAATTTGTTGTGCCTCGACAAAGTACACCATTGACATCGCGATATAGTGGAGGAAAACCTCCCCTCTTCTCTGCATCCCTTTTCTCACAAAAGAGACGTTGCTAGTCTCTTTCTATCTTTATTTTCATCACAGATGCTCGACCGAGCTCCACTCTATGGTTCATCCCTGTAGACCATTCACAGCGAGAACTCATCTTGCTATCACCACTGCAAATAATTTTCCTTTTTATTATGTGGACCTAAAACCAAACAGAATTTTCATAAACAGAGTTTTATTCCAAGAACTTCCCATTTTTGTAACATATTACGACGGGACTACCTCCCTACAGGCTACAACAGGGTCTTCTTCAAGTCCAATGTCAACAAATACTTATTGAGCCGTCCTTTTAAATCAAAAGCTGTCCACTCCAATCGTTTTCAATCCTCTAATAGTATTTGTATAATTTGGATTATTCGGACTACTGTTCTCATCTTGAGTATTATTCTCATAACGTTTCGACCGCGGTAACCTCCGGCCTTCTTCAGGTGTATCTTTTCAATCTGTTGAATATTTCTGTCGAACTCGGGAATCTGGACGGAATTTCGAGCGGAACGTAGATAGCATGTTCTGGTTCCGTCAGCCATGACTGGAGAGAAGTCTTCAGTAATTTGCAATTCTTCGCCCGCACCGAGGATTGAACCTTCAATATTCAGATGACTATCAATCATTATCTCTTATCCTCGAGTGGATTTAAACCTTGGTAAGTGACGACTCATTAGTCTATAAAAAAACTACACATAATTAAGTTGTTCCATTAATTTCTAAATGAATTAAATAGACGAGCAAATATATGCGCCCTTGTGGACGCCAATCCGTAATGATATGAATGCGTTTACAAATATTACTTTTTTACTGATGAGAGTGTCGCAAACGACACGTAATACACCCAGACGAAAGTGGTGATACCTCGGATCGGAGGATGGTCTCCCGTTACCTTTCCACGTTATGATGAATTTTAAATAACACAAAAGCGCTGTTTCCTTGTATAACCGTGAGTCTGAGTGGAATTAAAAACAGTAGAGAGAAAATATTTTCTCTGTTGTTTCCATTTTGAGACGCTGAAGATTCCTTATGGGTTATAAGGTGACTTAGAAAAGTTTAAAAAGTCAGCCCATCTCGATGAAACCGCGGTACGCCTCAGAAATATGTAAGGTATAGTTTAAAAAAAAAAATTGTATTTAGCTCTCACTTTTCTGCGATTGAGCACTTTATTGATTTTATTCAACATAACTTGACGCACTTTATGTATATATATATATATATATATATATATATATATATATATATATATATATATATATATATATGAGTAGAGGGTAATGCAGCATCAGTGCCGTTCCAACGAAAGAAAAATGTATATTTAAAGAAATGAGGCTATCAACTTTTTTCAGCCATTGTTTGTTATTTTATTATTTTATCATTTTATAATTTTGTGATTTTATAACGCGTTTCAAGCCTCGTGCGGCTCTCTTCAGATATATTTTCCATTTGAAAAAATGTTTTCATTTTTAACAGTTTGATGTTTCTGCGCATGTGCGCGTGCGTCTGTGTGTGTGTGCGTGTGTTCATAGTTTTTGCTTCTCTGGGTCAAATTTATTTGTTTTTCTTAAGTATGCGTGATTTTGACTTTTATCTTTCACGTCATATTTGTGGGCAG
>OY744538.1:5528111-5535611 GCA_963556195.1 Sepiola atlantica
TTAGAAGACTTGGTAGCGTTTAACTTTATCACCAGAATGTTAGCGACATCGTGTTTATCTTTAATTGGGAGAAAAAAAACAAACCTTTAAGTACGTGTCCAGTCAAATTGGCCGTCAACTGTTCAACTTCTAGATATCGCTATCTATCAGGAATATTTCGTGCGGTTAATGTTAGGGTTAGGGTTAGACAACTCTGAAATAAAGGTCTTATCCCGATTGGGAATTTCACGAGGACACACCTATCGCAAATATTTGAATCAGGCACTTTCGTTCTCATGCACCCCTTATTTCAGAGACCGATGACCAACAAACAACCTTATCGGACAGCAACATACACATCTATTTCATTCGTAAGATACGGCAAATATTGATTCGTGTTCTGATATATATATATATATATATAATAAAATTGATATGTAAGCCATTAACAATGCGAGATTAATTTATATGTATATTTTTTTCATACATTAATCTTATATTTCGGAATAAATTCCATCTTCAGAGGTGACCAGTTATTGAGTCATTTTTTTTTAATCAAAAACAAGAATAATATATAAGTTTATATATATATATATATATATATAAATTATTTATTTAGAAACAATACGTTACCTACTTCAGAGCCGTACCAGGGTTTCATTGAAATAGATTGACCTTTTACTGTTGTTTAAAATGGTTGTTAGAGCCCATTCAAATCATCAGCGACTCACGAAATGAAAACAAATCGAAGAATGAAGTTAAAAAATAACCGTTTTCCGGTGAATTCACTCATACGTCACTTTTGGGGAAAATAATTATATATATATATATATATATATATATATATATATATTATCTATAATTGATTTTTAATTTTTTTTATATTTAATCCGATCAGGTATTTTTGTATTGATTACGAATGTCAGAGCAAGATTAGAAGGAGATAACACTCACTTCTAAGTCCTCTTACTGCAATCCATATCACTGTATACCTATTTTATATAAGATATTTCTTTCTGTATTCACCGGTTAAAGATCATAGCGTTTCTATAATAATTTTTCACATGATTTTTACCTTAACAGATATGAGTACAGAATGTTTCTTTCAATAATTACTTACAACAAATACTGAATATTTGATATTTGAATTCAAGAAAATTACACCTGACTTATGATCAACACATAACAACATTGCTACTATTATTTGCTCCTACGTGCCTCTGTACATGTTTTAGCGTTCATTCTGTTTTGACAAATACATCCAATTAACAGAATAATAAATAAATAAAAATAATAATGGATATGTGAAATACAGTCAATTAAGCGCATTTATTGGTTTCGAAAAATACAAATAAACCAACTTTTTTTGTCGCCAACGTTTCTCCTTCGCCTCCGACCTACTTTTCATTCGAAAGAAAGAAAAAAGAAACTACGTATGGCTTATATATTAAACGAATTGAACACATTTAAGTGCAGAACTTAAAAGACAGAGGTTGTGAGTTCGAAACTCTGCCGGAACGGGTCAGAGCACTCTTCGTTGACTTGACAGAATTCAGAATCGACTTCGAAATTAGTGGGAGATGATCTATTCCGTTTGTTATAGCCCCTTTTCTCACAGAAGAGACGTTGTTACTCTCTCTCTACTCATTATTTTCTATGGAAGGTCATCGAATGAGATCAACTCATTCACAGCAAGAACTCGTCTAACTACCACAGCGCAGAAAACATTTTCCTTTCGTCCTCAGGCGAAATTTCCACGAACAGAGCTTTGTGGAACACATTATCATGGGACTGTTTCCCCGTGTATTACAACTTCGTCGTCTTCAAAGGCAACAGATTACTGTCAAAAACCGACCTTGGTCTTGACACTTATTCCATCTTATTCCCTCTTATCCTCGAGTGGCATTTTGCCTTGATAAGTGGTTACTATTTAGATTTAAAAAAACACTTTTTCTGATTTTGTTGAACTGAGCCGTTTCAAATTAGAATATAAAGCGTTTTTTTTATTTTTTATTTTTACTTTATTCTGTAATTAGCGAAAATTCGGATCCCGAGCGACGTCGGGTAATCCTACTCGAGTAAAAATTATGACGAAATCACATTCAGTCCTAGCAAACATTCTCTCTGCAAACAGAGAGAATGGTGAAAGGACTTAATGTAAATTTTAAAGCGAAAAATAGAAAGTGTTTTGCTTAAAATAGAATATATATTTTAACTGTAGATCTTCCAACAATAGTTTAAGAAATCAAATACGTTGCAATAGCAGACTCGGATATACGTGCTCAATTAGACGAGACAAAAATACTAAAAAAAAAAAAAAATAAAATAAAAATAAATAAAAAAATGAAATAAAAAAAATAAAATAAAAAAGAGTAAATATTAGCCTCACTCCTTCGGTTTGGCTGTTAGACTTATTATATCATGAATCAGAATATAATAATACACTAAGACATTTCTTCTTCGTGCGTACGTTATCACCATCCCCCTCTTTAAAAAAGATAGGATCGGCTGTACGTTTAGTATTTCAAGCAACTATATTTGACCCAAAACAAAATATGATAGATGCGTCAGGTATTTGAGGACATATTTTAGGACTCGCATTTATTCTTTATAGGGAAATATTATTATTAACAAAAAATATGCAGATAAATTAAAGAAGGTAACCGTAGAATTGCTTTATTATATGTCACATTAAAACGACTATTTATGCAAAGTTTAGTGCAATTCTACCAATAGTTTTGGAGCCTGTAAGTATTTATGATTTAAAAAAAATTACTTTTGTTAACCCCAAACAAGGTAAAATGCAACTGAAACGCAAGAGTCAACTGTCTAGATATCCTTTGGTAGGTCCTTTAAATAGTCCGAATCAGGATCTTAGTTTCGGAGGGGGAATTGGGAGACAAATCCAAACTATGGCAAATTCATCAGCCAATTCCCCTCCGAAACTAATTCGGACTATTGAAAAGATCTACATAAGGATATAAAGACATGAGCTGTCTCTTATATTCAACGATACTTGCCTGCAAGAGAAGATGCTGCCTATATATATATATATATATATATATATATATATATATATATATATATATATATATAAGTAAGTTGAGATATAAACAATGTTTCTAATTTTGTCTATTAGTTCCAACAATTCAAACAACGATTATTTGGTGGCCGTACGATCGTTTCCAAGGACAATTAAAAAAAAATATTTTGTGTTATACTTTTGATGACTCCAAACAATCCTTCATCAGCTCCTTTACAATATCACAGAGAAGTGATTTAAGAAAAAAAAACCCATAAAATTTCAGATTTATTTAAAAAGAAACATTTATCCAGTAATTATATTAGACATTACCTCCTAAAAAACAACCATCTATTACTCCATCAGAAAGTTGAGATTATATATAAGTAATAGAAAATACATAAGAAACAACAAATTAAATTTTAAAAATATTTAAAATACAGAATGAACCAGTAGAGAGAGAAAGAGAGAGAGAAAGAGAAAGAAAGAGAGAGAGAAAGAGAGAGAGAAAGAGAGAGAGAGAAAAGAGAGAGAGAGAGAGAGAAAGAGAGAGAAAGAGAAAGAGAGAGAAGAGAAAAGAGAAAAGAGAGAGAAAGAGAGAAATAGAGAAAGACAGAGAAAGAGAGAGAAAGAGAGAGAGAGAGAAAGAGAAAGAGAGAGAAAGAGAGAGAGCGAAAGAGAGAGAGAAAGAGAGAGAGAAAGAGAGAGAGAAAGAGAGAGAGAGAGAAAGAAAGAGAGAGAGAGGAAGAGAGAGAGAGGAAAAGAGAGAGAGAGGGAAAGAGAGGGAGAAAGAGAGAGAGAGAAAGAGATAGAGAGAAAGAGAGAGAGAGAGAAGAGAGAGAGAGGGGAAGAGAGAGAGAGGGAAGAGAGAGAGAAAGAGAGAGAGAGGAAAGAGAGAGAGAGAGAGAAAGAGAGAGAGAGAGAGGAGAGAAAGAGAGAGAGAGAGGGAGAGAGAGAGAGAAGAGAGAGAGAGAGAAAGAGATAGAGAGAAAGAGAGAGAAAGAAAAAGAGAGAAAGAAAGAGAGAAAGAGAAGAGAGAGAGAGAGAAGAGAAAGAGAGAGAAAGAAAGATAAGAAAGAGAAAGAGAGAGAGATAAACATTTTGGATTTTTATTTAAAAAATAAATAACTGGTTCTAAAAGTTAATTGAGCACATTTTTTCCAGTACATATTAGATACCCCCCCACCCACAGAAAACGGTTTTAATTTAAGCTGTGATCCTATTTTGAAGAAAGTTAAAATGTCTCGCAGGCGCTCGTTGTCAAATATCCGATATTGGGTGCCGGGGTTGTTATGATTCGTGCCAACGGAAGGCATTCACAGTTTGTCGGGGTGGGGGTATTGGTAGAGGTGGGGTGGGGGTATTGGTAGAGGGTGGGGTGGGGTGGGGGCGGCTAGATGGAGTCGAGGACGCGGTCAACACGATCTCGTTTCAGAGATTTTTGTTTTTTCCCGGGAAATATTTCCCGCGACATTAACCTTGTTTATTAGCATAATAAACAGATGATTGCTCACAGATTAGAACGCCATAACGAGCACGGCCCCACCCATCGGCATCCCTCGGCACCTCCAGTTTTTTGTTTCTCTCTTCCCAAAATGTTGTATAAAGTTAAATACAGATGACATAGTTTCCATTGAAGATTTTACATGCTTAAAAATGTACTCAATCGGCGCACGATTCCTCTAAATTTAATGGTAGTTAGTGTAACCCTTTCATTCCTTCATTATTGGACCCCCCACAGAGGTGATGGGGACGAACTGGACCACCTCTGCACCAGCTAGACGAATTCCTTCCCGTTATTGGCGAGCCTTTTCAACTGTTTGAATATAATAGAAAGAAATGAAAGCAGCAATCGACTGTTTGATCTAGTTTCCGTGTTGGTTTTCGAACAACTACCAATAAACATAAAAGAAAATAATTGTTCTGAGTCCTTCATGCTAATTTAGTCCCTGGCAACCAGAAGAGAGGGACTGTTAGAGTATTTTATTTACCATAACCTAACCGGAGTCATACTAAATTATAATATTCAAAGTGTATCTTTGGTAGTTTCAGACGTCTAGACGGACACCGAGAAATACATATTTTCTTCATATAATTAAAGACAACACTTCTGTAATTCCGTATGGAGTAAATTAACTATATTTTCTTCAAACTACCCTAAGTCTAACCCCAACCCTAGTCCCTATACTAGTAAACTAGCAGTGACAATGAGAGTATAAACATAGAATATTAAACTATATATTTGAACAAATAACACTCCTACAGGCGTCTGTAACTTCAGTATATACGCAAGCAGGAGAAACAAAATCAGTGAGTGCCGAGAAGAAGCCAAAAGCAGAAGGCTTGGTTTATTTTGTGAAATATCAACATCTTATGGGTCATTTAATGACGGAACATTAGTTTTTAATGTTTATGTATTTTACTATAATTTATATTTAATGTTTATGTATTTTAATATCATTTTTTTGTTTGGTTGTTTTGTTGCATATCAACCCTTTTTTGGGTTATTTAATGCCGAATCCGGTCATTTTGGTAAAAGGTTTAATGCTTCAAGTTCGTTATATATGTTTAAGTATTTATTCATGGTGTTTGGTTGGGTTGTTTTACGGCATATCAACCATTTTGGTTTGGTTGTTTTGTAGGAGAAAATTGTCGTTCTTGTTTTTTTTTTCAGAACATAATTGGGTTTTGCAAAACAAATGAACAAAAAATAATAACATCAATGTTTGGTGCATTTTTGATCAAGAAGTCAGTATAGAAGCAGAAGGAACGAACAAAAAATAAAAACAGTACAAAAAGGAACGAGTGAAAAAGACTAGGAAATGTTATAGAGAGTATACATATACAACTGCTGGTTTAGTGTTATTAAACTGGGCTAGTGTTAAGTATAGCATAGCCAGACAACGATTTTTCGTCTCATAACAACTAAAGTCTTGTATTGATAACACGTAGCAGTATGTAGATTTTATCCCCTTTCCCTGCCTCTTTGATGCAGTCTTTGTAATGGTTATTACGGGTTTAAACAACAAAAATAAATAAAAAATCGCAAAAGTATACAGTTCTGTGTTTTTATATTTTTCTCTTTTTAAAAATGTATTTCTCTTTTTAAAAATGTATTTCTCTTTTTAAAAATGTAATTCTCTTTTTAAAAATGTATTTCTCTTTTTAAAAATGCATTTCTCTTTTTAAAAATGTATTTCTCTTTTTAAAAATGTATTTTTCTTTTAAAAATGTATTTCTCTTTTTAAAAATGTATTTCTCTTTTTAAAAATGTATTTCTTTTTAAAAAATGTATTTCTCTTTTTAAAAATGTATTTCTCTTTTTTAAAAATGTATTTCTCATTTTTAAAATGTATTTCTCTTTTTAAAAATGTATTTCTCTTTTTAAAAATGTATTTCTCTTTTTAAAAATGTAATTGTCTTTTAAGTTGTTATTTGTTTGCAGTAATTCGGGCGGAAAGAGTATTTACAAAAACGCAGCCCTTTTTTTTCTTACCCGATACAAGCCAAGAGAAAATAAGACAAACATATTTTGTCATGTCGACTTCCGGTAATAACACAACTTCCTGTACACGTCAGCTTAAACTCTAATAGAAATGTGTGTATTTTTTTTTTTTAATTAATCTTACCTTCACGTGGAAAATCCAGTTGCTAACATTATTTTAACACATACACGTCTATATAGTGCCACAAAGAGAGGCGAAGAAACGCTCAAGACTAGGTTATTATGATCTTAACTAAAACGTTTAACAACATATTTTGTCATGTTAACTTCCTGTAATAACACAACTTCCTGTACATGTCAGCTTAAACTCTAATAGAAATGTGTTTTTTTTTACTTACTCTAACCTTCACGTGGAAAATCCCGTTTCTAACATTATTTTAACACATACACGTCTAAATATGTGCCACAAAGAGAGGCAGAGAAACCGTTCAAGACTAGGTTATTATGACCATAGCTAAAACGTTTTCGTATGTCATACATTAATGGTTGCACGTTGGCATGGTTTCTCCAAGCGATCTAGTGTCGTATGATTCTTAACCTTCTGTACTGATTTATACTTTAGGCATTGAAGACCGAAAAAGTAATAAGAAAATACCGTAACATCACAATTTTAGTATAAGAAGGAGAAGAAGAGGTACGTAACCGTTATTGATCGACAAAGATCACGTGATAGTTAGAAATGGAACTTTTAAAATAGCTAATATAAGCCAGCTGACGAGACAAAGCGTAAACAGAGATTTGATTTTTTTGAACTTCGACTGAAGTAAAAGCAAACGGACAGTTTGCGTCTATGGAATGAAGAAGGAGGAATGTTTTTTAGTGACCAAGTGTCTCCAAAGTATCGGACATGGCGCACGGAGGTTTCAGTGTTCTAAAAGTTTGTTAGATGTATGTGCGAGTAGAAACAACGTGATGACTTAGGAACCTGGGAATGACGAGAACTACTTCCGGCTTCTATTTATATGCTTTATAAAGTTTCCATGCTTATTACTTT
>OY744538.1:5540611-5543111 GCA_963556195.1 Sepiola atlantica
AATTTTTTGGTCCGTATATTATGTAGTATAACATGTAATCTACAGCGATGACATTTGGCCTTTTGGCTAAGATCAAAGTGTAGTATCTGTTCCAATGGATACTGCACCCCATAGACTGGCATTGTCTTGACCTTCGGGGCTTGATTTAGACCTGTCTATGGGGTTGTCCTGTGCAGTTCTAGGAGGTCCACCCTCCCAGGCTTCGCCTCCCCTCTTTGGGGAGGAGTAAGTTTATTGCTTACTGCCTGAGGCGCCCCTACCGGGGAATGCCAACGGGGCTGCCCAGGCAATTTTTAAACCCCACTTTCCCGACCCAACCTTGGGTCACATCTTACTTGTGGAAGTAAGATAAAAACTGGCCTTGTGCCTAACTCCTGGAGAGGAGTAAATCAATACAGCGATGACATAGTATGCAGTTTGTAGGTTTTATTGTATAAACTATAAAGTGACACCCTGGGTGGCGGAAGCGTGTCGGTGGATAGTTGATGACCTGGACACAAACAACAACTATCACGGACGATTTATTTATCTTCCTTCCACAAGGTAAGATGTGACACAAGGTCGGGAAAGTGGGATTTGAAAAGCCAGCGCCCGAGAAGGTGTGCACTCTGACCATTAAAAATTGCCTGGGCAGCCACGTCAGTATTCCCCGGCAGGAGCGCCTCAGGCAGTAAGCTATAAACTTACTCCTCCCCAAAGAGGGGAAGCAAAGCCTTGGAGGGTTAACCTCCTAGAACTGCACAGGACAGACCTATAGATCGGCGTAAATCAAGGCCCGAAGGCCAAGACAATACTAGTTTATGGGGTGTAGTATCCATCGGAACAGATACTAACTTTGATCTTAGCCAAAAGGCCGAGGAATCAGTACTGAATTCACCCAACCCAATAAGTGGGGCGAGGAATCAGTAACTTAGACAAAATATTGACCTAATTTCAAAATGTAAGAGAACAGATACTACACTTTGATCTTGGCCAAAAGGCGTTATTTAACCCCTACCCACAATAGGAATATGTGACACAAGGTCGGAAAGTGGGATTTGAAAAGCCAGTGCTCGAGAAGGTGAGCACTGTGGCCATTAAACATTGCCTGGGCAGCCCCGTCGGCATTCCCCGGTAGGGGCGCCTCAGACAGTAAGCAATTAACTTACTCCTCCCTAAAGAGGGGAGGTAAAGCCTGGGAGGGTGGACCTCCTAGAACTGCACAGGACAGACCCATAGACCGGCGGAAATCAAGCCCCGAAGGCCAAGACAATACCGATCTATGAAGTGCAGTATCCATCGGAACAGATACTACACTTTGATCTTAGCCAAAAGGCCGTTATTTAACACCTACCCACAATAGGAGTATGTGACACAAGGTCGGAAAGTGGGATTTGAAAAGCCAGCGCCCGAGAAGGTGAGCGCTCTGGCCATTAAAAATTGCCTGGGCAGCCCCGTCGGCATTCCCCGGTAGGGGCGCCTCAGGCAGTAAGCAATCAACTTACTCCTCCCCAAAGAGGGGAGGTAAAGCCTGGGAGGGTGGACCTCCTAGAACTGCACAGGACAGATCAGACCCATAGACCGGCGGAAATCAAGCCCCGAAGGCCAAGACAATACCGATCCATGAAGTGCAGTATCCATCGGAACAGATACTACACTTTGATCTTAGCCAAAAGGCGTTATTTAACACCCACCCACAATGGGAGTATGTGACACAAGGTCGGAAAGTGGGATTTGAAAAGCCAGCGCCCGAGAAGGTGAGCGCTCTGGCCATTAAAAAATTGCCTGGGCAGCCCCGTCGGCATTCCCCGGTAGGGGCGCCTCAGACAGTAAGCAATAAACTTACTCCTCCCCAAAGAGGGGAGGCGAAGCCTGGGAGGGTGGACCTCCTAGAACTGCACAGGACAGACCCATAGACCGGCGTAAATCAAGCCCCGAAGGGCAAGACAATACCGATCTATGAAGTGCAGTATCCATCGGAACAGATACTACACTTTGATCTTAGCCAAAAGGCGTTATTTAACCCCTACCCACAATAGGAATATGTGACACAAGGTCGGAAAGTGGGATTTGAAAAGCCAGCGCTCGAGAAGGTGAGCACTCTGGCCATTAAAAATTGCCTGGGCAGCCCCGTCGGCATTCCCCGGTAGGGGCGCCTCAGGCAGTAAGCAATTAACTTACTCCTCCCCAAAGAGGGGAGGTAAAGCCTGGGAGGGTGGACCTCCTAGAACTGCACAGGACAGATCAGACCCATAGACCGGCGTAAATCAAGTCCCGAAGGACAAGACAATACCAGTCTATGGGGTGCAGTATCCATCGGAACAGATACTACACTTTGATCTTAGCCAAAAGGCCGAGAACTATCACGGACGACTTAGCTGAGCTTTGAAGTCCACAGGTGGTTTGCCTTCGACGGTGGAATCGAGATTGGCGACCTTGCTCAAGACCGCCATGCATTAGCCGTCATGATTCGAGGTGTAGTGCAGCTGAGCAAGAAGCTTGCATAACCCGACCAGGGTGA
>OY744538.1:5548111-5550611 GCA_963556195.1 Sepiola atlantica
GGAGAAAAAAAGGCCAAAGACCCTAGTGTTTTGATGTGATGTTTTGAATATAATAAACTAGTTATGACCAAAAATTCATTTCAATCGGACGAAACATTAAGAAACGGGCCCTAATTAGAGTTAGGGCCCGTTTTTTTGGGTCACCCTGTACAATGAACTGCCGAAAATAAGGAAATGAGGTAAGTGAACGACGATAGGAAAGCCAGTTCTTATTTTTTTACCTAACATGTAGCGGTTTCTTTTTTTATTTGGATGCGTAATCGTTAGGTTAGGGTTAGGGTTAGCACGCTTCAAGTAATTTCAATTTCAACCATTCAAGAATACCAACATTAGAGTTGCCTTATGAAGCTCCGTCGGAAATATAACCCCAACTCTCATCGACCATAGAGGTTTTAAAAGAATATGAATTGGTTCGGTCGGGTTTATGGCTTGGGACAAATACGCGACTCCAACTCCCATGGTATCATTTTGGATTAGTGCGGCGCCGAGGGTCAAGAAGCGACTTTAGTTAACTGAACAACAAGAGATTGTGTAAGTAACAATATAAAACATTACATTACTTAGTCAACTGCAAAAGTAGTTTTGAAGTTTCTTGTAGTAATGCCGAAGTTAAAGCTGCTTTAGTTGCTTGAATTAGTAGAAAGGGTGAACGGTAACAGTGAAAGGCATCGAACCTCTGTAGTCAATCTCACAAGCAGCTTGAATTGAACTCTATAAACGAAAGGAGCAAAAGGCAATAAATCCCTCAACCATAAAACAATTAATGGTGAGTGAGCGCGGATGGTTATAAATGGAAGACACGCCGCAGCGCAACTCAACTGTAAATTCTAGGGTGGCATAAACCTCATTTTGATAACTCAACAAAATGTATTTACCTCCCCCCAACCGTGGGAAGGTGTGACACAAGGTCGGAAGGTGGCGATAGAAAGCAGTGCGCGCTGGCCCCACAAAAATGTTTGAGCAGCTCCGTCGACATTCCCGTTAGGGGCGCCTCGGGCGTTTAGCCCGTAACTGACCTCATTTTCAAAGCGAGAAAGTAAAGCCTGGGAAGGTGGACCTCATAAGACTGTACAGACTAATACCCAAGCCCGACAGAGCAGGGCAGCTGATTGTCGAAGACGTATCCCCGACTGGTATAGTCTAACTAAACCAACACCACCATAACCATCCAAGCGCCATTCTCGGAGGTAATATCGCTCCTTTTTTCCGCAGCTCTTAAAAGACTTGTCGAAATCGCCCAGAATTCTTTGGATAACTAAAAATATGGAGTATTAGTCACCAACGAGATAGTTGAAAATTACATTCAGAACGGGGGGGGGGGGTACTAAACATTTTATTTTATTTCGAAAACAAGCAAGAATGAGGATGTTAAAATATGCAGATGAAGAAACTTCTAATATTTTGAAGCACAATGCACAAGAAAAAAACAAAAAAACATTTAGTTTGTTTTCCTTTTCTTCATCAAGACTTAGACGTTGCGGGACGATCTCATAATGGCCATGGTGTTGCCTCGGATGATAGCTTAGGAGATGCGTTGGAACATCAAAGCCGTTCTTTTCGTAATTACATTTTAAAACAGAAACAAAACGTCCATTGCCCCTCACGATAATAACCAACACGTGACATTATTTTCATTTTGATAATTGCCCGAACGACAAAAGTGCATTTTTTTTTTTGTTCATATCTGATTTGGAAATGGAGGATTATTGTTGAGAAAAGTTATTTGTAATAAAATCTGGGTGTTTCAAGTTTGGATTTTGAGAAATTAATGAACGGTTGGTTGAGTGTTAGTTTGTTGTTGTTGTTGTTGTTGTTGTTGTTGTTGTTGCTGCTGCTGCTGTTGCTTATAGCAAAAGGTGACGAAGCGAGAATGATATTTTTTGTTTTATTGGAGGACATTTCGAAATGGCGCGATATTAAAGACGCGATGGGTGGGTGGGTGGGGCGTGGAATAAAAGGCGAAAGGAAGAGTGGAGAGAGAGAGAGAGAGAGAGAGAGAGAGAGAGAGAGAGAAATAAAAAGGCAATAAAAAGTAATTGAGAGAAAAAGGGAAACCAATAGATTAAACATATATAGAAAAATGAAAATAACAAGTGTTGCCCCCAAATAAACAGGAAACGAAGAGATAAATGAAAACAGAAAAAAACAAAAAAACAAATATATATATATATATATATATATATATATATATATATATATATATATATAAGAAACAAAGACAAAACAGTGCTCTGGCGCCCTCTCGACGTAAATACACTCGCCCAACTTGACAATCAGCTAAATCCCATCCATTCACCGTGGAAGTCCCCAGATGCCGGATATCCTTCTACTCTACTGGCTGCTTTCCTAGAGGTGCCGGCCCTTGGAACTCCATCCCTGCTCCCTGTTTCCAATACTGTACCGACGTGCAGAAATTTAAAACTAATGTCAACAAAGAAAGAGTTCCAGAGGCCGGCAGCATGAGGAAAGAAGCTTTTGGAATAGAAGGCTCTTCGACATC
>OY744538.1:5555611-5575611 GCA_963556195.1 Sepiola atlantica
AAAAGAAAAACAGAATAGAAAAAGAAAAACAGAATAGAAAAAGGGAAACAGAATAGAAAAAGGAAAACAGAATAGAAAAAGGAAAACAGAATAGAAAAAGGAAAACAGAATAGAAAAAGGAAAACAGAATAGAAAAAGGAAAACAGAATAGAAAAAGGAAAACAGAATAGAAAAAGGAAAACAGAATAGAAAAAGTGAAACAGAATAGAAAAAGTGAAACAGAATAGAAAAAAGGAAAACATAATAGAAAAAAGGAAAACAGAATAGAAAAAGTGAAACAGAATAGAAAAAAAAAACAGAATAGAAAAAGAAAAACAGAATAGAAAAAGAAAAACAGAATAGAAAAAGGGAAACAGAATAGAAAAAAAACAGAATAAAAAAAGAAAAACACAATAGAAAAAGAAAAACACAATAGAAAAAGGGAAACAGAAAAGAAAAAGAAAAACAGAATAGAAAAAGGAAAACCGAATAGAAAAAGGAAAGCAGAATAGAAAAAGGGAAACAGAAAAGAAAAAGGAAAACAGAATAGAAAAAGGAAAACCGAATAGAAAAAGGAAAGCAGAATAAAAAAGGAAAACCGAATAGAAAAAAGGAAAACAGAATAGAAAAAGAAAAACAGAATAGAAAAAGGGAAACAGAAAAGAAAAAGGGAAACAGAAAAGAAAAAGGAAAACAGAATAGAAAAAGAAAAACAGAAAAGAAAAAGGAAAACAGAATAGAAAAAGGAAAACCGAATAGAAAAAGGAAAGCAGAATAAAAAAGGAAAACCGAATAGAAAAAAGGAAAACAGAATAGAAAAAGAAAAACAGAATAGAAAAAGAAAAACAGAATAGAAAAAGGGAAACAGAATAGAAAAAGGAAAACAGAATAGAAAAAGGAAAACAGAATAGAAAAAGGAAAACAGAATAGAAAAAGGAAAACAGAATAGAAAAAGGAAAACAGAATAGAAAAAGGAAAACAGAATAGAAAAAGGAAAACAGAATAGAAAAAGGAAAACAGAATAGAAAAAGTGAAACAGAATAGAAAAAAGGAAAACATAATAGAAAAAAGGAAAACAGAATAGAAAAAGTGAAACAGAATAGAAAAAAAACAGAATAGAAAAAGAAAAACAGAATAGAAAAAGAAAAACAGAATAGAAAAAGGGAAACAGAATAGAAAAAAAACAGAATAAAAAAAGAAAAACACAATAGAAAAAGAAAAACACAATAGAAAAAGAAAAACAGAATAGAAAAAGGGAAACAGAAAAGAAAAAGGAAAACAGAATAGAAAAAGGAAAACCGAATAGAAAAAAGGAAAACAGAATAGAAAAAGAAAAACAGAATAGAAAAAAGCAAACAGAATAGAAAAAGGAAAACAGAATAGAAAAAAGGAAACAGAATAGAAAAAGAAAAACAGAATAGAAAAAAGGAAAACAGAATAGAAAAAGTAAAACGGAATAGAAAAAGGAAAAACAGAATAGAAAAAGAGAAACAGAAAAGAAAAAGGAAAACAGAACGTAAAAAAATACAGAACGAAAGAAAGAAACAAACAAACAAAAACAAAAGAAAGAAAAGAAATCAAAGAAAAGAAAACAAAACAAAACCCCAAAAAACAAAACAATAAACAGAAAGCGACCAGTCACATAAATTATTTGAATATGATGAAAGAAAAGTGTCAAATTAATATGAATAAAAAAAAATTGTTGTATCACTTTCAGGCATCCATACACGATTTTTTCACCGGAAGCCAGAACATTTAATTTTTTTTTATATCTTGGTAAATTCAGTTTTTAGTCTGGAGACTTTTTGAACACCTTGTATTTTGCAAAAAGAATGTACGCGATACTAAGGTGTGGGTACGGTGGGGGTAGATTAACGTGTGGACGCTCGAGAAGTCGAGTGAAACATGCGAGGATTAAAAGGTTTCGATTTCTTTCACCAGCCAAACATCGACCTAACTAGAAAGGACACACCAACTTCCCTAACCCTAACCCTTACCCGCGTACGTATAAGGTGTCTAGAGAATGTCTAGGTAAATCAGTTTAATATTGTGTATTCTCTAAACTTATGTAGCAATATTTAGATGCGGCTATGTGAAAATAAGGTTAGAATCGGAAAATTTCCACATTAATTTAAAATAAGGTACGAATGGAAAATTCCATTAGAAGCTAAGTATTTAACATGAGCTACGTGTATAGGAGATTTTCGATGGTCGTCACAGGAACTATAACTACCCGTAAACAGACGCATTTTGTTTAAGGTTTATTCCTTTAGATCCGTCGTATCCTGTCTATTCCATTTCGCTAAGAAATATTTCATTGCATGTTTATATTATTATGTAAACAGAGTTTTAGTTGCCGTATTTTCTGAAGGCAGTGCATTTTTACTAACAAAACATTTTTGGTAAATACAGCTGTATTTTGTATACTTTTCGGACACTTGTATCCCCCCTCTCTCACCGAAGTTTTATATCTTGATAAATACGGCATTATCATATTCAGGTAGGTGAGTTAACTAGTACATATATTATTAGTTAGGTTAGAAGAAGAAAATGTTATAGACAAGGGGTACAAAAGGTCAGCAGTGACTGTGAATATAGAATCGTGAGAACGGAAGTCTAATGCGAGTAGGCGAAAATAACGTCACATATGAAGGACAGGGGATTCAGGGATAAGAATCTCGTTTATTTTCGAATGAAGCAATCAAGAGTAGATGTGTTGATATGGGTTAATGGATCTAAAAAGCTAAACGCTTAACATACAGATTCTCTTCGTCTTATCCGATCACAAATCTGGGACGAAAATGACCCGATTGAATCAACCAATGACAATGTATGAGTGGAATGCGACTCAATAAATCTATCGGTTTCTCGACTTTATTGTCGAATTAGTAATTGCCGGCTTTTTAAAGAGAAACAAATTCTGACGACCTTTGATTCCTTTCTGAAACACAACTGGAGAAACACACAGCGACGGTGTCCTCAGTCATGGCAAGAACGACGGAAACAAAGTATCGAGTTTATTTCTATCGACCGATTTTTATAAGACAAGCAAGAACTGAATGATTACGTCACACATTTTGAGGATGCCTTCTATTTTGAAAATAAAAATTCTATTCAATGTTAATATTTTTCTTGGTAAATTAAACTAAAGTTTTGCTTCAAAGCAAACGAATCTAGTTCTTTTACGGAAATGGACGTTATTTTTTTTTCGTTATTCCTTTTCATATTCGTGAATAGAGAAAATGGCTGACATCGTCAGTATTTTCATCTTTTTATCGAGTCGTTAACAAGCAGCTGTGGACGGTGATTAGGGTGACGGATGCGGTCGATTCGGCTAACAAGTCGAAGAAGAGATGGACCGGCCATGTTGCCCGAAGGACGAAGGATCGATTGACTGAGTTGCAGCCGAGCAACACCAAGTGCTGACTCGGCTGACCAGCAACACTTTGGCGTGATTCGCTGCGACCGTATCTGAGACGGAATTGAATGCGGCTGCCCAAGGATCGCCTGTCCTAGACGGCTCATTGTGATCTGCACCGACTAGATACTGTTCAGCGATGTACCGTGTCTGCATACATTTAGTGCTTTCTAATGGTAAAGAGGGCTTACATTCTGATTCTGCTCGAAAGGAACGACGCGCCAAATAATTCCACCCTTACAATAAAGTGAAACTAGTTGTTTAACGTCCTAGTTGTTTAACGTCCTAGTTGTTTAACGTCCTAGTTGTTTAACGTCCTAATCGGGGAACGAGACGAAAAAGAAAATATTCTCAATACAAGACGTTTGTATAAAGTGCTTTGAGGGGGAAAAAGCAATTAATTCAGACAAGACATATGATACGTCCTGTGTCCACAGGGTTCCCGGTAACGTCAGCCATCGTTATTACCTGTAGGTGTGACGTGCCTATCATTCATGCATGAACTTCAGGTATTTAATTACCTCCCACCGCAGGAATATGTGACACAAGGTCGGAAAGTGGGGGAAGAGTCAAGCCAGCGCCTTTAATGAAAGGCCACTCTGGCCTAGCAAAAATAGCCTGGGCAACCCCGTCGGTATTCCCCGGTAAGGGCGCCTCAGGCAACAAGCAATAAACTTACTCCTTCCCAAAAGGCCTGGGAGGGGGCACCTCATAGGAAGACCCAGGACAGTATACCTCAGCCCGGCAGATAAAAGGCCACCGAAATAGCCCAGTTCCTACCGGACTGATTGTCGAGAACGAATCCTCGACTGGTATTACCCCATCCCGACGTCCTCAATCAACCGAAGTTAAAGAGAGACTGATCGGGCTGGGGTTGATCGTCAACTATACTTCATTCCAACAAAGAAGGGTCTGATATTACTTAAGTCAGCTCCTAGGTAGCCAGAAAGATGCCAACGCGAACCCCTCGCCTGGTACGACAACTAGTGACTATCCAATTATCGTGTGTGTCCAGTTTTTACGGACACCCTGGATATTTGCGTTGCCCCTATCCGAGAATCCAACTGAAAACAAAGTTCCACATTAAAATCAAACATTCTTCGAGTGAAATTTTAAGAGAAATCCAATGATTTTTTTAATAATTTTGTATCTAGTAAGATACAATAATAACGTGGGGTCCGCGGTCAGGTCAGAAAAGACGTTTTATTTTATTACTTGCAAATTGAAAATTATGGAAATAAAAATAAGAATAAAAATGGTAATATAGGTCGAAAGCAGGAGAATATGGGATAGCTTATTTATTCCTGAGTAACATCATTTCAGTCGATATAAGCTCCAACCTTGTTCGGGTGCATCTTTTCGAATCCACCTATACGGAATTTATTCAATCCACGGGGGTAGATTGTTCCTGTTCTGTCAGCCATGTTAATTATTATGTTATTATTAGTTCTCGATTGTTGTAGGGATTGAACCTTTAACCCACAGGAGACTCAAATTTTTTTCACTAAACTGAAAACAATATTTCGAAAGAAAAAATATATATTTCGAAAAGAAAATGCTAAAGATTGTTTGTAAAACATGGCTGATTATTCAAGTGACGTTTCACTTTGACTCAATTTTTTTTCACTAAACTGAAAACAATATTTCGAAAAAAAAAAAAAATTTCGAAAAGAAAATGCTAAAGATTGTTTGTAAAACATGGCTGATTATTCAAGTGACGTTTCACTTTGACTCAATTTTTTTTCACTAAACTAAAAACAATATTTTAAAAAAAATATATATTTCGAAAAGAAAAAAATATATATTTCGAAAAGAAAAAAAATATATATTTCGAAAAGATTGTTTGTAAAACATGGCTGACTATTCAAGTGGCGTTTCACTTTGACTCATTTTTTTATAAACTGTAATCGGGAGTGACAGAAAATTAAGGAAAAGAAAGGCCACAACAAATATCTTTACGTTTGACTAAACCATCTACCGCGTCTTTTCTATAAAGTCAAATGGTAAATGGTACCAAGAGGTACACACACGCGCTTTCTTTCCCGCCGGATGACAAAACAAACATGGATGCAGTTTCAGTTTATTAAATACAAAAATAAAATTGATTTTTCTAATTGAATAAAAATGTCGTTTGTTATACACAAATTGAAAATGAAAAGTGTTAGACGAATTACAGTTTGAAATGGATCATTTTATTTAAGAAAAAAGTCGTCTGGTAAGAAATTTTTTTTAGTGATTCAGCTTTCTTCGCTCATAGTTGGAACTGCTTACGTCACGACTACGTCACGTATGCAAATTTATAGATGTATGTTAGGTAAGAGTGGCAAAAAAGTATGCAAGTAACAAGTGAAACACCAATTCCTTGTAAAAATGTAAAAGGTAGCTCAGAAGTGTCTGCTAGCGAAGCCGCAATACAAGCAGCCTTAACCAACTTTTTGTTCCTGATCTTCATAAACGATCTCCCTAGTGAGACAGAGCCTGAGATTGGTTTATTTGCAGACAACACCACACTTTACTCTCGTCATGTTGGCAAAACCGACGCGATCATATCCGAAGCAATGGCTGAATCTTTAGAAAATGACCTCCAGACTGTAGTGGATTGGGGTCATAAATGGTTGGTAACTTTTAATGCCGTAAAGACAAAACTCCTTTCCTTCAATAACTACAAAGAACCTCTCCAACCACCGATTGTCATGGCAAATAACACTCTACCTGAGAGTTCAACATTCAAACTCCTCGGCCTAACTTTCACAGGCAACATGAATTGGAACAAATACATTGAAGACATTGCCAAGGCTGCAGCAAAGAAAGTGAGCTCCCTCTACCGTATTAGTAAACTCCTCTCACCTGACATTATCCTGTATCTCTACAAAGCCACCATCCGCCCATGCATGGAGTATTGTTGCCACATCTGGGCTGGTGCATCATCTACTAGTCTCTCCCTCTTTGACAAGGTCCAAAAAAGAGTCGCCACCATAATAGGTCCCTCACTGTCAACCAAGCTCAAGCCCCTGTCCCATCGCCGCAATGTAGCATCCTTGTGGTTGTTTTACAAGTACTTCAATGGGATGTACTCCGATGAACTGGTTACTCTGGTGCCCCATTGACAATCAGCTAAATCCCATCCATTCACTGTGGAGGTCCCCAGATGCCGGAGAGCTTTCTACTTCAATAGCTTCTTTCCTCGTGTTGCTGGCCTCTGGAACTCCCTCCCTGCCCTCTGTTTCCCCAACAGTACTGACATGCAGAAATTTAAAACTAATGTAAACAGACATCTCGATGCGCAGCTCCAAATTGACCCTCCCAAAAAACCTTCATCCTTTTTTCTCAGTAGCCCCTTACATCTACAGTGGCCTCCTGCCTTGTTTGAGGTGAACTATATTAAAAATAAAATAACAAAATAAGTAGAACGATGTGTAAGTAAAGATGAAACCTCCGATGTACATTTCTTAACAGTATAGGCAGCCTCAACTTGATTCCATCGGCCTCACTTTGATACCAAAACGAAGACGAAGTCGCCTGACGGGTCCAACGACATTTACCTGGCTAATTTCGTCCCCCTTTTATTTCACACGTTTAAACATATGGCTCTTTTTTGCAGAAGAAATTCTGTAAAATTTGAGCCGAAACAAACCGATTTTATCGAACTAAACCTACAATTTAGGTTAGGGCTTGTTTAGGGTAAAAAAAAAAACGCAGTGCACTTGAAATTCTGGAGAAGTACATTTAAAAAAAAAGTAACATGGGGTATCTTTAAGAATGATCAGTACGCTGAAAACGCTCAAAAAAACAAATATACAACAAATAAAAGTAACTGTCGTCGATAAAAGTTGATTTAAAACTGACCTGTGCTATTTATTAGAAATCAATAGTTTTGTCACACGAACATTGCAAAAAAAAAAAAAAAAAAAAAAAAAAAAAAAAAAAATGGCGCTTGCTCGTAAGTGAGCACAAGACGCCATATTGTCTAAAAAAAAAAAAACGAGTAAAAAATGAACAAGAAATTTTTTTTACATCTAATAAAAACCCATTTATAGTACGTAAAAATACAAACAAATATCATAGGTAAGTAGACAAATATCTCTTCTCGACGTAGGTTAAACTCACTTGTTGCATATTTATTTTTATAACCCCGTTCTCGTTCGTTTTTTGGACCCCGTCCGCGACTGTACTGATCATTCTTAAAGATACCCGTAACATGAAATGAAATAGCATCGAGAAGTTAAAATATTTATAAAAGAAATCATTTAAGCACTAAAAAATGAAGCACAAACTTTAAAACTTTTTTTTAGTTAGATTAAAACAAAAAAGCTACTAAAATAATCGCTTTCTTCTATTGCCACAAAATACAATTTGCTTGAAAAAAAAAATCACAAAAGCTCGTACTTACTTAAACACGACTCGAACCATTCGGCTAATCAAACTAGATAAACCACGTGACCAACAATCTTTAATTTACATATTGAGAAAAATCGCCCATTGAATCAATGACCGGTCAGTGGAATGTGGAAGAGTCGATGAATGCAATATAAACAGACACTTCTTCAATTTAAATACCTACTCACCCCTTTTATTCGCGAGACTGGATGAAACACGTTTATTGACTACGGAGAACGCCAAATCAAATACGTCACACATTTAGTAAGGACATGCAATAAATAAATAAATAAATAATACAAAAATGACAAGAATTTAAAGGTTCATCAAAATTGTAAACAAGGGCAGGTAATTTGAAATATTATTGAAATGACCCAATTTAAAACAGAAATTCCTCCCCCCCCTCCGACAATAATGCGATTTAAATTAAATGTTCAGTACTTATTCATTTAGCACAGCGTCTCGGCATTTGGATCGGAGTGAAGTATGATTCTGTTTGGTCCTATTAGTCAGTCAGTCCCGCAACATAGTTCGCCCCCTTTTCTTTTCTGGGGGTCACATTACATAAGACTAAAAGAGAAACACTTACTTGTCTTTTTTCGGTTGGAGAATTTTCCTAGCATTTCTGGAAGCATTTTTTGTTTCCGTGGACGCTGATGTAGAATTGAAGACTCGAAAAATACAAAAGGAATTTCATCGCTAACTTTATTTGATATTATATCGTTTTCTCTCAAACTCTTCTATTTCATGTACCCAGTGTGTGTGTGGGGGATGGCGTCGATCCCCCTTCCTCCATTGAAAGCGAGCGCAGAAGAGGTTTTCACTACACATTTATTAAATCCTTTCTTACTATTTGTGATTCCACAGCAATGTTTGTTTTTATGAATACCTTAACTAACCCATAAATTACTTTTGTTTATCTTTCAAATTTCACGATATTGTATTCGAATTCCATCAACGCATTCTTCACTAAATTCCCAAACTTAACCTAGCACACTTTTCGTTATAATTAATATCACCACCATCTACTTTCCGTCCAGAGACAATTCCGTTACAGTCCTTCCAGGCATTACCCCATCCCTCGGGAGTCGGAATTGATTTATCTCTGGTCGTCGGAGGCGCCCCTTCCGGAAAATGCCGATCGATCTGATCACGCCAAGTTTCACGTCCGTTAATGGACGTATTTTTCACTCCTTGTTTAAATAACATTGTTACTGTTCCATGTCTCATGAAAACTAACCCCTTACATCGACAATTCAAACTCAGGAATATATATTAATACAGGGTGTCCTATAAGTAATTCCACCCGTGAAATCGGTAATAAAATTCACAATCCGTTCTGCAATCTAACCATATTTGGTATAAGAAATTTTCAGTGTATGCCTGACTTGTCCATCAAGTTTTAGTCATGAATGCCCAACAGTCTTTGTTTTATCTCCATTCAATGACATTTTGACGATCGTCTCGTCAGTGGGAAAGTTAGGGGTTAGGGTTAGGGCTAAAGGTTAGGGGTTAGGGTTTAGGGTTAGTTTTAGGATTATGGCTGGTTTTAGGATAAGGTTAGGGTTAGGGTGGACGGTTAGGATTAGAGTTTAGGGTTAGAGTTAAAGTTTAGGGGTTAGAGTTAGGGTTGGGGTTGGAGTAAAGATTAGGGTTTAGAGTTAGTGTTAAAGGTTAGGGGTTAAGATTTAGGATTTAGGGTTAGGGTTAGGATTAGGGTTTACCATGTTAAACATCCCAGTTGTCTGTTTGATTCTGTTAGATAGTGAGAGGCGCAGAGAGTAGGAGGGTTCCCTGGAAGGGGGTCGGAGTAGCAGGCAAGTCGGCTTTTTCGATCTCTTATTTTTACTAACTGGTGGCCTGTGCAGATGTTAGAGCCGAGGGTCAGAAGGGGTGGAACGCAGTGGCCCATAATGACTTAAGTTAATCCCTCCAAGTAACCCCTTCTTCTCTCTTCCTCTCCCGTGCAAACAAACCGCTAGATCTCTGTCCGTTTAATGTTAAAAAAACTTCTAACAAACAAACAAAAATCAGCCGGCGTTTCCCGCGTTATCGTTCAGAAGACGAGACACACCGAACCACTAGACGAAATCCGGGTACCGAATACGAAGGTAAGCAAAATGTTACAGTTGAAGAATCGACGTCTGTGGCTGTAGAGGCCTACATCGGAGTTACAGTATTTACGGCAAATATCGTACGTGTGTTCTTTCCCTGGTCTGTTGGGGACAGTCCTATGCTTTTTGCGGACCCACCTCTCTATGGCGACTTTTGTCAGCTTCTCTTACCCGGACTAAGATGTTTTGTCAGCGCTTCTCTCTATCCGCATCAGTTGACTGCCAGCTTCTCTTAAGACTCTGTGCTGATGTCAACAGCTTCCATAGCGTGCTTCACGACATCACGGTAACGCAGTTGTGGCCAGCTTCCCATTCAACAGATCTTTGGGGAGCCACAGTCCTTGCGCGTCTTACAACACGTGTGTGGACCAATTCCAAGCTGTCGTTAAGGATCAAGATGACGGAGTACCATGCCTGTGTATGGCAGTGAGACTTGGACCGCGCATGCCAGGCAAAAAAAGCGTCTGAACACCTACCACTTAACAAGCATCGGCAGCTTCCTGGGAGAAACATAGAAAGACAGGGTGCCCAACACCGAGGTCTCGTCTCGAGCAGGTCTGCCCACCATGCCCACACTGCGCACACAGCACAGACTACGTTGGCTGGGCCACGTCCATTGTATGCCAGTTGGCCTTCGATGAAGCACAATAATGAAATTAAAGAAATCCAAAATGTCAATAAAAAACGATGTTTGTTTATTGTCAAGGTTATCCCAAAAAAGGAAAAGCAATTTTGTTTGCAAACAAAAGGGGTTTATTTTTGAACAAACGACATCCTGTCAATTTGAATCGAAAACAACAGGTGGCGCTGATAAACTTTCTGTCGTTTTAGTTCCATTTTCTTTGACTGTTTTTCATTCTTTCAATTCGCGTAGTCGTCCATTTTTTTGCAATGATTCAACATTTACATTTTCGTTGCCTTTAAACACCGTACTGTTCAATTGTTGATATATATATATATATATATATATATATATATATATATATATATATAGTCAACCACATACAGACTGTTTCAGTGTACCGCAGCTGTTCAGTGCGGCTAGACTATCTAGTGCCTCAAGCCGGGATTGAAACTCAACCGTCGAGCTTACAGTAAGCGCCTCTACTCCTACGCTATCATACGACACTGACTGAATGTAAGTGATATCTCAATGTAAACATTGTTAAGTGCCGGGAGTTCGAGTTTGTTTAACCTAATGAGCTATGCCTTAAAGCTAATGGCAGTTGGCGATATCCTTAGAAATAAGCTCTACCCAATAAAGGGAGTTTTATATAGTCATCCACATACACATACAGACTATATATATATATATATATATATATATATATATATATATATATATATATATATATAATATTAGTATTTCTTATATCCACATAAAATTTTATAAGGAGATATAATGTTGTATGTATCAATTTTCATTATTTACTTCAACAGTGCTCGATACGTAAGTATAGCTAGGTAGTAGCTATGAAAATATATTTATGGCAATTAAGATCCCCCCCCCCGGAATATATTTTCATAACTTTATATATATATATATATATATATATATATATATATATATATATATATATATATATATATATATATATATATATATATGGGGTAAGGTATTTGATAAGTCATGAAAATGAATTGCCCTGGTAGACAAAATGTGTGAAAAACGAGACAAACGGCAAACAGGTTACAATGAAGGAGAAAAACAAAAACCGGCTAAATCTCCTGTTTTTGTTTTTCTCCTTCATTTTAACCTGTTTGCTGTTTGTTTTTTCACACACACACACACACACACACACACACACACACACACACACACACACACATATATAAAGCCTACAAATAATGCGTCGATATTTACGAGGCTAATGAGTATAGACATACAGCCTCTTAAAGAGGGAAGTGCTGTAATAATGCTGATGGAAACTTCACTTCACAGAAGCAAAAACGTTACATTAATGCCTATGTGAAGACGGTCTATTTTACCTCCCTTAAAGTACGGCTTGGCCCCTCTCACAAAGTGTGCAAAACACGTGTAGAAATATTGCGAGCATGGTCTCAAGTGAAGAAAGCTAAGCTCAAGAAAATAGTTGATCATGGTCTCAAGGGAAGAAAGCTAAGCTCAAGAAAATAGTTGATTATGGTCTCAAGGGAAGAAGGCTAACCTAAAGAAAATAGTTGATCATGGTCTCAAGGGAAGAAAGCTAAGCTCAAGAAAATAGTTGATCATGGTCTCAAAGGAAGAAAGCTAACCTCAAGAAAATAGTTGATCATGGCCTCAAGTGAAGAAAGCTAAGCTCAAGAAAATAGTTGATCATGGTCTCAAGTGAAGAAAGCTAAGCTCAAGAAAATAGTTGACTATGGTCTCAAGGGAAGAAAGCTAAGCTCACAAAAAAAGTTGATCATGGTCTCAAGGGAAGAAGGCTAGGCTCAAGAAAATAGTTGATTATGGTCTCAAGGGAAGAAGGCTAAGCTCAAGAAAATAGTTGATCGTGGTCTCAAGGGAAGAAAGCTAAGCCCAAGACAATAGTTGATCATAGTCTCAAGGGAAGAAAGCTAAGCTCAAGAAAATAGTTGATCATGGTCTCAAGGGAAGAAGGATTAGCTCAAGAAAATAGTTGATCATGGTCTCAAGGGAAGAAGGCTAAGCTCAAGAAAATAGTTGATCATTGTCTCAAGGGAAGAAAGCTAAGCTCAAAAAAATAGTTGATCATGGTCTCAAAGGAAGAATGCTAGGCTCAAGAAAATAGTTGATCATTGTCTCAAGGGAAGAAGGCTAAGCTCAAGAAAATAGTTGATTATGGTCTCAAGGGAAGAAGGATTAGCTCAAGAAAATAGTTTATCATGGTCGCAAGGGAAGAAAGCTAAGCTCAAAAAAATAGTTGATCATGGTCTCAATGGAAGAAAGCTAAGCTCAAGAAAATAGTTGATTATGGTCCTAATGGAAGAAAGCTAAGCTCAAGAAAATCGTTGAGCATGGTCTCAAGGGGTGAAAGCTAAGCTCAAGAAAATAGTTGATCATGGTCTCAAGGGAAGAAGGATTAGCTCAAGAAAATAGTTGATCATGGTCTCAAGGGAAGAAGGATTAGCTCAAGAAAATAGTTGATCATTGTCTCAAGGAAAGAAAGCTAAGCTCAAGAAAATAGTTGATCATGGTCTCAAAGGAAGAAGGCTAGGCTCAAGAAAATAGTTGATCATTGTCTCAAGGGAAGAAGGCTAAGCTCAAGAAAATAGTTGATTATGGTCTCAAGGGAAGAAGGATTAGCTCAAGAAAATAGTTTATCATGGTCTCAAGGGAAGAAAGCTAAGCTCAAAAAAATAGTTGATCATGGTCTCAAGGGAAGAAGGTTAAGCTCAAGGAAATAGTTGATCATGGTCTCAAGGGAAGAAGGCTAAGCTCAAGAAAATAGTTGATCATGGTCTCAAGGGAAGAAGGCTAAGCTAAAAAATAGTTGATCATGGTCTCAAGGGAAGAAGGATTAGCTCAAGAAAATAGTTGATCATGGTCTCAAGGGAAGAAGGCTAAGCTCAAGAAAATAGTTGATCATGGTCTCAAGGGAAGAAGGCTAAGCTCAAGAAAATAGTTTATCATTGTCTCAAGGGAAGAAAGCTAAGCTCAAGAAAATAGTTGATCATGGTTTCAAGGGAAGAAAGCTAAGCTCAAGAAAATAGTTAATCATGGTTTCAAGGGAAGAAAGCTAAGCTCAAGAAAATAGTTAATCTTGGTCTCAAGGGAAGAAAGCTAAGCTCAAGAAAATAGTTGATGATGATCTCAAGGGAACAAAGCTAAGCTCAAGTTTTGTGGAGAGAACCAATAATTTATTTGGATAATAACTTCTACTGGGTTGATTATTTTGTAGGAGAAAATAGTTGTTTTTGTTTTAGGGCTTTGCAGAACATGATTGAGTTTTGTAAAACGAATGGGAAAAAGAAAACAATAACACCAATGCTTGGTCAAGAAGCCAGTACCATTTATATCGGTAAAAGGATTTTATGATTGAGGCTTATAATATTTTTAAATGTTTAAAACAGATTTGGATGAATGTCTTTTATATGTGTAAATTTCTTTAGTAAACAATCTGCAATTGCTTAATTTTTTCACGTGGAAGTTTGGTTTATTGAACTTATAGATATTAGATCTTTGGGTATAACCCCACCATTTTCAGCAAGGACATCATGATTTCTACTTTGAGTTCTTTAAATATCTTCTTCATAGTATTAACATTGTAGTGTTTTGAATTGTCAAAGATTTCGACAAGAAAAGTAAAGAACTTTCGAAATACGTGGAGCAGCTGCACATCGTGAGGAAACACCTGTGTCTGGAATTACTGAGCTACCAGAATGTGAATTTTTAATCTCTCAATTCGCCTGCAACTACAGACAAAGATGATCAGACTGATATTAGAAGCCGTCTGATGGAGAGTGTAATAAACCTTCTAGTGAATCGTAATCGAATGTGCTCGTCAGAGATTTGTAATTGCCAATATACACTCTCGTTCCTATTCTATATTTATCTTTTTTTATCTCCTAAGCTTACGAACGAATAAAGTTTTGAAAGTAAAAGAATATACCTTCGCTGGATAATAGTTTAAATTGTCTACTCATCTGGGGATTACGTCACACTAAGAGGAAGAAGCTAGTGGCGGTTTCACCACTATATATATAAATATATATATATATATATATATATATATATATATATATATATATATATATATATATATAATCTCCACAATCAGACAACGCCGTTGCGCACAACCCATGAAAGCCAGATTAATCTGTGCTAGTGAATAGACTTTCTTGTATCTGACAAGGTGGCGAGGTGGCAGAGTACGGAGACGACCATATCAATGCGGACGCGAAATGAGCCACACGCTTTGGCACCATGTCTTTGCATTTAGTAGCAAACGCCTCTGCAACGGAAACCTTCAGAGAGTCGACCGTGTTGTGGGCGTGCTTGTTGGTTATGACCTCGATCACGCCTAAGAAGAAATAGTCAAGGAGGTGCAGTCGGGTGAGGAGGGTGGCCACAAGTCCGGCGGCCAGTAATGAGGAATATTGTTGGGTAGCAACAAGTAGATCGTCATTTTTGACTGAGGGTGTACACGTGTTTCAAGAATACGCGTTTAGGTTTTCATCTGTTTTTCTATCTAATAAAACATCTGATACTTGTATTCGCGTCAATTATTTAAACTTATATTTTATTCTCTATGTTTATACTTACACTGTCACTACTGGGTTAGTGTTATTAGACTGGGACAGTTTTCAGGAGAGATGAATGCAAATTACACGTCGTTTGGACTATCGGCACAGCATATTCGGGGCTTATTTCTCTTAGACCATATTCAAGTTATCTCCCCTGAATCATACTGGACAACAAGTATTTGAGTTTCGTCGATCTGTCACGAATCTCTAAAATAGTTTCTGTTTGTCAGTTTGTTCGCCTGTCGGTCTGTGCGTCGGTTTGTCACACTTAGGTTTGAAATAGCATTTCCATCGTCAGACCCGACTGGGCACACGTTAAGAATATCCGTTGTTGCTTTTAAAACGTATCGCTGCACGACAGTTGGCATACTAAACATCGTTATAAATCAACTGGCGTGTTTGTGAGTGCGTAATCACTTCGGCTTCTGATATTTTTGTACGATGTGCACAGTCGACATTTCAAAATCTAGGGACCTTTGAAACGCAACCCAGCGACAGAGTTGCAATAGTCTCCCCTCGAATGGAACCACGTTTTCTACCTTTGAAGGTCAACGCTAACCGGGTACTCGTATTGCAAAGGCGCAAGCAATATGACGCGGGGTTCACAACATCCAGACTATTCGGTATCGGCTATGATCTTGCACACCCGCTTCGAAGTGCAGAATACATTTATCTTTATTAAGTTATTAGTAAGTGCTAATCTCTATATTAATAAAGTTCTGTGGATATTTCTATTGTGTTTATGTGTATGTATTTCTCGTGTCAACGTAACTTTGATTATTACGCATTAGATTATTATTTTTATTTACTATTAACTGAATATTTATTTAAATAAAAAAAATTCGACATTGTTGTAAAATAGAACGGAATTAAAAAAAATATCTTTAAAAGTTATTTATGGAATTTAAAAATTATGTTTAAAAAATAAGTTACATATATATATATATATATATATATATATATATATTCGCATGACCGGTAGCGAATAGTCATATCTTTATGCTGATGAGTCCCGATTATAAAGGACGAAACGTATACATACATAGATAATAAACAATAACAAATATTATATATATATATATATATACATATATTATATATACATGAATTATGATTTGGCTTTTGCTTCTCTAATTCCTTTCCATTCTTCTTCATTCTACCTGCTCTATCCTGGATATTGAGCTGTATACTCTTCACAATAGGTTTCACTTTTCCTAAAAGTTCGCTTTTAGTACACCACTTTATATATATATATATATATATATATATATATATATATATATATATATATATATATATATATATTAGTGTTGGTTGGGACGGTTAATTGGAATCGGGAATCGAATAAATCTGAACTTTTTGGATATCGAAATCGATATCGGAATCGGAAAAAATTGAACCTCATCTCCGATTCTAAAAACGATTCTTTAATTTTTTTCTTGGCAATAAAAAATAAAACAAACACAATGTATTTATTAGAAGATCATTTTTTTACAACATAAGACTAAGGGCCACAAGACCGAAGGTTAGGAATCCCATTCCCAAATTAAGCATTGTCGAATTTGTTTATTTATTGGTAAATTATCGTAAACAATGTAAATATTCAGGAGTTCGCTTACGCCTATTCTCTCATAAAACATTTTGAAATGTTCAAATTTCTTTCCGCACCTGTTTACTAAATGTCTATATGACGCCTCTCAGAGAATTCACAGTTAAGCATTAAAACGCTCAGGACAAGTTTTTTCTTATTTTGCTGGCGTCGCCCTGGCCCTGGCCATTGTCTGTTCACTGCGTTATATCCTCTGAATTAATTAATGTTTCATTGCATTTTTTTTCGGTTTGGAATTCTTTAAACGTAATGTTTATTTTCCTTTGAAATTAATTAAATTAATTAAAATTTATGTAGAATTTGAAAACGTATCACTGCTAAACTATCTCAAAAATAGCTATTTTCACTGAATTTAGGTAAAATGTTATCGGTAGTAATGGCACAAGTTGATAAATAGGAAATGTGAGATAAATGAAAAATATAGAGGAAAATCTCACAATGAGTTTATCAGAATACTGGATACAATACATAAAGAGAAAAAAATTAGAAGTTTGTCAAATTAAAAAGCAAATTATATCTACATTTAAAAGTACCCCCCCAAAAAAAATTTAGAAGTTTGTCAAATTAAAAAGAAAATTATATCTACATTTAAAAGTACCCCCCTAAAAAAATTAAGTAGGTTGTCAAATTAAAAAGAAAATTATATCTACATTTAAAAGTAACCACCCCCTAAAAAAATTTAGTAGGTTGTCAAATTAAAAAGAAAATTATATCTACATTCAAAAGTACCCCCCCGCAATTAGAAGTTTGTCAAATTAAAAAGAAAATTATATCTACATTTAAAAGTACCCCTTTCCCCCTCAAAAAATTAGAAGTTTGTCAAATTAAAAAGCAAATTATATCTACATTTAAAAGTACCCCCACCAAAAAAAAAAATAGAAGTTTGTCAAATTAAAAAGAAAATTATATCTACATTTAAAAGTACCCCGTCCCCAAAAAATAGAAGTTTGTCAAATTAAAAAAAATAAATATCTATATTTAAAAGTACCCCCCCCCCCCTAAAAAATTAGAAGTTTGTCATATTAAAAAGAAAATTATATCTACATTTAAAAGTACTCCCCCCCTAAAAAAATTTGAAGTTTGTCAAATTAAAAAGAAAATTATATCTACATTTAAAAGTACCCCCCCAAAAAAAATTTAGAAGTTTGTCACATTAAAAAGAAAATTATATTTACATTTAAAAGTACCCCCCACCCCCCAAAATGAGATTCTACTTTTATTAACCGATTATGCGTGAACACATTATAAAAAAATATTTTAGAATTTAGAGTGGGAGTTAGTTGTGCATATAAATTTAAGCTAAAATGATCATCAATTTCCGGCCGATTCTTACTTTTTATGGTTTTTAACTAAATTATTTTTACCACTAACCCGAATTCGACTGGCGAAGTCATGAAACCACACGTGATCGCTTTATTTTTCGTATTACAACCCGGACTTTTAGGGTTAGTAATAGGAAGAAGACATGTTTTCTATGACTTTTAGCAATGACATATTTTATATTAAAGTTTTATCAGGAATATTAACATGGCCAAGATTTAAAACAAACAAAATTGGTTACATGTTCTTAACACGCAAAAATTTGTATATATATATATATATATATATATATATATATATATATATATATATATATATATATATATATATATATATATATATATATATAACTTCTTTGTAATATAGTAGGAAAAATCCCAGCAGAGTGCTCGATTAATTAAGAATTAAAGTTACAAATTAAGAGCATAATATTTATTTATTTTGGTACAGAAAAATTAGTACAACATTCGTACCGTCGGTTTCAAGCTCGAAAAGTCTTAGCCATCCGGCTCTCTTCAGCTTCTGTTGTCATCTGTTTTTGGAAATGTGAAGTCACATGACATTCTCGTTGGGACGCGTTATTTGCTCAGTGTGTTATGTATGTTTGTTTGAATTTAAATTTAGTGTAATGAAACTGTTGAGATTTAAAACCGGAGGAGATTTGGAGAGATATAATAATATAAGGTTAAAGGGAAAAAAATAATAAATTAAAAAATAAAATAAAAATAAAATTAAAATTAAAATTAAAATAAAATTTGAAATTAAAGCATAAGAAATAAAAAAAATAAAAAGATAAAAAAATAAAAAAATAAAAAGATAAAAAGATAAAAAAAAGGTTTCTATTAAATTCCCGTGAGTCAATTTTATGAATTTGTATCAATAGCCGTTATTGTTTTTGGGTTTGAAGGTGTGCGTTCTGAAAGGAAAAACCGTTAGTTGAAATCGTGTTAAAATTCTTTTAGACAGTCCGGAGTAATTTTAAATTAATAAAGAAATTGCTGGATCTAAGGGAGGTAACTTAGTTGGAAAATAAAGGTTTGAGGTGTTGTAATGGATTTTTTAAATCAGTTATTACTGATAAATAAATTAAATATTTTTGTGAAAGTCGAAGTTTTTGCTCTTGAAATGTATGTGAATATGGGCTGATTAGGTGTTTGTTCGTATTTTTTTATTAGTTTATATTAGTAATGATGGGAAGTAGGGGGGGGGTAGCTAGACATTATGTGAATCGGTGGATACATCCCTTAAAGATTTCATCGCGGATATTCAAACAAAGATTATACGCACATAGGAAATCCTTCAGATACAAAAACAAGGCAAATACGGTACTCGCGACCCGAATATGGCAACTTAAAGAAGAAAATACACCCTTCACCATCAAATGGAAAGTAATTGAGAAAAAACCATTCTTCTCTTCAGCCATAAACAGATGTCCTCTATGTGACGCTGAAAAATACCACATTTCAAGGGCCATCATTGATCCGAATACAGCCTGTTTGAATATCCGTGAACGAAACCGGTCAAAAAATCTCTTGTTTTTGTTTTTCTCCTGCACTTTGACTTGTTTTCCGTCTGTCATCTTTTCACAAATTTTGTCCATCACGACACTTAATTTTCATGAATTATCGTGTACCTTACCCCATATACACACATATATATATATATATATGTATATATATATATATATATATATATATATATATATATATATATATATATATATATATATATATATATATATATATATTTCGGCAGCAAGTGATTTATTATACAAAAATGTTGTATCGCGGGCCATTCCTCGAGCTCTTATGATAGATATAAAAAATAAAAAAATAAAATAAAATAAATAAATAAATAAATAATATATATATATATATATATATATATATATATATATATATGTACATTTAATGGTATGGTATTTTGCTTGAAGCATTGCTGGTAAATAAATATATAAATATTTACTAAGGCAATA
>OY744538.1:5580611-5590611 GCA_963556195.1 Sepiola atlantica
AAAACTTTAAATATAAATACACACACACACACACACACACACACACACACACACACACACACACACACACACATATATATATATATATAATAATTTTTTTATTAGATATTAAAGTGTTTATTACCTACAGACGGTATCGTTTCGGGCTTTCTGCCCTCATCAGCGTTATTATTGTCAAACAGTTTTCAACGCTCCAGCGGAAGTCGCTTTGTCGCAAATGACAACGAACTTATCTCAACTTCACGGTGCTCAACTTTCAAGACTATTATATCTTTAAAGGGGCTTTTTAAAACTATAAATATTTTTTCAATTAAATATTAAAGTGTTTATTACCTACATACTATATCGTTTCGGGCTTTTTGTCCTCATCAGTGCAGGAGTAGTGATTGTAGGCAGTCACATATATATCTATACAATATATATATATATATATATATATTAATGACACTATATGTATTAGCATATACTATCAGTGCCCTTTTACTTTGCAGTCTCCTCAAAAGATTCAGCTCGATGATTGTCAATTAGTGACAACAGAGCAAATAAAAGTCAGGTTTTTATTTTATTATTTTTTATTTTTTCACATTTTCAATATATATATATATATATATATATATATATATATATATATATATATAAAATATTTGTTGTTGTTTATCTATGTATACACGTTTCGTCTCTTTTCAATCAAGACTCATCAGCATAGAAGTACGACTATTCACCACCGGTCACACGATTCGAAACCCTGGACTACAAGTATTTTTTCAACCTACAGTCCAACGTCGCTAACCGCTAGGCCAGTTCTGAACAGCTTATAAACAATGATAATTTTAACACAATAACGGCGGCGAAAAAAAATATATATGTGTGATTTTATGAAGGCTTACCAAAGCATTCCTTTCAGGACACCAATGATCACCATTAAAGATATTTTTTCTTACAAATATTATTTATTCAAATTAAATGTGTTTTTCCTTGGTAGTGAAACACGTGTAGGAAAAAACATTTAATTTGAATGAATAATATTTGTAAGAAAAAAATCTTTAATGGTGATCATTGGTGTCCTGAAAGGAATGCTTTGGTAAGCCTTCATAAAATCACATATAAATGCTCTGTACTCTGTAATCGAGTATCATCGAGCTTGTTTTTATTGGAACAACCCCGGTCTTCACTGAATGATCTATTTTATAAGTGAAAAATCTAAATATATATATATATATATATATATATATATATATATATATATATATATATATATATATATATATATATATATATATATATATATATAAGTCAGTTCATATTATATTCCAATAACCATGGTTTTATTTTATTATTTTTATTTTTTCACATTTCCAAAAAACATAACATTTCTGTGAGATATATTTTTTACGGTCCGTTTCATTTGTCTTGTGCCAAACAACGTTTTTATGTCAATATTGTCTCTGCAACATTACAAAATCATCAGAAAAAATTCACAAAGAGTAAAAAGTTCTTTGATTAAAGTGTCTTGAAAAAAACCTACACTATACAGTGGTTCATTTTTGGGTGAAACCAAACAAAAAAACAAAGAAAAGAGCAAACTCACACGTGGGGGAACCCACTAAAACGCCATTTTTAATTTTTCGTTCAAAGCTAGTACATCCTAAAAATTGTGCGGACATTTATAAATTTTAATTCAGTAATATTTCTTAAAATAGTTAATAAGTTCTATAATTTATTTATAAAAATTCTAATTCACTTGAGGGTAATTATGTTTTTGGGAAATACGAAAAAATAAAAATAATAAAATAAAACCATGGTTATTGGAATATAATATGAACTGACTTATATATATATATATATATATATATATATATATATATATATATATATATATATATATATATTTGCATAGTTATATATATATATATATATATATATATATATATATATATATATATTTGCATAGTCATATATATATATATATATATATATATATATATATATATATAAATTTGCATAGTTATATATGTACAAGAGAGAATGTAAAATATCGGCGATGGAGCTCATGTATATCAGAGTGTGCAGACATGAGTAAACCGCACATGGTGACAGTTCTTTCTCGCTTTGCGTTCTTCAGAACATGATTAACTCGTACGTGTCTATCCTATTATATGCTGATTTGACAGAATATACGGTTAACTAGAAGCGAACAAAGAAGTGGCCGTCGTAACAACAAGGCCAGTGCACTGGAAAATGACGTCATACTATATGGTAGCAAACGAGATCTGTCGAACAGTCAGACTATGGGCAAAATAATGGATGATCTCCAAAATGTCAAAACGTTTAACATAAAAAGTTATCAAAATTCAGGTAATCAAACAATTTTTATCAAATTTTCAGTATTTATTAATTATTAATTCACGATCACGAAATATAATTAACCCATTACTTAATTAGAAATCCTAGTGAAAATGTATTATTTCGTGTAAAAAATATATTTACTAAAGTTATATGGTAGGATACTAAAAAGACGCATGAATGTGTTTTTTTATGTATTTTTAAAATGTTTTTTTAATGTATTTTTTAAATGTATTATTCAATGTATTTTTTAAAATGTATTTTTTATGTATTTTTTAATGTATTTTTTAAATGTATTTTCTGAATGTATTTTTAAATGTATTTTTGAATGTATTTTTGAATGTATTTTTTTGAATGGATTTTATTTTAATGTATTTTTTAAATGTATTATTTCGTGTAAAAATATATTTACTAAAGTTATATGGCAGGATACTAAAAAAACGCATGAATTTGGTTTTTATGTATTTTTAAAAATGTTTTTTTAATGTATTTTTGAAATGTATTTTTCGATGTATTTTTTAAATGTATTTTTTAATGTATTTTTCAATGTATTTTTTAAATGTATTTTTTTATGTATTTTTTAATGTATTTTTAAATGTATTTTTTATGTATGTTTTAATGTATTTTCTAATGTATTTTTAAAATGTATTTTTAAATGTATTGTTCATGTATTTTTCATGTATTTTTTATGTATTTCTTAAATGTATTTTTTAAAATGAATTTTTTTAATGGATTTTTTTGAATGGATTTTATTTTAATGTATTTTTTTATGTATTTTTAAATGTATTTATTAAATGTATTTTTTAAATGTCTTTTTTTAATGTATTTTTTAATGTACTTTTTTAAATGTATTTTTTAATGTATAAAAATTAATTTCTCGAATAATATTTTCACAAAAATAATAACCTTGTAGAAATAATACGACGCGATTTTCTAATATTTGCACATACGTAATGAATTAGAGCTTTTAAAAAAAGCATTAGAAAACTTTAAAAATTGCATTTGAAAAAGAAAATAAAGAGACACTATTTGATTGATACTGAAACTGATCTTTATTCAATACACATTTTAGAAAAACAAAAATTCACAATGAATAGTTGTTTAAGGTTACAATAATAACGTATTTAAAAAAAATGGTTTCGAAATGTATAATTTTAGTGTTATTAACTAGAATGTGTCTTAAATCAGAGGGAGGACAGTTATGGTTTTGTAGATGTTGGTAAATTGAGCTAGAGTTTACAAGATGCATGGTGGGGCGGCGTGATAGGGTAGTGCTTGTAAAACCAATGTAGCTATTAGCTTTATTATTATTATGGGAGTTACATTCTTCCAAAGGGCATTTAAACTTATAAATAACATTGGTTCTTTCTAGTGGTTTTTGAGTTGAGGAGGAGATGTTTTTTACTACAAGATTTTGGGTTTTAAATGTCTTAAAGTAAATAATTAGTTTATTTTTTATTGGTATCGTCAATTGGAGATATGTATCTATGTATAATATTTTTATGGCTTTTTATTCTAATCTGAAGTTTGGTTGCATTTGATTACAATAATATGTTTGAGTTGTGATAGTGAATATTATTATTATTTGTTCTGGTGTTTTTAAGTTTCGAATCATTAAAAATAATTAACAACACACCTATCAACATGTTAAAGACACAAGTTAACAGACTTATCACTGCTAAGAATGCACACATTGATAATTATCAACTTCCCAAAATAATCGGCGATTACAAACCAGGATATTTAGACGGAACAGTTAAGATACATAAACCTAATTCCTATCTCTGACCTATCATATCCCAAATTACTACTCCCATATCCCCATCTAACAAAGACCCTAAATGAACTTATCAGTCCGTATCTACCTAGAAAATATAATGTTAAGTCCACACAAGAACTATTACAAATTTTACAACGCAAACAACCTGATAATAAAATAATTGCCTTCCTAGACGTAGAAAGCCTATTCACCAATGTACCTATAAAGACACGATAACTGCCTATCAGCACTCGTTTTTATTTCAATCCAACTAATGCTATCAACGATCGAACAAGAGGACCCCCAAAAGCCACTTTGGTCAGCCCTTGACTGGATAATAAAAAAATACACTATTCAGATCGATCGAAAATATGCTGACAGTGTATTCTTCCCGCGATCTAATGAAAACAAAATAAACCATGTAGAACGGCTAATTCTTCAGACGCTAAACGCGAAGAATCAGAGACAGAAAAATACCACATTAACAGAGATGGAGAGGAATCCTGGAAAAAGAATGGAAGTACTTGGGATTCCGGCTAGGAACAGAAGCGGATATAAAATGACAATTAGTTCTAACATTAGATGTGTACAAAACATAGGAAGTGATTTTCAAGAGCAGATAAATTATTTGTCACAAAATAAAATCGTTCATCATCATTTACGTAAATTCATTCAGTAGTTTTATTTTTATAAAATAAATTCAAGTTTTAGTCATACAACGAATATCGCCGCCATTATCGTGATATTCAAGGAAGATAACTCTTTTTTCTTTCATGTTTAACCCTATTTCAGATTAATTTATCTCGCAAATATTTTGAATTATCTTCCTTGGCTTTGACAATTATGCCGATAATGGCGCCAATATTCTTCATACGGCTCAAACTTGAATTTATTTTATAAAAACAAAAACTCGAAACTGGGCAAAGCGACTAGAAACTGAATAGTTAGCAGGCAGTGCAACTAACAAACACTGCGTTCGACGAGAGATTGCTAAGTCTCGCTGGCAAGAACTTAAGAATGGAATTATGGAACTTTGGTTACCGACGATTGGCTGCAGAGAAGAATTTGCTGAAGTGTAACGAGATGCTGTGTTACCAATTAACCTGGTTTTAGTGATGCCCACCGACATTTACGCAGACAATACACAGATGAGAGTTTTCAAGAAAAGTGTTTTTCTATACAACTCACAGCTGTGGACATTGACGAAGACACAAAAAAAACACCATAGATGTCTTTTAGAGGAATATCTTCAAATTCTGCCAATCTACTGGCCTGTATCAACGCACAAGCATGAAATTCTGGAGCACGACGATTCTGAAGAGAGGACAGTCGTGGCGTGGTCAGTTGCTACGTCTACCGCAATAAACCCCAGCACGTATGGCATTGGATCACTTTGTGAAGCCAGTAAAGAGACTAACAGGAAGACAAAATGTTAGATACTGCTTACCTACGCGCTGTGTGTACCTAGGTTTCGTCGCCGCTGGCTCCTGTACCAGTGATCGATAACACGTGGACGCCGGACTTAGGTTTTAAAAAGTGTTTTATTTAAAACAATACAGCGAAAAAAAACTGAAGATAGTTTGTACAAGAGAGAGAGAGAGAGAGAGAGAGAGAGAGAGAGAGAGAGAGAAAGAGAGAGAAAAAGAGAGAGAGAGAATAAATGAATTACTTGGAGAGATTTACACTCGCATCAGTCATGCCATTTTTGGCTACACTGCGCCCCTTCCTGCTGAATGGCAGAGGACCAACTTTTTATCACGTCTGATTGTTCGGTTGGTTGCAGGCTAAGAGACAGAATTAACTCGAAATGAAAGTGACGTCATTTCCGACTTCCGCTGTTAGCTCCGCCCACCTATTAGGGCGTCCTGCCTTCGGGTCTTTTCACTATTTAACACAACAACCACCTAGTTCGAAATGTTACTCCCCACTACTTCTTTCACACTCTCACCAACCCACCTCACCCACTTTCAAATTATCTTCATTTCTTCAAATCTTTTAAAAAAACTATGACACTACCTACACACCAAAGCCACAGAGTTTCCTCCTCCCCCTCCTCTATCCCCAGCCCCTCAAAATCCATGCCACACCTCACACGACAAAAACCTCAGCACCCCTCCCTTCTCTTCCACCCTAAGACAAATTCACTAACACCCTCACCACTCCCTTTTTTCACTCACAGCCATCCACATTCATTTCACTCTCTGCCACTGACTTCTCTCAGCCGGACCTTGGTCCAGCGCTGTCAGCAGCCACGGCTACTACTTTTTCTCATCAACCCATCATGTCTACCCAATATTTCGATGTACTTGCATGATATTTATTAAAATTATCATCCTGAGGAAGTCTTACAAATAAAGACGAAACGTTGATGAATATATAAACACAAATATCTCTTGGTTTTTCCATTTTCATTTCCCATATATATATATATATATATATATATATATATATATATATATATATATATATATATATATATATATGTGTGTGTGTGTGTGTGTGTGTGTGTGTGTATGTGTGTGTGTGTATGTGTATGTGTGTATGTGTGTGTTGGACGAGAGATATAGAAAGAGAGAGAGAACGAGAGAAAGAGAGAGAGAGAGAGAGAGAGAGAGATTGTGTGTTATTCATAGAGTTCATCTGGGAAATGTCAGTGTCAGGTTATTTTCGTTTTAAGTTCACCATCGCTTACTTTATAATAGGTTTTATTTATTTATTTATTTATTTTCTTCCCGCCCTTTTTTTCCTGCGTTGGAAATCGCCGACTCTATACTGTTCCGTGATGTAGCAAATTCTATTTAGAGACACCCGCCGTGTTTCGAGAAAATAATCAACCGTGTGTTTTCAACCGAATTTCTACCCCATTCAGCTCGACCCCTCACGCGTTTCTGGATTTAATCAGGTTTTTATTTTAAATTCCAGCATCTTTTCGCCCCTATGGTACCCCCCACCCCCGCCGAACCCCAAGGCAATATTTGTTTATGGCTGAACACTTTGGGAGGATATTTTTTTAAATATGGACCATCTTATCGCCATTAACGTTTTTATTTGTGTTTAATTTGTTTATTTCTAATTTCTCTATTTATTTGATTTTAAAGCTTCTCCTTTCTTTGGCTGAGTCTGAGATTGGTTTATTTGCTGACGACACCACGCTTTACTCTCGCCATGTTGACAAAACAGACGCGATCATATCCGAGGTAATGGCTGAATCCTTAGAAAAGGCTGTAGTGGATTGGAGTCATAAATGGTTGGTAACTTTTAATTTCTGCAAAGACAAATCTCTTTTCCTTCAATAACTACAAGAAACCCCCCCCCCCCCCAATCACCGAATGTCATGGCAAATGGCACCCTGTCTGAGAGTTCAACATTCAAACTCTTCGGCCTCACCTTCACATGTAACATGAATTGGAACAAATACATTGAAGATATTGCCGCAAAGAAGGTGGGCTCCCTTTACTGTGTTAGTAAACTCCTCACACCTGACATTATTCAGTATCTCTACAAAGCCACCATCCGCCCATGCATGGAGTATTGTTGTCACATTTGGGCTGGTGCATCATCTACTAGTATCTCCCTCCTTGACAAGGTCTAAAAAAGAGTCGTCAACCTAATAGATCCCTCACTGTCAACCAAGCTCCAGTCCCTGTCCCATCGCCGCAATGTAGCATCCTTATGTTTGTTTTACAAATATTTCAATGGATTATGCTCCGATGAACTGGCTACTCTGTGCCCCCGCGACGTAAATTCACTAGACCAACTCGACAATCAGCTAAATCCCATCCATTAACTGTGGAGGTCCCCAGCTGCTGGAGAGCTTTCTACTCCAATAGCTTCTTTCCTCGTGCTGCTGTCCTCTGGAACTCCCTCCCTACCCCCTGTTTTCCCGACGGTACTGACATACAGAAATTTTAAACTAATGTAAACAAACTTCTCGCCGCACAGCTCCTAAATTAGTTTGACCTCCCCCCCAATCTTCTCCCTTTCTTCTTAATAGCCCCTTACGTCTACAGTGGCGTAAAATTTTTTTTTTAATATAAGTGAGTTTGAAAGAATGTGTTGAAGTGTGCTGTGAACATGACAATAAAGAAAAGGAAAAAAAAAGAAGAAAAATGATTTTAATTTTAGGGAAAGATAAGTAAAATGTAGTTTCATTCAGGATGTGTTGATGGTTTGAGATTAAATTGAGGGCAAAATGGGTTTAAATATCTCAATATTTATGAGCATGTGTAGATTGTGTTCATTGGTAAGGCTATTATTTGTGGTTAAGTAGTTTTGATTCGTAGTGGGTGATTCATGAGTATGTGAATGAATATATATGTGAGAAGGAGTTAGTACGTGAGTGTGTATGCGGGGAGTTGTATATAAGTACAATTTAGAACGATGAGAAGAAAGGTTAGCCATGATCTAGGTTTAGTTTTTGTTCGGTTAGGATAATTTTGCTTATTAAGGGGGGATAGATTGTAGAAACCATTTCGTTGTCTGATTGTGTTAGAGGCTGTGATTAGTGCTGTTTCACGTAGTCTTCGCCGAGCTTTGTTATGAATGTGTTTGGTGATTTTAGCCTGTTCAAACTTGAAAGCATGATCGTGCTCTAATACATGGGAGAAAAGTGCACTGAGAGAGTTATTGTTTTTTTATGTCCCTTTTGTTGTTCGCTCAATCTTTTTTTCAATTCACGTTGCGTTTCTCCCACATAAATGTGATTGCAGTTGTTACATGGGACGGTATATACGCCGGCATGGGATGTGGGTTTTTTTCAAAAATGTCTTGCTGTGTTTAATGTTTATTTCATAGTTTGTGATGTGGTTTGTACTGTTGGAATGCCTAGTTTGTTAAGTGTGTTGCAGATGGATGTGTTATTGGAATGCGTAGGTAAGAGAAGAGGTCTGTCTATGAGACACCTCTCTCATAGACAGACACAACAAAATCTCCCCTCTCCCCTCTCACCTATCTCACCCTTTCGGCTACTTCTTTCATACTCTTACCCACCCCCACCCATTTTCAAGTTATCTTCATTTCTTCAAATATTTTTCTAAAACTATGATACCACCTACATACCAAAGACACAAAGTTCCCCCCTTCCCTCCTCTTTCCCCAGCCCCTCAAAATTCATGCCACACCTCACCACGACAAAAACCTCAGCCCCCCTTTTATCTCTCTCACCCTAAGGCAAATTCACTAACACTCCCATCCCTCCCCTTTTCACCGCTGCCTTAATGGTAGCCACTCAAAGCTTTCCATATTCATTTCACTCTTTGCTACTGACTTACTTCTCGCAGCCTGGACCCTTGTCCAGCGCTCTTAGTAGCCACGGCTACTACTTTTCCGTATCAACCCATCATGTCAACCCAATATTTCGATGTACTTGCATGACATTTTTCTTAAAATTATCATCCTGAGGAAGTCTTACAATAAAGACGAAACGTTGATTAATATATAAAAAATATATCTTGGTTTTTCCCTTTTCATTTCCCATTACGTCGGATTACTCACATCCTTCCTTTCTCATATATATATATATATATATATATATATATATATATATATATATATATATATATATATATATATATGAAGATGAAATAGATTTGTCATCCGCATATCTTTATTTCTCTTCCTACATTTATCTTTATATATATATATATATATATATATATTTGTCATACATAGACGCTATCCCTTTTTCTTTTCTTTAGACGGTTTCAACCACCTGTGGTGTATTTACACAATGAAAAAAAATAGATGGCAACCTTGTGTTGTAGATGCATATTGGAAATATACCCATCGTTTTTTCAAATTCCTTTTTTGGTAAAATATAAAAACTAAAAAAATATTCAAAGTCTTATCTTAATATTTACACAGCTACCTTGTACTTTTTTATGGCAGACATGGGTATAT
>OY744538.1:5593111-5595611 GCA_963556195.1 Sepiola atlantica
TTCATTTGTTTGCTTTTTTAATCGATTGAAAATTAGACGATTCAAATTCTTATATGGAAGAACCTTGCTGAAGAAAAAATCATCATTTTTTCGACCAGAGTGTTCCATGGACGGGCCAGCACACACACACACACACACACACACACACACACACACACACACACACACACACACAATATATATATATATATATGTATATGCATTAATATATATATATATATATATATATATATATATATATATATATATATATATATATATATATGTGAAAAACACAAACGGACAAAAATGTGAACAAACCAAAAAAATAATATCCAAAGAAATGAAACGAATAGGCCTAAAGGCTGAAATAACATCAAATGTTAAACAGGTCAATTTCCTCGATATTACCTTCAACCTCAATAGAGATACTTATGAGCCCTATGCTAAGGATAATTCCTACCCCCTTTATGTCAACCCACTATCTAACCACCCTAGATCTGTAAGTAAACACATCCCAGAATCAATTAGTAGAAGGATTAGCAACAACTCCTCCAATATAGATATCTTCAATAAACATAAGAACTTTTATAATAAAGCACTAAAGGAGAGTGGATACAAAAATACCAAAATAGAGTATATTCCAACTACACAAAATAACCCTAATAGGAACAAAAATAGAAATAGGAAAATTATCTGGTATACACCTCCATTTAACAACTCAACTAAAACCAAAATAGGGAATAAATTCCTGAACTTAATAAACACTCATTTCCCCAATAACAGCATACTCCATAAAATTTTCAATAAGAATACACTAAAACTCAGCTATTGTTGTGGTGACAACTTAGAAAAAATCATAAAAAAGCACAACATGAAAATACTAAACACCCCAGTAACCTCAAATTCTAAAAGAACATGCAACTGTAATAACAAATCAAACTGCCCCCTAAATCAAATGTGCCTATCAACCCAAGTGGTCTATGAGGCATCTATCTCCTCAACTGAAAACCCATCCCAGACTAACTATTATATTGGTCTGGCAGGCAACAACTTCAAGGAAAGATTCTACAACCATAAACTCTCCTTCAACAACCCAGACCATCCTGGCCAAACCGGACTTTCACTACACTACCACAAAATAAAAACCAAAAAAGAAACTCCCATAATAAAGTGGAAAATCTTGAAAAAATCCAGCACCTGCAAATCAATAAACTCTCCATGTAGATTATGCTTAAATGAAAAACTGGAAATTATCCGCTTTAAGGACAAAAACAAACTCTTAAATAGAAAACAAGAGACATCTATCAACTGTAAACATAGTAGACTCTACCTCCTTAGCAACCCACATACCCCACCTTAACTCCACACCAACCCTACTTAACTTCAACATAAAATTAACAGTTTTTTGTTTTAGTTTTTTGTTTTTGTTTTTTACAAAAATGAATGATAACATTAAACCCCCACTATACACTACCCCAAAACACACTATAACCCCCTACTCACCCACCCAAATTTACAACCCAATCCCACCCCAACAAGTCATGATGAATCTATAAATATATAACCACCCCTCCGAACTACCAATAATATCAAATCTCTACCTATAATGCACAGCCTCAATAACCTCTCAGCCATACTACCAATTCTAACATAAACCCATAACTAGGACAGCTATCAACACTGATATCACTTAGACTAATCTCAATTACTTAACCCCTCGATCACTACCTTGAACACTTAATTATTAACTGGTACTTAGTCCTTGTCATTGGTAGTGGAATTAAAAAAGCCTACCATCACTTGTCGACTTATTTCGCCCAATGACTTCACAAGTAGCAAGATGGTAATTGATGGCGGTATTTATCAGTATTATTATTATTATTATTATTATTATTATTATTATTATTATTATTATTATTATTATTATTATTATTATTATTATTATTATTATTATTATTACTATTTTTATTATTATTATTATTATTATTATTATTATTATTATTATTATTATTATTATTATTATTATTATTATTATTATTATTGTTATTATCATTAATATTCTTACAAACTTGTTATTTCTATTTCTATTTTTGTTCTAATTTTATTTATATTTATCTTTATTTATTTTTTATTTTTTATTTCATTTTTATTAAGGCTTTTACATAAGGCGGTCATCACTGCGACTACCGTAGGCATGATTGGCAGGCGTTACCATTGGCATAATCGGTTTTGTTATTGATAAGAATGGTAACACCAGAAAACCTCTCTTATAAAATGATTCCACTAGTATTGATCTCGGTATAATATAATCACAATTTAAAAAAAAAAAAAATTAAAAAAAAAAAAAAAATATAAAAAAAGTAGAGGCAATAAATAAAAAAATATAATCACAACAAAATTCACTACAAATAGTAAACAAAACATTAAAATAAAATAAATAAAATGCAAAAGTAGCAATTAATACCCTAAATTAAAATTATCAAACATTTTTATCCACATGATAATTACTTATTAGAAT
>OY744538.1:5600611-5635611 GCA_963556195.1 Sepiola atlantica
TTTTGTTTGTCACACTTCAGTATTTAATATAATTCCTTTTGGTCCGTCACGCTATAATATCAAACATCAGTAAATTTAGTCTGTCACGCTTAAGTTTAAAATATCATTCTCTTTTTTTCGTCACACTATAATATAAAACAGCATTAAATTTGGTCTGTCACGCTTTAGTTTAAAAGTTTAAAATATCTTTCTCCTTTGTCCGTCACGCTATAATATAAAACATCATTAAATTTGGTCTGTCATGCTTAAGTTTAAAATATCATTCTCTTTTGTCTGTCACGCTATAATTTGAAACATCATTAAAGTTGGTCTGTCACGCTTAAGTTTAAAATATAATTCTCTTTTGTCCGTCACGCTATAATTTAAAACATCATTAAATTTGGTCTGTCATGCTTAAGTTTAAAATATCATTCTCTTTTGTCTGTCACGCTATAATTTAGAACATCATTAAATTTGGTCTGTCATGCTTAAGTTTAAAATATCATTCTCTTTTGTCTGTCACGCTATAATTTGAAACACCATTAAAGTTGGTCTGTCACGCTTAAGTTTAAAATATCATTCTCTTTTGTCTGTCACGCTATAATCTGAAACATCATTAAAGTTGGTCTGTCACGCTTAAGTTTAAAATATCATTCTCTTTTGTCCGTCACGCTATAATTTAAAACATCATTAAATTTGGTCTGTCATGCTTAAGTTTAAAATATCATTCTCTTTTGTCTGTCACGCTATAATTTGAAACACCATTAAAGTTGGTCTGTCACGCTTAAGTTTAAAATATCATTCTCTTTTGTCTGTCACGCTATAATCTGAAACATCATTAAAGTTGGTCTGTCACGCTTAAGTTTAAAATATAATTCTCTTTTGTCCGTCACGCTATAATTTAAAACATCATTAAATTTGGTCTGTCATGCTTAAGTTTAAAATATCATTCTCTTTTGTCTGTCACGCTATAATTTAAAACATCATTAAATTTGGTCTGTCATGCTTAAGTTTAAAATATCATTCTCTTTTGTCTGTCACGCAATAATTTGAAACACCATTAAAGTTGGTCTGTCACGCTTAAGTTTAAAATATCATTCTCTTTTGTCTGTCACGCTATAATCTGAAACATCATTAAAGTTGGTCTGTCACGCTTAAGTTTAAAATATCATTCTCTTTTGTCCGTCACGCTATAATTTAAAACATCATTAAATTTGGTCTGTCATGCTTAAGTTTAAAATATCATTCTCTTTTGTCTGTCACGCTATAATTTGAAACACCATTAAAGTTGGTCTGTCACGCTTAAGTTTAAAATATCATTCTCTTTTGTCTGTCACGCTATAATCTGAAACATCATTAAAGTTGGTCTGTCACGCTTAAGTTTAAAATATCATTCTCTTTTGTCCGTCACGCTATAATTTAAAACATCATTAAATTTGGTCTGTCATGCTTAAGTTTAAAATATCATTCTCTTTTGTCTGTCACGCTATAATTTGAAACATCATTAAAGTTGGTCTGTCACGCTTAAGTTTAAAATATCATTCTCTTTTGTCTGTCACGCTATAATTTAAAACATCATTAAATTTGGTCTGTCATGCTTAAGTTTAAAATATCATTCTCTTTTGTCTGTCACGCTATAATTTAAAACATCATTAAATTTGGTCTGTCACGCTTAAGTTTAAAATATCATTCTCTTTTGTCTGTCACGCTATAATTTAAAACATCATTAAATTTGGTCTGTCACGCTTAAGTTTAAAATATCATTCTCTTTTGTCCGTCACGCTATAATTTAAAACATCATTAAATTTGGTCTGTCATGCTTAAGTTTAAAATATCATTCTCTTTTGTCTGTCACGCTATAATTTGAAACATCATTAAAGTTGGTCTGTCACGCTTAAGTTTAAAATATCATTCTCTTTTGTCTGTCACGCTATAATTTAAAACATCATTAAATTTGGTCTGTCATGCTTAAGTTTAAAATATCATTCTCTTTTGTCTGTCACGCTATAATTTAAAACATCATTAAATTTGGTCTGTCATGCTTAAGTTTAAAATATCATTCTCTTTTGTCTGTCACGCTATAATTTAAAACATCATTAAATTTGGTCTGTCATGCTTAAGTTTAAAATATCATTCTCTTTTGTCCGTCACGCTATAATTTAAAACATCATTAAATTTGGTCTGTCATGCTTAAGTTTAAAATATCATTCTCTTTTGTCTGTCACGCTATAATCTGAAACATCATTAAAGTTGGTCTGTCACGCTTAAGTTTAAAATATCATTCTCTTTTGTCTGTCACGCTATAATTTAAAACATCATTAAATTTGGTCTGTCATGCTTAAGTTTAAAATATCATTCTCTTTTGTCTGTCACGCTATAATTTGAAACACCATTAAAGTTGGTCTGTCACGCTTAAGTTTAAAATATCATTCTCTTTTGTCTGTCACGCTATAATCTGAAACATCATTAAAGTTGGTCTGTCACGCTTAAGTTTAAAATATCATTCTCTTTTGTCCGTCACGCTATAATTTAAAACATCATTAAATTTGGTCTGTCATGCTTAAGTTTAAAATATCATTCTCTTTTGTCTGTCATGCTATAATTTGAAACACCATTAAAGTTGGTCTGTAACGCTTAAGTTTAAAATATCATTCTCTTTTGTCTGTCACGCTATAATCTGAAACATCATTAAAGTTGGTCTGTCACGCTTAAGTTTAAAATATCATTCTCTTTTGTCCGTCACGCTATAATTTAAAACATCATTAAATTTGGTCTGTCATGCTTAAGTTTAAAATATCATTCTCTTTTGTCTGTCACGCTATAATTTGAAACATCATTAAAGTTGGTCTGTCACGCTTAAGTTTAAAATATCATTCTCTTTTGTCCGTCACGCTATAATTTAAAACATCATTAAATTTGGTCTGTCATGCTTAAGTTTAAAATATCATTCCCTTTTGTCTGTCACGCTATAATTTAAAACATCATTAAATTTGGTCTGTCATGCTTAAGTTTAAAATATCATTCTCTTTTGTCCGTCACGCTATAATTTAAAACATCATTAAATTTGGTCTGTCATGCTTAAGTTTAAAATATCATTCTCTTTTGTCTGTCACGCTATAATTTAAAACATCATTAAATTTGGTCTGTCATGCTTAAGTTTAAAATATCATTCTCTTTTGTCTGTCACGCTATAATTTGAAACATCATTAAAGTTGGTCTGTCACGCTTAAGTTTAAAATATCATTCTCTTTTGTCTGTCACGCTATAATTTAAAACATCATTAAATTTGGTCTGTCATGCTTAAGTTTAAAATATCATTCTCTTTTGTCTGTCACGCTATAATTTAAAACATCATTAAATTTGGTCTGTCATGCTTAAGTTTAAAATATCATTCTCTTTTGTCCGTCACGCTATAATTTGAAACATCATTAAATTTGGTCTGTCATGCTTAAGTTTAAAATATCATTCTCTTTTGTCCGTCACGCTATAATTTAAAACATCATTAAAGTTGGTCTGTCACGCTTAAGTTTAAAATATCATTCTCTTTTGTCTGTCACGCTATAATCTGAAACATCATTAAAGTTGGTCTGTCACGCTTAAGTTTAAAATATCATTCTCTTTTGTCCGTCACGCTATAATTTAAAACATCATTAAATTTGGTCTGTCATGCTTAAGTTTAAAATATCATTCTCTTTTGTCTGTCACGCTATAATTTGAAACATCATTAAAGTTGGTCTGTCACGCTTAAGTTTAAAATATCATTCTCTTTTGTCTGTCACGCTATAATTTAAAACATCATTAAATTTGGTCTGTCATGCTTAAGTTTAAAATATCATTCCCTTTTGTCTGTCACGCTATAATTTAAAACATCATTAAATTTGGTCTGTCATGCTTAAGTTTAAAATATCATTCTCTTTTGTCCGTCACGCTATAATTTGAAACATCATTAAATTTGGTCTGTCATGCTTAAGTTTAAAATATCATTCTCTTTTGTCCGTCACGCTATAATTTAAAACATCATTAAAGTTGGTCTGTCACGCTTAAGTTTAAAATATCATTCTCTTTTGTCTGTCACGCTATAATCTGAAACATCATTAAAGTTGGTCTGTCACGCTTAAGTTTAAAATATCATTCTCTTTTGTCCGTCACGCTATAATTTAAAACATCATTAAATTTGGTCTGTCATGCTTAAGTTTAAAATATCATTCTCTTTTGTCTGTCACGCTATAATTTGAAACATCATTAAAGTTGGTCTGTCACGCTTAAGTTTAAAATATCATTCTCTTTTGTCTGTCACGCTATAATTTAAAACATCATTAAATTTGGTCTGTCATGCTTAAGTTTAAAATATCATTCCCTTTTGTCTGTCACGCTATAATTTAAAACATCATTAAATTTGGTCTGTCATGCTTAAGTTTAAAATATCATTCTCTTTTGTCCGTCACGCTATAATTTGAAACATCATTAAATTTGGTCTGTCATGCTTAAGTTTAAAATATCATTCTCTTTTGTCCGTCACGCTATAATTTAAAACATCATTAAAGTTGGTCTGTCACGCTTAAGTTTAAAATATCATTCTCTTTTGTCCGTCACGCTATAATTTAAAACATCATTAAATTTGGTCTGTCATGCTTAAGTTTAAAATATCATTCTCTTTTGTCCGTCACGCTATAATTTAAAACATCATTAAATTTGGTCTGTCATGCTTAAGTTTAAAATATCATTCTCTTTTGTCTGTCACGCTATAATTTAAAACATCATTAAATTTGGTCTGTCATGCTTAAGTTTAAAATATCATTCTCTTTTGTCCGTCACGCTATAATTTGAAACATCATTAAAGTTGGTCTGTCATGCTTAAGTTTAAAATATCATTCTCTTTTGTCTGTCACGCTATAATTTAAAACATCATTAAATTTGGTCTGTCATGCTTAAGTTTAAAATATCATTCTCTTTTGTCTGTCACGCTATAATTTAAAACATCATTAAATTTGGTCTGTCACGCTTAAGTTTAAAATATCATTCTCTTTTGTCCGTCACGCTATAATTTGAAACATCATTAAATTTGGTCTGTCATGCTTAAGTTTAAAATATCATTCTCTTTTGTCCGTCACGCTATAATTTAAAACATCATTAAATTTGGTCTGTCATGCTTAAGTTTAAAATATCATTCTCTTTTGTCTGTCACGCTATAATTTAAAACATCATTAAATTTGGTCTGTCATGCTTAAGTTTAAAATATCATTCTCTTTTGTCCGTCACGCTATAATTTGAAACATCATTAAAGTTGGTCTGTCATGCTTAAGTTTAAAATATCATTCTCTTTTGTCTGTCACGCTATAATTTAAAACATCATTAAATTTGGTCTGTCATGCTTAAGTTTAAAATATCATTCTCTTTTGTCCGTCACGCTATAATTTGAAACATCATTAAAGTTGGTCTGTCATGCTTAAGTTTAAAATATCATTCTCTTTTGTCTGTCACGCTATAATTTAAAACATCATTAAATTTGGTCTGTCATGCTTAAGTTTAAAATATCATTCTCTTTTGTCCGTCACGCTATAATTTGAAACATCATTAAAGTTGGTCTGTCATGCTTAAGTTTAAAATATCATTCTCTTTTGTCTGTCACGCTATAATTTAAAACATCATTAAATTTGGTCTGTCATGCTTAAGTTTAAAATATCATTCTCTTTTGTCTGTCACGCTATAATTTAAAACATCATTAAATTTGGTCTGTCACGCTTAAGTTTAAAATATCATTCTCTTTTGTCCGTCACGCTATAATTTGAAACATCATTAAATTTGGTCTGTCATGCTTAAGTTTAAAATATCATTCTCTTTTGTCCGTCACGCTATAATTTAAAACATCATTAAATTTGGTCTGTCATGCTTAAGTTTAAAATATCATTCTCTTTTGTCTGTCACGCTATAATTTAAAACATCATTAAATTTGGTCTGTCATGCTTAAGTTTAAAATATCATTCTCTTTTGTCCGTCACGCTATAATTTGAAACATCATTAAAGTTGGTCTGTCATGCTTAAGTTTAAAATATCATTCTCTTTTGTCTGTCACGCTATAATTTAAAACATCATTAAATTTGGTCTGTCATGCTTAAGTTTAAAATATCATTCTCTTTTGTCCGTCACGCTATAATTTGAAACATCATTAAAGTTGGTCTGTCATGCTTAAGTTTAAAATATCATTCTCTTTTGTCTGTCACGCTATAATTTAAAACATCATTAAATTTGGTCTGTCATGCTTAAGTTTAAAATATCATTCTCTTTTGTCCGTCACGCTATAATTTGAAACATCATTAAAGTTGGTCTGTCATGCTTAAGTTTAAAATATCATTCTCTTTTGTCTGTCACGCTATAATTTAAAACATCATTAAATTTGGTCTGTCATGCTTAAGTTTAAAATATCATTCTCTTTTGTCTGTCACGCTATAATTTAAAACATCATTAAATTTGGTCTGTCACGCTTAAGTTTAAAATATCATTCTCTTTTGTCCGTCACGCTATAATTTGAAACATCATTAAATTTGGTCTGTCATGCTTAAGTTTAAAATATCATTCTCTTTTGTCCGTCACGCTATAATTTAAAACATCATTAAATTTGGTCTGTCATGCTTAAGTTTAAAATATCATTCTCTTTTGTCTGTCACGCTATAATTTAAAACATCATTAAATTTGGTCTGTCATGCTTAAGTTTAAAATATCATTCTCTTTTGTCCGTCACGCTATAATTTGAAACATCATTAAAGTTGGTCTGTCATGCTTAAGTTTAAAATATCATTCTCTTTTGTCTGTCACGCTATAATTTAAAACATCATTAAATTTGGTCTGTCATGCTTAAGTTTAAAATATCATTCTCTTTTGTCTGTCACGCTATAATTTAAAACATCATTAAATTTGGTCTGTCACGCTTAAGTTTAAAATATCATTCTCTTTTGTCCGTCACGCTATAATTTGAAACATCATTAAATTTGGTCTGTCATGCTTAAGTTTAAAATATCATTCTCTTTTGTCCGTCACGCTATAATTTAAAACATCATTAAATTTGGTCTGTCATGCTTAAGTTTAAAATATCATTCTCTTTTGTCTGTCACGCTATAATTTAAAACATCATTAAATTTGGTCTGTCATGCTTAAGTTTAAAATATCATTCTCTTTTGTCTGTCACGCTATAATTTGAAACATCATTAAAGTTGGTCTGTCACGCTTAAGTTTAAAATATCATTCTCTTTTGTCCGTCACGCTATAATTTAAAACATCATTAAATTTGGTCTGTCATGCTTAAGTTTAAAATATCATTCTCTTTTGTCCGTCACGCTATAATTTAAAACATCATTAAATTTGGTCTGTCATGCTTAAGTTTAAAATATCATTCTCTTTTGTCTGTCACGCTATAATTTAAAACATCATTAAATTTGGTCTGTCATGCTTAAGTTTAAAATATCATTCTCTTTTGTCTGTCACGCTATAATTTGAAACATCATTAAAGTTGGTCTGTCACGCTTAAGTTTAAAATATCATTCTCTTTTGTCTGTCACGCTATAATTTAAAACATCATTAAATTTGGTCTGTCATGCTTAAGTTTAAAATATCATTCTCTTTTGTCTGTCACGCTATAATTTAAAACATCATTAAATTTGGTCTGTCATGCTTAAGTTTAAAATATCATTCTCTTTTGTCCGTCACGCTATAATTTGAAACATCATTAAATTTGGTCTGTCATGCTTAAGTTTAAAATATCATTCTCTTTTGTCCGTCACGCTATAATTTAAAACATCATTAAAGTTGGTCTGTCACGCTTAAGTTTAAAATATCATTCTCTTTTGTCCGTCACGCTATAATTTAAAACATCATTAAATTTGGTCTGTCATGCTTAAGTTTAAAATATCATTCTCTTTTGTCCGTCACGCTATAATTTGAAACATCATTAAATTTGGTCTGTCACGCTTAAGTTTAAAATATCATTCTCTTTTGTCCGTGACGCGTGAGTTTAAAATATTATTTACTTTAGTCTTAACTTTGAAACAGCATTTTAAGCGACATCTACAATAGGATCTGTCCGTCTGTCGCGGAACGTTCGACATAGAATTTTCATCGCAAAAAGCGCAAATTGAATGGGCTAATCTAAAGAATATTCGACATTGTTTTTATTCATTTTTTAATTTTATTTCTTTATTTGTATTGATAATAAAGACATGTGCTTGTTAAAAAAATAAAAATGGAATATTAGCGTAAAAAAAATCGGGACAAGATTGTGTCGCCTCGCCAGACTTTAGTGACGTCATGTAAAAAAAGAACAGGAAAGTTTTTTTTTATATATGTGCTTCCTTTTTTTTCTCAACTAGAGAGAGAGAGAGAGAGAGAGAGAGAGAGAGGGAGAGGGTGGAGAGAGTGCTTGTGTGTGTCTGTGGATGGGGAGTAATTATACTACAGATGATTCAAGTTTTGAGTGTAACATCTTGATTTCGTTTAAAGGAAGGACAACGTTGGCGTCGAAAGTTTCAGGAAAAAAAAACGCGAATGATGCAATTAAATTTGATTGGGCGAATCGGTCAAGTCGGAACGAAAACATAATAGAGGTTATTGACAGCAAATACCATCCGTTACCGTCTTGGACTTCAGGCCTTGATTCCGCCGGTTTTAGAGTTTATCCTGTGCAGTTCTAAGAGGTCCACCCTCCCAGGCTTTGCCTTCTCACCCTTTGAGAAGGGGTTAGTTTATTGCTAATCGCCTGAGGTGCCCCCACCGGGAAATGCCGACGTGGCTTCCCAGATATTTTTTGTAGGCCAGAGCGCTCTTCTTTCTCTAAGGTGTTGGCTTTTCAAATCCCACTTTCCCGACCTTGTGTCACATCTTACCGCTGTGAAAGGAAGATAAATACCACCACCTATCAAATATCATTCCATTATATATAGACTAGTAGAATATCCGCTTCAGGAAGAGTAAAGTTGATTTCCCCAACAGAACAATTTTGCACGACTTTTACGCCCCCCCCTACGAATATTAAAATCAAAATATTAATAATACTAACTAAATCTTATGTCTAGAATTCTTATTTTAATTCTGATAAAAATCTACATAATTTTGGTTCTAAATAATATCTAATATTTTACGCTTAAGCTTAATGTGTCTTAAGTAAAAATAATAATTCAGGGAATCTTGGATTATTGGTGTCTAATGATTATGGATTAAATTCAATGCAAATCTGAAATATTTGAATCTTCAAATGGACATTTGTGCACATGCAGTATTATTAGCAAATACTATGCGTAAGAAAATTTGCTGCAGAGAAAAAAATACGGCGTTCATTTGAATATGAATTAGTTGCAGATAAGAAATATGGCGTCCATTTGAATATGAATTAGTTGCAGATAAAAAATATGGCATCCATCACGAAAAACGATCCGCTTCGGATAAAATATATTCTAAAATAAATTAATACAAAGCAAATGTTATTTAGCATAACAATAATAAATAAATTAATACAAAGCAAATTTTATTTAGCATAATAACAAGGACCAACGATGAAGAAAAGTAAATGGCTATTCAGAATCAAATACCGATTTGTCATAGTGATTCCTTTTGGGGCGACTTTTCTGTAGCTTATAGACGCGATAATCGTAAAGTAAAACGTAAATCCAATGTGTATTCAGCAAAGTGATAGCCGAATTACATGTCTGACGCAACGATGTTTATCGCGTCCGTTTTACATTCGAATGCGATTTGAAAGCCTTTAAACTGTCATTTCGAAAGTCATATGCCAATATTATGCCCCCTAACACCCTTTAAAATAATTCAAAGAAATTGAAATTTAGGAAATATTTATTAATTGATGTCTAATACCTATTGTAAAAATTTGACAAGAATCAGACAGATCTGAATTTTCACGTGACTTCCGGTTTGAGATTCTCTATCTTTTTTATATGGCGACACTTTCAGCAGAGAAGACGTGTGCAGGATCCGTCCCCAATGTAACTATCCGTATCTCTCTCTCTTTCTCTCCCTCTCTTTCTCTCTCAATCTCTCTCTTTCACTCCCTCTCTCCCCCTCTCTTTCTCTCCTTCTCTGTCTCTCTCTTTCTCTCTCTCTTTTTCTCTCTCAATCTCTCTCTCAATCTCTCTCTCAATCTCTCTTTCTCTCTCTCCCTCTCTCTCCATCACTCCCTCTCTCTACCATTCTCTCCCTCTTTCTCTCCCTCTTTCTCTCTCTCTTCTTTCTCATCGTGTTTGTCTCCTTCTCTTTCTCTCTCTTTATCTCTCTATTATATATATATATATATACATATATATGTATATATATATATATATATATATATATATCTATATATATCTTTCCCTATCTCGTTCCATCTCTCCCCTCTCCCCTCCCCCCCCATTATCTCGTCTATCTGATTTCTTTCTGTAACTGGTCTCTTTTAAATAATTATTTTCATAAATTAACATCGGCGTCCGATTGATTTTGTCAGCAGGCACCAGGGTTCTTGATGGGTGTATAAAGGTTTATACACACATCTCTAAGTGAAAGTGAAACATTATGAGGGGATGAAATTTAAATCCCATCAATACTTGTGGTCTTTTTAACGCTTTAATTTATAAATGATTAATAGACTTTAAAAAAGAATCGCTTTACTTTTCCATTTTTTATTTTTTATTTCAATATAAACTCGATTAATAGTAACACGTAAATCCAATGTGTATTCAGCAAAGTGATAGCCGAATTACATGTCTGACGCAACAATGTTTATCGCGTCCGTTTTACATTCGAATGCGATTTGAAAGCCTTTAAACTGTCATTTCGAAACTCATTTCTAGCTAGAACGTTGAGTAGTTATTCTTTTAACCAAAGATAATTCGAATGTGATTTTGAAGCATTTAAATCCTACCACGAACCCTAAGTCCGAGTGGCAATACAAAAAATATATTTTTTTAAAGACGGAAAAGGTGCGCGCGACGTGAGTGTACACCAGGGGCGGGCAACCTTTTCAGAGTGAGCGCCAGATGAGACTTTTGGAAGGAGATCGCGGGCCGGAGTGAAAAACGAAATCTCAGAATTACTATATTTTGTTTACATGAATAAATTGTACCAAAATTGCATTGAACACTCTACAAATCTGATATTTGTTCTCAAGAGACTACTGTATGTGATGTTATAAAAGGCGCCGACGAAGAGCCATTTTGGAATCATAAAAAATAATGACGGGGGAAGTAGCAAGTTGATCCAGCATTCGTTTTGACACACCTCACATAGTTTCTATGTTTCATGCCCTTTCCTCGTCTCACGTTTCCTCTTTGCCCCTCTCTTTCTCTTTTTCTATTTTTATCTCTTAATTGTTAAATAAAAATTAAATATACATACTTCATCGCTCGCTGATATTCATACATTTTTATCCCACTGTAAATCTTAATTGAAACCTACTTTTACGTCTATGTCACAAAATGATATGAGTTTTACTGGGAGGTCCGCGGGCCGGATTGCAATAATAAAGCATAACAGGGTGACGGGCCGGACGTTAAGCCTCCGCGGGCCGGATGTGGCCCGCGGGCCGGAGGTTGGCCGCCCCTGATTTAAACAGCAAAACCAACGTTTTATTTTATTTCATTTATAACTTGGAAATTGATAATTATAGAAAATAGAAAGTAAAAATAAAAAGAGAAATAAATGGTTCAGAGCCGGAGTTCTTTTGACCTCATCACCTTTTCCGGTCAAGGGTAGATATCATTCGGGCCCCGCTATTGACACGAAATGCAAATAAACTAAAATGGCGACGGTCGAAGTAATAGTCTAAATAAAGTGTTGTTCTTCGCTGCTTGTCGTCTGTGTTTGCCTCTCTCTATATCTATATCTCTCTCCCTGCTTCTCTTTTCAAGATGGCTGCCAATCTGATAATTGTCCGAGTTTGAATGTATTCTGAGAGAGAGAGAGAGAGAGAGAAAGAGAGAGAGAGGAGCAGAACGAGTACTCTTTCTTTAGAGGTAAAATACATCCTACTTTCTCGTTCTATCAATACGAAAAAATGAAATCTGCCGGATAGAAATATTTTCTCTATTAAAATGTATTTTAAATACATTCTTGTTTAGATAAGAACAGTGTCGAAAAAAAATGTTAATGTAACCTCGATTATCGCGTCTATAAGCTACAGAAAAGTCGCCCCAAAAGGAATCACTCTGACAAATCGGTATTTGATTCTGAATAGCCATTCACTTTTCTTCATCGTTGGTCCTTGTTATTATGCTAAATAAAATTTTCTTTGTATTAATTTATTTATTGTTTTTTATGCTAAATAAAATTTGCTTTGTATTAATTTATTTTAGAATATATTTTATCCGAATCGGATCGTTTTTCGTGATGGATGCCATATTTCTTATCTGCAACTAATTCATATTCAAATGAACGCCGTATTTTTTTCTCTGCAGCAAATTTTCTTACGCATAGTATTTGCTAATAATACTGCATGTGCACAAATGTACAAACTGTCTGCAATGTTTTATTGGACATTAGTATAATATCGTGTAACGTTCATACGTTTGTGCATGTTGCGTCTTAACTCACACTTGCCAAATGGCGTCTTACATAATTTTCTCTTGCGTATTTCTTTTTACTTTTAACAAACAATAATAACTTACATTTTCTTGCCGTTCGTCAGTTGAACCAAAAAAACAAAAAAAAACAAAACAATTACACCATGTTCCGTTGCCTAATTATTGTATCAAGTCATTCAAATATCCGTTCCGTTTTTTTACTTATTAGAAAACAGGAACCTTCAAATACAAACAACTTTAAGAACGGATTTACACTCACCGCTGTCAATACTTACTCAATTAGTTGTACAAGGAAATTGAAATTAAGATAAAATGCTGAACTAAACATTTCGTATCCAATTTATTTAAGAAATTATATTAATCTTCTTTTTTCGTGTGAATCAGATGATTCTGGTGTTGGCATTAGTTTCCCCGATGTTTTTTCTAGTTAGAAAACTTTCTAGAAAGACATCGGGTACTTACGGGAAGGACCAGGAGAAGGTTGCCAACATCCCTAAGTGAAAGTGTTACTGTGGAACCGACTGGATTCGAACTTGAAACACCCGCTTAACCACCGTCACCTCCAAAGCCACTGATTTGCTTTGTGTGAATAGTACTTGTTCCCATCGGAAAGCAATGTTTTACCAATACACGAAATTCAGATTTTTCTATTGTTTTCAAAAGTTTAATTATATAGCTGTTATTTATCATCTAATAATCTAATTGGACTCAAAGACGGGCTATCTGAAGGTTTGTTCTTTACAAAAATCATATGGATTTTTTTTATATTAGTGGCTGGATTCGAACTTGGAACACCCAGGTCTTCAGTCCGTGTCGTTATCCACTTAACCACCGTCATTTCCTACGTTCATGAAAATAATGAATTGTTCAGTGCCCTTCGAGAAATAAAGGTGATTATATATATATATATATATATATATATATATATATATGTTATGCAAACATTGTTAAAAATAACAGAGTTCATCTGTTTAATTATACCTTTTTTATTTTTTCAATTTTTCTGATGGCCTTTTTTTGTATTAAAATTTTAAACAAATGAATAATGTTCCATAGGTTTCACGAACGTTTTCGATTCTCCGTCAAATCATCCTCAGATGTCAAAAGCAAATTAACAAAAAAGCTGGAGCAAGAAGAAAATCATAAAAAACGGCGGAGAAACGCGCAGAGAACGTTTTTCTCATTGTTCCAGGATAGTCGTTGACGATTTAAATTCAGCTACGCTGCGGTGACATCACAGAACAAAATCGCATTACGTTAAGCATTTTAAAATGTTACTACTGGTTTCATATCTGATGTTGTTTATTTTAGGTTGTTGTGTTTTTACATAGATAGCTTCCAGTATTTTTTATTTTAAATGAGAAAAGGCTGTCTGATTACACACAATTCATATATATATATATATATATATATATATATATATATATATATATATATATATATATATATATATATATATATATATATATATATATAACTCTACTAACTCTCCTCTAAACCAAACAAACGTTCTGTATTCGTTCCAATGCCCATTCGAGAAATGTTTCCCCAAGACCCAATCAGACAAACATAGTACTTATATTGGCCATACAACTACAACCCTCTCCCGACGCCTTACGCATCACTTAAATGACACTAGTGCCATCCAACGACACATTACCACACAAAAAAAGCATAAAATCAACCGAACTAAGACAAATATTAACAACTAATACTAAGATCATACATAAAAACAACTGCACCAACAGACTAAAAATCTTCGAAGCCCTACACATAAAAAATTACAACCCACAATTAATAAAATAGCATTCACCACCGGTACTCACGCCTTATCGGTCTTTAACAATTAATTATTAATACATAATAATAATAATAATAATAATAATAATAATAATAATAATAATAATAATAATAATAATAATAATAAAAATATAAAAAATTAAAAAAAAGAAGATATATATATATGTGTATACATACATACATACATACATACATTAATAGAAATATAACTAATAATAAAACTATAAATATGGCTCTTTGTAACAATAAGACACATCCTCCTGAAGACGGTCGCGAGACCGAAATCGCTAGAGGAATGACCCACGATACAACGTTGGGTGCCATACTTCACTAATTAACACCCGAAAACCGACGAATAGCTCGCCGCGTCGAGAAATTGACAAGAAAGATCGTGAAGAGAGAAAACTCCGGCGTCTTTAATGACGCTTGTATAAGAAATGATTTGCTGCCGAAATATATATATATATATATATATATATATATATATATATATATATATATATATATATATATATATATATATATATTAGCACCCTGTTCTCTTGAATATTTATTGCATAATGGTGTTCAAATTTCCATTCCGTTTTCATTTTTCTTTGTTTTACATAAACAAGGTTGCCTTTGTCTTAGAAAAACTGTTTTCCGGTACGGCTGTAGACGGACGAATACGACACCGTTTCTCTCTTTGCGTAAGGCATTTGTTTCGCAATGGAACACGGAACACTAATGAAACACACACTTGTCTCTACTTATATAAAAAAAACGTATTTTAGTTAAGAATTTAAAAATTAAAAGAATTAGTTTTCGTCTGTGACGCTTCGCCAAATAAATTTCGTTTCAATCTCTATTCCGTTTTTTGTTTGTTTTTTTACATAAACACGCTTTACTCAATACAAACTGATTCACGTGCGACTTTAAATGGACAATGACGAAACAATTTCTTACTTTGCTTAATACATTTAACGAAGTAATTTAACACAAATGAAACACGAATGAAACACGAATGAAACACGAACGTTTTCTTATCTGATTTACTAATAACATCTGTTACTTAATAAACAAAACATAAAACACAATTTGATTTGTTCGGTGACGTCAGGCATTAACAACAGAGCTAATGCAAGTCGAAAAAAACGTGATATGCTTAAACCATAAGCAACTCTCTCTCTCATTTTTTGACGATCATAGTTGAATACATCGATTATTCTTCTAAGAAAATGTTGTTTGAACAAATTGATAAATCATATTAAGAAATAATGTCAGATGAATTTTATTTCTACTAACAGAATTAGTCTTAATCCTTGGAGGTTGACAACACACACGCAAGTATGACGCCGTTCAGCAGCAAGTTAAAGAAGCCTCTTGTTCTAGAAAATCTTCGTGGACTGAGCTTCATTTCAGATCTGAACCGTTGCTAAAGTAGCTGGAAAAATGGTTGGATCATTCCATCGCTCCAGACGCAATCCTCTACCTGTATAAGAGTCAAGTACTGTTGCCACATCTGTGGAGGTGTAGCTCAACGTATCATTTCCTGCCTTGACAGAGTGCAAAGGCGACTTCGAAATCTAGTTGGAGATGTCTTCTTCTCTTCCCTACAGTCGCTTTCTCACAGAAGAGACATTGCTAGTCTCTCTCTGCTCTATCGTGATTTTCATGGTAGTTGCTTCACTGAGCTCCAGTCTAGTCCCTCGCTGTAAAAAAATCACAGCAACAACTCATCTAGCTACAACCACTGTAAATAATTACCCTTTCTTCATCTGTGTACCTAAATCTAAACGGAGCTTCCATGAGCAAAGTTTCTTTCCCAAAACTATCCATCTGTGGAACACATTACCACGGGGCTGTTCCCAGCTGACTGGTCGTTTTCTAAGTCCAATGTTAACAAGTTAATGTTGAATTGTCCTCTTTGATAATCAGGTTCTGCCCAGGTTCAAGCATTGTTACCAATCCCGACGGTGTTGTCTCACTGTTCATCTGACACTCATTAACTCTTGTCCTCGAGTGGCCTTTGTACCTTGATAAGCAGTCATTGGTTAGTACATAAAAATATCCACTCAAATCTCGGTTTAGACTTAGCCGGACACACACCAACGAACGTAATCCTTGAGGCTTTCACCTTTATAAACGGAAACTCACTATTCAACAGATTGTTGTGTTTCTCACTTTAAATTATGATTAAACGGGATCAATTTGAATGGAAGTTAAAGAATATTGTATGGTTTTGGCATGGTGACACCTTTACGCAGTGATTGCTAATTTCTAACCGAACTAAAAATATTGGAATTACCACAGATCTAACAATTTATACCCCCTGGTATTATAATTTTGATCACGTGTAAAATGCCTCATTTTATAAAAATGTAAATTTCTGAATAAAATGTTTGGAATGTAGCTTTTTGTTTCCATAACCTTTTAGATTGTAGTATTGGTAACCTTAAGTGGAAGGAGTATAAAATCTATTATTAAAAAAACGGTTTCTTTTAAAAGATTTTTAAGTGGTCTTAAATTTTTGATATGGAGTGTATATTAGCAATACACATGTTTCTCCTTTCAAAAAGAAGTTTAAGTCCTTGAGGAATAAAAATACAAAAACAATTGTATGACCATGTGCAACAGGAGCTTGGGGTTTTCCATGTAATCCCAAGCAATTCCGGTTCTTCCTGCTAGCATAGACATCCCACAAAACATATTTTTTACAATCTACTAAGTATAAATTGAATGGAAGTTGACTGGCTTAAAGACTATTGTTTGGTTTTGGCTGGCGCTACACAATCTACTAAGTACCATTGAATTATAATATTCGATTTACTTTAAAAACGTTTGATATCAGTATAGGTTTTAGTTAACTTTATACCTTTGTGTCTATTTATAGCAGTTCATTATGTTTCAATATTTCTACAGAATTGGATTAAGCAATTCTATTCAACTTCGGCACATATGGCAGCCATTATTATCTAATTCCCGCCAAGATAAACACTGCGCGCTAAAAGAAGAAGGAAAAAAAAGTAAAATTGAAAAAATAAACATTCAATCGCCATTTCTTTTCCCGCTCTGTACAAATAAAACGAACGTCTACAGAATTGAACCAGCAGAAACGATCAATTGGATTGACCCGTTTTGATCTTCAACACAGAAGAGTTAGAATTTGTCGAATAAATATTTTAACGCAGACGTGTTTACTTTTCTGATTTTGTTCTATTTTTTTGGTTATTTTATTTAATTAAAACTTGCGAGAATTATTTTATGAAAACCAGACATTTATAACATCCCACTCAATAAGTCCCGGGCCTGACATATAGATGGTTTGGTTTGTTTTACGGCATAGCAACTAATAAAAATGCAATTCGAATTATTTCACATTGTCTTCAGAGACAATGAAACGTGAAAAGATGAACTTGCAATTAAATTCTTTGGTATAATCCAACTTCCTTGATGAAGTCTAGAATTTTTGTTACATTTATGTTCTCAAACAAGTGTTTTAAATTTGGGGAGTCGAAATACTTGTTACGGGGTTGCTGCAGATCTTGACAGTCTATTAATATGTGTTTTACTGTGTAAGCTTGTTGACACGCTATGCACATTGGAGACTCCTCTCCTTCCAATAAGTACCCATGAGTGATCTGCGTATGTCCTATTTGAAGTCTGGTTATTATAACCTCTTCTCTCCTTACTTTTCTAGACTCCAGGGGCCACTCATCTATAGTTGGCCAAATCTGATACAATTTGTTGGTTTGACACTCAACCCAACATTCCTGCCATTTCTGTTTGGTGATCTTGTTAATATTAGGCCGAAGATCTGTATATGGGATCCTTGTATTTGTTGGTGTCAATTTCCACGAATGCCGACATGACATATAGATGGCGCCACTAAAATCCATATGAAAGTTGTTGTTTTATTAGTTAGGCCCGGAATTTATTGACTGACGTTTTTTTGGTGTGCGTTTCATCAGATCTGATGAAATATTTGGTGAACTCTGCGGAATAAGTGCAGAAGATTTCATGTAAACTGAAGAATTCATATTTTTTTTCAGAATTTTTAGATGAGAGTTGCTACTTGGCATTACTTAAATTATTCGGACTACTATTCTCATCTTGGGTGTTATTTTCACAACGTTTCGACCAATGTAAACTTCGGTGCTTTCTTTCAAACTTTGGAATCTTTAAGTCTAACTCGGGAACCTATACGAAAATTCGAACTGAACCCTTTATCTAATACACGGGGGTTGAGATTGTTCTCGTTCGATCATCCATAGCCGGGTAGAAATTTCTGTTATTCAGTTATCGTCACCTGTAATAAGGATTGGACATTCAACCTCAAGAATTCTGTCACTGAGGACTAATTGTTAATGAACGCCTTTATCCATTGCACCGCGTGTCCAATACTTAATTAACACACTTATTCGGTCATAGGTGACGGAACGAGGACAATCTACCCCATTGGATTAAATGAAGGATTCAATTCGAAATTTTTGTATAGGTTCCCGAAAGCTCAACTTCAAATAGATGATTCTGAAGAAAGACGGAGGTTACATCGGCCGAAACGTTGCGGAAATAATCGCAATTATTTTTATGGTTATAATAGTGAAGATGTGATTTTAATATTTGCGGTTGTTGATATTACACGCAAACCTTCAAGGTGTCCGTAAAGTCTGGATAATTGGATATTCGCTCGTTATCATACCAAACCTTGGTTCGCCTCGAGATAATTTTGGCAACTTCGGAGCCGACTTGTACGATCAGCTCTTTTTTGTCGGAATCGGGTATGGTTCAGCTTGGTCCTAGGAGGTGCAGCTTCCCAGGCATTACTTCATCCTGGCGGAGTGAAGGTTGGTTTATTGGCTAATCACCTGATGCACACCATCCGAGAAATACCAACCGGCCCATTCATGGCTATTTTTGCCCTCGACCAGAGTCCCCTCCCCCTAGGGGAGCTAGTTTTCCTCATCTTTCGGTTTTGTGCATCATCTTATCACAAGTGGGAAGCAGGTAAATCCCAATTGATGCTTTTTTAACCTCTGTGCCCAGACTTTAAGGACACCTTGTAAATACACGACACTCATTGTTATGGGGACACATTCTTTATCCCGGTAGATTATCCGGATGGCGGCTTTTCTGCAATTCAAATTGTACCTAACTCCTGATATAACCCTCTACCTTTATAAGAGTCAGATACATCTTACGATGGAGTACTGATGCCACATCTGGAGAGGTGCCACACAGAGCGCCCTTCGCAACCTAAACAGGTGTCCAATATCGATTCCGAAATATGGTGGGGAATGATCTCTTCTGTTCCTTACAGCCCCATTTTATTACAAAATAAATGCTACTAGTCACTCTCCACTCTGTCGTTGTTTCAATGGACTGTGTTCAGCTGGACTCCAATCTCTGGTTCCTCTTTGTAAGACTTTTACTGCAAGAATCTGTTTTCTTCGATTCCCTCCCTTGTACCAGGCAGAATTTACATAAACCAAGCTTCTTTGCAAGGGCTTCCCGTCTGTGGATCACATTACCACGGGACTGCTTCCATACCGATTACAACATGATCTTCTTCAAATCCAATGAACCATCCCCACAAGTGTGCTACTATCGTTTGCCGGAGGGTATCTTGGCACCGGCACCAATGTGGCACTATATGTTATCGCTAGTGAGCAATCATCATTGGGCGATAGTCAAGACTGGAGAGTGTTACTTAGTGTGTTCGATCCTGTGGGACTTTTTTAGAAGGAATCTTTCGTCCTGGGAAACAGCACACACTAGCCCCCAGAGTGGCAACGATAGGCACATCCCCTTAATGAAGGGGTTCAATCATAACCCGGTCGTCTGACTGGACGGATATTTCGTCGTTCTGGATGTTTGGTCGACTTGCATACTGCGTCAATAGGCTGGATTGACTGGAAACGAAAGCTTTTTGTAATCAGGGACAACCATTAATTTAAATATAAAAGTATAATTTTTATTATATTTCAAAAAGAATTAACATTATTTTAACTCGAAAATGGGATCGTCGTGCGAACACGACTGCCTCCATGCTTGTCCAAAAGATGACTGTTCTTCGCTTGTAGAACTAAGCGAAAGGTAGACGGGGGAATCAGAGAGGGAGGGAGAGAGAGAAGGCACAATATACAACATATACATTGTTCTGAGTTTCGCTAAATGTTTTGTTATGATTTAACAACCATGTTCTGTTTTAGGATGATAGGTCAACTCGTTGACGTTTAAATTGGCGGTCGCGGAGTACAATGTTTATAGTTAACATCTGGCTTAGGTAACGTTAACTAATTCAAATGGATTACGTAATATTTTAAATATACGCATCTGATTCTACCTGCTTTGTTCGAGTCTGGCACAAGGATTGTTTTATATAGGGAGCGCATCGGCTCCCCAGAAAGGGTCACGCATCGTTGTGCCACACAAGTATACGAACGATCTATTTCATCTATCATTCTCAACCCCTTACTAAGGGTTTTCATCTCTCACCTGACAATAATTACATCTCATTAACTCTTTTATTCGAGTGGCTTTTGGCCTTGATAAGTGGTAATACATTGGTAAATATAATTCCCCTCTTTCTTGTTGTACTCTGTTTTCTTCTTCTTCTTCTTCTTCTTCTTCTTCTTCTTCTTCTTCTTCTTCTTCTTCTTCTTTTCGACAACAGCGGTCGTAAATATTATTAATAAAGAACAACACATATTATAAAGCTTCCAGCGGTTTTATTGTCCTTCACGAGTAAACAGCATTCATCAACACTCATCCATCCCTAATATGGGGTATGGGAGCGCTGTCACGAAGCAGACAGTTCTCCACCGCGGTCCAGAAAGAAAGAGAAGGAAGATCTGATCAGCTTATTCGACACGTATCACGAGCTTTTATCTATGTGATGTTACTTCATGTACACGTAGCCGTAACTTGACTTCTAACGGAAAATTCCACTCGCTGCATATGTTTAACCTTACGTGGAAAATTCCATTCTCTACATATGTTTAACCTTCTATGGAAAATTCTACTCTCCACATATATTTAACCTTACGTGGAAAATTCTACTCTCCACATATATTTAACCTTACGTGGAAAATTCCACTCTCCACATATATTTAACCTTACGTGGAAAATTCCACTCTCCACATATGTATAACCTTACGTGGAAAATTCTACTCTCCACATATGTATAACCTTACGTGGAAAATTCCACTCTCCACATATGTTTAACCTTACGTGGAAAATTCCACTCTCCACATATGTTTAACCTTACGTGGAAAATTCGGATTTTAACCTTATTTTAACACACCTGCATCTAAATATTGCTACAAATATATAGGATTTAATTGAACACAACACTTGACAGTGTTTAATTAACTGTGTTAAGTGTGGGATTACGACTATTGGATTCAAATCCATTAGCCCCTTTACATAAAGGTTTCGTTTATAACCCTATAATTAATTCCAGCCGACAATTTACGTACTTTTTTTATCGTAAGTCACACATTCTTTCTAGTTTTCAGCCAAGATCCAAATCAAAATATATAAAACAGATATGAGAAGTGTTATTGGAAAGTGACGGTTGAAATAAATCCATAAAATTTTAATTACGAATAATTGTTCATTATTCGTTCAATTGTTTTGACGTTTTTATTATTAGGGTAACCTGAAGCGAGTTTTGGTTGAAATGGTTGAGTGGTTTAATGCTATTTCGGGCAAGGAATTGAACATGTTTTAATAAAAGACACGTGGGGATTGCGAAGGCGAATTCTTGTAATTTCAGGGAAAGGAAATCACTGAAGGAAATAAACGAGTCATGGAAGTCGCTCCAGACACGGCATGAAGCCACTTACTTCAAGGTCAAAAAACTAGCCAACAATAAGACTCAGATGGACAGATTCCGACAGAGACAACAGCAATTATTCCCCCTTTGTCAGAAACATGGACCATGGAATGTGTTGACAAAAAGACAACAATAAGAGAAGCGAGAGTTACGAGCCTGCCGAAAATAAACCCAAGGTCCAGTTTCTACTCTTTTTATCAAATGGAATGCTGTGCGGGAACAAGCAATTACAAATAATTGATTAGAACAGCATAAAAAACATCGATATATATATATATATATATATATATATATATATATATATATATATATATATATATATATAATAAACATACTTTTATTGAATACACCTTGTATTAACAACTGAAGATGAAATGGATATTCAAACCACATCGAACACAACACCAGAGAGTTTTTAAACGAAACACCAACGTACCTCCTACAGAATAATGGAAACAGAATCGCTGAATGTGTTAGGGTTAGGGTTAGGGTTAGAATGAATGTGTTAGATAATAAAAGATTAAAATATAATAAATTAAATAAAATGTTTGTAGACGAATGAGCGATAGAGCCGGCGGAATGATTGACGGAGCCGGAGTTAAAATGTGACCCTAGCGAATAAGCGGAAATTAAGACCCTTACGTCATTTCCGGAATCGGTATTCTGATCTCTGTTTTTGACAGCTTTTCATCTGAGCAGTCACGCAAAACAATTGCTCGCCCCAGCCACGATGCGTATCTTAGCCTATCCCTGTATTTCTCTTTCTTGGTTGAGTGAATAATTTTAAACATGTCTCTATCTCTCGGATTTCTGTAACAGTCTCGTTAATATGGTCTTTGTGCTAATAAATACTCCATTTTCTCGTTTCATTTTATTTCAGTCGAAGTTCTCAGAAATAAAGGGGGGGCCCTACCTGTATCTAACACTTGATCTTTATATGAGATACATAGATATTAGAATATTCCATTAATGTTCTCTTTTACCTGTCAAACGTCGAGTTAGTAAAGAAGTGAAGAACATTAGTTTTTCTCTCCCCAATTGACGAGTTAAATATGTTATAATATATTTTTCTTTTGGTCGCTTGATCTTACCTGATTCCATGACAATAATTCATCTTGTCTGGTGGAATATCCAGCTAAGTGCTGTTACTTGAGGCTACATTACTTTGAAAAAAGCGCACATTTCCTTGTATAAGCCAGTGTATAGCTGTGTCGAGGGGATCATATTTGGGCTTCGAATACTATGTTATTTTGAATATTTGGTCAGTGTTTACTTGTTGAGGAAGTATCCTCATGTCAGGTTGTCCTGACAAACCCTTGTACAGAGAGTGCGAAGACACTCGAGGATGATGTCTAGTTGGCATTAAAATTCTCTCCAAATATGTGTGTGAGGAGACGCGTATTAATGTCAGCCCCATTTTGAAATGTTTCAAACTTCAATTATTTTATGAAAAGTAATTATATTTAACAGGAAATAAAATGTCGATTTAAACTTTTTATTTGAATTTACCACTTTATGTATTTTTTGTTGATCTTTTCTGTTGACGCGAACACATCCGGGTATCTGGATGATATTAATCTGTCATTTAAAGCGCATAACATTTTCCAACGTATTAAACCCAAATCTATTGACTTACTTCTTCATATCATCACACGTAGGTGAACTTCGTCAAATGAAACGCGAATGACCTAAATGATCAGAAGAGAAAGAAAGAGGAACGAGAGAGAGAGAGAGAGAGAGAGAGAGGGGGGGTAGAAAGAGAGAGAGAGAGAATGAGAGAGAGAAGATGAGATAAAACGGGGAAAGAGAGGGAAAGAGAGAAGGGTGTAGATAGATACAGAAAAACAGAGTAACAGAGAGAGAGAGAGATAGAGAGAGAAAGCGAGAGAGAGAGAGGAGTAGAGGGAAGGATGAGAGAGAAGGGAAAAGAGACGAAAAGAAAGAGAGAGAGAGGGGGGACAAAGTGGAGGGGAAAATGCGCTAGAAAGGAAGAGAGACGGGAAGAGACGAAGAGAGAGAAAGAGAGAGAGGAGAAGAGGGAAAGATGAGAGAGAAGAGGAAAGAGACGGAGAGGGAGGTGTAAAGAGAGAGAGAGAGTAAAAGAGAGAGAGAGAGGGTAACATGAGATAGAAAGAAAAAGAAACAGAAGGGAGAGAGGAAGGGGAGAAAGAGGGCGAGAGTAAGAGAGAAAGAGAGAGAGAGAGAGAGAGCGTATAACGAATGTGAATGAAGAAAAGAAAAAAAAAAATATATATATATACATATATATAAATATATATATATATATATATATATATATATATATAGAGAGAGAGAGAGAGAGAGAGAGAAAGAGAGAGTGAGAGAGAGAGAGAGAAAGTATTCATTTTATAAAACCTTCACGATTCGTTTCTAACCGGGTACCGTTCCAAAAGCCCCTGACTGCTAAACGACACGTGATCGCCTTACTCTCTTTTCCACATGCCTAACCCTAACTATAAATTCTAACCCTTTTCCACGTTCTGCCTATGTAATTTCACATTTAACTGTTGAATTCGTTATAACAACAAAGTGCCTATTTTCGTCCGGACACGCTTGGTTTCCGAGTCATAGGCCATAGAAAAGAATACTGGTCAGTATTCTTTATTGTAAAATCTCACACGTACAATGTGATATATATATATATATATATATATATAAAGAGAGAGAGAGAGAGAGAGAGAGAGAGAGAGAGAGAGAGAGAGAGAGAGAGAGAAGGCAGTGCAGTATTAGTGCAGTTCCAACGAAGGAAAAGTATATATGTAAAGGAGTAAGGCTACCAACACTTGTAAAAATTTTTTCAACATTTATTTATTATTTTGTTATTTTATCATTTTATAATTTTATATAACACGTTTCAAGCAGTGGTCCGCTTTCATCAGATATGTAAATCCATAAATTCTTCCCCCTTTGTCAGAAACATCGCTCATTGAATGTGAGGACTAAATGACAAAATAAGGGGAGCGAGAGTCACGAGGCTGCCGAAAGTAAACCCAAGTTAATCACTTTCTACTCTCCTAAATATTAGAATAATACTCGCCCCAAGACGGGTAAAAGTAATTCCCATAACAAAACAGTTTTGCACCACTTCTATGTCCGTTCTAAACCTTGTGTCTAGAATCCTTATTCCAATTTTGATCAAAATCCATTAATACAATACCTATTGTTATGTATGGTTAAAAGTAAACGTTCCCACCTTACCCATAGGTGAGAGGGTGAAATTGTGGCTTCATACCTTTCCCAACGCTATTAATGCGTAAGTTAACACAGTCGATCAAATAGGATTTGATCTTGATGTATGTAAAATAAAATATGTTAGCACCCTCCCCCCCTCCCCCTCCCCTATTCCTTCAGTCTCTCTCGGTAAAGAAAACGTTTTCTTTTGCTCTTATTGAAGTATTCCTTGGATGGTGGGATGGGCTTGCAGATGTTGACATAAATATAAATGCGTCCTATTGTAACGTTGCCGTGACCATGATGGATATGCCTTAACCCCAGCAAACCGAGACGGTAACTTAAGCAGAACCGACTTAAGCAAGAAAACACGTGTTGACGGGCGCGTCTCGCCGAACGAAACAGATTGACACGTGGAACTGTTCGTAAGACACACACACACACACACACACACACACACACACACACACACACACACACACACGCGCACGCACCCCCCCCACACACACACCCACACACACACACTAATACCGACAACTATTTCTTTATGAAAATCACACTTAATTACAGAAAGTCCAAATAACTTTCTTCTCCATCTCTCGGGAACATTATCGTAGTCTACTAATACTAATCCAGCAGTGACAATGTGGGTAAAGTCATAGAATATAAAATATGAATTTAAATAAGGCTACGCTCAGATTGGCATCCTTAAATGCGTTAGATAAAAGGAAGTTTGAGTGGCGAAAAGAAGCCAGCGGTGGAAGAAACGAAGTTAAAAACAGCGCGAAATGGAACGAATTACACACACACACACACACACAATACATATATATATATATATATATATATATATATATATATATATATATATATACAGAGAGAGAGAGAGAGAGAGAGAGAGAGAGAGAGAGAGAGAGAGAGAGAGAGAGAGAACTTGAATGGCCACACTGGAAGTAATTTTAATACTCACTGAAGAGAACTTGAATGCCTACTAGACACTGCCCTCGAGTGTCTTCGGTCTCTATGTACAAGGGTTTGTCAGGACAACCTGGCATGAGGATAGTTCCTCCTAAAAGTAAACCTTGACCAAATATTCAAAACAACATGGTATTCAAAGCCCATATTCTAAGTAAAATGAAAATAACTTTTTTCCAAATTATAAAGAATGTGTTTTTCTTTTGAAAAGTCACAAAATCTGTGCTTCGAGCGTCGCCATCTTGTTTAAGGGAAACGCGTTTTAATTCAATCAACTTAATACAAGTTGATTTTTAATAATTTCCGCTTTTCATTATTTTCTTTCACAACCCGTCCCGACATTACTTTCTTCTTCTTCTTCTTCTTCTTCTTCTTCTTCTTCTTCTTCTTCTTCTTCTTCTTCTTCTTCTTCGTTTCCTTCTTCTTCTTCTTCTTCTTTTTCGTTTCCGTCTTCTTCTTCTTCTTCTTCTTCTTCTTCTTCTTCTTCTTCTTCTTCTTCTTCTTCTTCTTCTTCTTCTTCTTTTTGACTGAAAGTAATAAAACAACTAAGTATCTATTTCTTCATTTCTTTCTTTTTGCTTTTCTTTCTTTCTCTTCTTTTTTCTTTTTTTCTTTTCCGTTTCTCCCTTTCTATGGTTACGTACTTCTTCTCCAATTAATATTCAATGTTTTTTTTCTCGTTTATCTTCTTTTATTTCGTTTTTCGTTCATTTATTCTTTATTTCCATCTTATCAGGTTTTTCTTTCTTTCTTTTCGTCTTTATTTCTATTTCCTTTTTCTTTCTTTTTTTCCTTTCCTTTTTCTTTTTCTTCTTCTTCTTCTTGTTCTTCTTCTTTATTCTTCTTCTTCTTCTTCTTCTTTTTTTTCTTCTTCTTCTTCTTCTTCTTCTTCTTCTTCTTTTCCTTCTTTTTCTTCTTCTTCTTCTTCTTCTTTTTCTTCTTCTTCTTCTTCTTCTTCTTCGTTTCCTTCTTCTTCTTCTTCTTCTTCTTTTTTGCTTCCTTCTTCTTCTTCTTCTTTTTCTTCTTCTTTTTCTTTTTCTTCTTCTTCTTCTTCTTCATTTTCCCTTTTCTACTTTTTTTTTCCTTTCCTCCTTTTTATTCTCTTTTTCTTTCTTTTCTTCTTTTTTCTTTCTTTTCTTTTTCTTTCTTTTTTCTTTCTTTATATTTCCTCTTTCTTTTGATTTCTGTTTTTCTTTCTGTTTTTTCTTTCCTACTTTTTTTCTGTCTTTGCTTCTATGTTTTTCTTTCGATTTCCACTTTCTTTCTCTTTGTTTATCAGTCTTTCATTCGTATCGCTTTTTCTTTCTTTCTTTCTTTCTATTTTTCTTTTTCCTTCTTATTTCTTGTTTCTTTTTGTTTCTTTTTCTTTCTGTATTTCTATTTCCTTTTTATTACTCTTTTCTCATCATTCATTGATTTTTTTATTTCCGTTATTCTTTTTTTCTCTCTTTCTTTCTTTCTTTTTTACTTTTTTCTTTCTTGTTTCTGCCTTTCCTTCCATTTCCTTTTTCTTTCTTTCTTTCTCTATTCTTTATAAGTCTCCTTTGTTGTCTTACTTTTCTTCATGACTTCCTCTCTTTGTTCTTTGTTTTTTTAAAATTCTTTCTCTCCTTATCAGACTTTCACTCGTATGATCTTGTCTTTCTTTCCGTTTTCCTTATTGTTATTCAAAAGTGCGCCCCCCCCCCTTTCAACCAGTGTCAATATGAAACATTCGGAATTAAACAATTTAGTTTTGCTTCAACAACCCGCTGGAATCCTAAGACTTGCCCCCCCCCCCCTCATACACCACGTTACAATCTCAATTTTCTTAGTAAGAGTTGAAGACTCACGCCTTCAACGAAACAACAAAAAAATCATTCATTTCCCGCCTTTTTTTACATACTTGTAGATGCGTTCAAGCATTTTTATAAGAGGCTCTGTCCGTCGGCCTTCTGTCGGCCAGTCTGTCACGTTTAGTTTTTAAATAGCTTTTACGTCAGGCTTAAGTATCAAATACATTTTCCGTTGGTCTGTCACGCTTAAGTTTGAAATATAATCTTCGTCGGTCTGTCACGCTTAGGTTTATGCTATTAAAAAAAAAATAAGTTCAACCAATTATTGTAGATGATGCCAGGCTAGGCAGTAAAGACGGTCGTGCTTATAATCTTGTGAGACATGTAATGAAGGAACACAATTGATTGCCTTCAAAAAGGCACGACTGTAAATAGTGCTTTATATTGCCAACCCCTTGCGCAAATGAAAACGAAAGACGTGAAATCAGATAAGCTTTTAATCTTCCGGGGTCATCTTTCAGCTGGACAACGCAAGTCCTAAGAATTATTGAAAACATCAATCAATTTTATATAATTTTGGTTATTCGGACTACTGTTCTCATCTTGAGTGTTATCATCACAACGTTTTCGCCGCTGTAACCTCCGACCTTCTTCAGGTGTATCTCTTCGAACTCGGTAATATTTCTGAAAGGCTCGAAGAGATACACCTGAAGAAGGCCGGAAGTTACAGCAGCCGGAACGTTGTGATGATAACTATATTTATCTACCTCCCACAAGGCAAGATGTGACACAAGGTCGGGAAAGTGGGATTAGATAAGCCAGGGCTCGAGGTGAGTATTCTGGCCATTTAAAAATTGCCTCAGACAGTAAGCAATAAACTTACTCCTCCCCAAAGAGGGGAGGTGAAGCCTGGGCGGGTTCACCTCCTAAAACTGCACAGGACCAACAACCCCCAATAGACCGGCGTAAATCCAGACCCAATGCCCGGACGATACTGGTTTATTAGGTGGGGTAAAAATACCCCTGAATAAGAAATGTAGTCCGAATAATCGAAATTATACGAATTATCTCAAAAATTGAGAAATATCAATCAATTTGGTTGTGAACAGCTGCCACATTAGCCATAGAGTCCAGATATGATACATTACCTGATTTCTACTTGTTTTATCTCCTCAAAGGATTTCCGCGTGGAACCAAATTTTGAAGTGAAGAAAACTTCTGCCAGAAGATTTCTCTGCTGAAGACAACGGTTTCCTTTTTACGATGGGAAAATGTCTTTTAAAGAATGGAGACCAAAAAAAGTAAACCATATTTCTTGAAATGTTCAATATTTGAACATTCTTCATGGCCGTAATTATATCTTCTTTTTGGAGTGGATGATGAAGATGGTTTTTATCCTGTTGCTTCAAATCTTCTGTTAACGTTTTGATCTAAGGATTCTGAAGAGAAAGAATTTGGATGTATTTCAGAGAAAGAAAAATCACATTTACATACAAAGAGGATATATATATATATATATATATATATATATATATATATATATATATATATATATTTATTTATTTTATACGTACATAAAAGTAATCTATGGACACGTGTTTCTGGCTCACAGCCGTCATCAGCATGGCTAACTTAGACGTTCTACCACTGGACCAAGATGCCCTGTCTAGAAATATGTACGATTTTTATCACCTAAATATTTAATGTATTTTTATGTAATTATTTTTATTGGTGATTGTAGCGTTCGTTGTTATTTTGCTTACTATTATTTCGATTGTCTCACTTTCCTAAGTGATTAAGATGCAGAAAATTGCATTATTAGTCGCCCTAAACTTCATAGGGTGTATTTTTTCCGTTAATATATATTTTTATTAATTTTATACGTACATAAAAGTGGACACGTGTTTCTGGCTCACAGCCGCCATCAGCATGGGCTAACTTAGACAGAGATCGAACCTTCGATATTGATGTTTGTAGTCCAGCGTTCTACCACTGGACCAAGACGCTCCGTCTAGAAATGTGTACGATTTTTATCACCTAGTATAATAGTCAGCAAAATAACAACGCATGTCGGTACAGCATGAAGGGAATTCCAGAAGCCGGCAGCACTAGGAAATAAGCTATTGGAGTAGAAGGCTCACCGGCATCTGGGGACCTACACAGTTGATGGATGGGATTTAGCTGATTGTCGGGTTGGTCTAGTTCATCGGAGCACCCCCCCCCCATTGAAGTATTTGTAAAACAGGCACAAGGATGCAACATTGCGGTAATGGGACAAACGCTGGAGCTTGGTGGATAGTGAGGGACCTATTAAGTTGGCACCTCGTTTTTGGACCTTCTAAGAGGAAGAGATTAGTGGATGATGCACAAGCCCAGATGTGACAACAATACTCCATGCATGGGCGGATGGTGGCCTTTTAGAGATATAGGATAATGTCAGGTGTGAGAATTTACTAGCACGGTAGAGAGAGCTCACCTTCGTTGAAGCAGCAACCTTCCTATTTATCTACGTCCCACACAGTAGAATGTGACACAAGGTCGGAAAGTGGGAATGCACTCCAGAGGTGGAGTGCTAGGGGCTTTTAAAAAAATTGCCTGGGCAGAGTGCCTCAGACATTAAGCACTAAACACAATCCTCCCCAAAGAGGGGAGGCAAAGCCTGGGAGCGCCACTTCCCAGAACTGCACAAGACAGACCCATTGACCGGCGTAAATCCAGATCCGAAGATCCAGACAATACCAGTATGGGGTGCAGCATCCATCGGAACAGATACTACACTTTGATCTTAGCCGAATGGCCAAGAAAGCAGCAGCCTTGGCAATGTCTTCAATGTATTTATTCCAATTCATGTTATCTGTGAATGTTTGGCCGAGGAGTTTGAATGCTAAACTCTAAGGTAGGGTGTTATTTACCATGTCAATCGGTGGATGAAGAGGTTTCTTGTAGTTATTGAAGGAAAGGAGTTTTTCTCCTAGATTGATTACACAACCAAGGCTCGAGAGTCTAGTCTACCCAACTATTTAATCCATAGCTGAAGGAAAGGTATATGAATTAATAGCTTTCCCAAGAGTATTAGTGAAAGACATTCTGAAGATGGGGTACCGTTGCCACATCAGGGGAGGTGCCGCTCACTTGACAGAGTACGAAATCGACTTCGTAAACTAGTGGGTGTGTGGGGTGATCTCTTATGATCTCTACGCCCCCTTTTCTCACAGAAGAGACGTTGCTAGTCTTTCTCTACTCTATCGTTATTTCCATGGAAGGTGCTCGACTGAGCTCCAATCTCTTCTCTGCATCCCTTTTCTCACAGAAAGGACGTTGCTAGTCTTTCTCTACTCTATCGTTATTTCCATGGAAGGTGCTCGACTGAGCTCCAATCTCTTCTCTTCTCTGCAGTCCCTTTCCCACAGAAGAGACGTTGCTAGTCTTTCTCTACTCTATTGTTAATTTCATGGTATCTGCTTGACTAAGCTTCAATCTTTGGTTCCCATTCCTCTTGTAACACATTCACAGCGACAACTCGTCTCCCTACCACTACTACAAAACACTTTATTTTCCTTTATTCCTCTTTTACCTAAAACCAAACGGAACTACCACATGGTCGTTTTCAAGTCCACTGTCAACAAATAGTTGTTGCAACTGTCCTCTTATGTAATCAAACCCTTCACATCTCACCCATCGTTTCAAATCCTTCATAAATCTATCATAAAACTAACAATGTCGTTTACCATGTAGCAGATTACATGAATTAACTATTTTCTGTCAGTCTACTGGAGTTGTGATTCGACTTGGCGAATCATTGTAATCATCGCCTCTTCACCAGGTGCGCGTATGCATGTAACAAGATTCACATGCGATCGCTAAAGCCAGATCACGTGATTGACACGAACGTTTCAGTTCGTGATTGTTTCCAAACAAAACAAGATGTAATCCTGCAATTCTCTGCTGTCGGCCCAGCAGAGAATCGACGAACTCCGGGAAAAAGATTATTTCATCTGCATAAAACTATTACCCGCCTGTTCAATTGTATTACGTCATGAAGAAAAGTTACACAAACCAAAGCATCTATCTCTGTTTAGTTCTCGTCATTATCCCACTTGAAAATAAACTTTCACTCATCTAAAATTGGTAACCCTTACGTGATTCATAACACGCAATAATTATGAACATTTGTTTATCTACATACGTATACGCTTCATCCTTCGGAATGATCAGTCTCTCTCTCCCCCCCCTCTCTCTCTCTCTCTCTCTCTATCTCTCTCTCTCTCTCTCTCTCTCTCTCTCTCTCTCTCTCTCTATATATATATATATATATATATATATATATATATATATATATATAATCCAGGCTAGGTAAACATTCACAGGATAGTAATCCAAAGAATTTCAACCGGGCTTATAAAAAGTGCTGAATATCAAATAGAGCTTTTATATATAGTTATTATTTTATTCATGCAGACATGTACAAAATCTGCGACACTGGCCTATGCCGATGTTATCGATCAACAGCTGTTATAAACTGAGATCTCATCAGGCAGAGTTAAAATACGATCTTAACCTTAGATCATAATTGGAAAGAACCAAATACAATCTAATGTTAAGATCAGATTTTAACTCTGCCTGATGAGATCTCAGTCTATAACAGCTATTGATCGATAACATCGACATGCCAGTGTCGCGCGCGCACACACACACACACACACACACACACACACACACATATATATATATATATATATATATATACATATGATAATTTTATTTACACAGACATGTACAAAATCTGCTACACTGGCATGTCGATGTTATCGATCAACAGTTACTATAAACTGAGATCTCATCAGGCAAAGTTAGAATCCGATCTTAACCTCAGATTATATATATATATATATATATATATATATATATATATATATATATTATACACTCTCTTTCTGTCCATGATGGGATCACGTATGTGATGGATGCAACTAACCAATAACGATACGGTTAACCAACACGGATGTATTTAACCATCTGTGATGTACTTCACCATCTGTGATGTAATGAAACGGCGTTGTTCTTAATAAACCCATATTGCACACTTTTTTTCTGTCTTTAAAAGAGAAGACTATTTAATGATTTCCGTTCTGGCGATCCACCAGCGCAACCCACGTGACATAAGATGCGCACGACAAAGGACGGGGGGGGGGAGATCGGCGAACACCGTAGGAGTTTTGAATTGTGTAGTAAATCAATAACTTGTAAGTCTAGCTGCCCTTATTTCCTTCTTTTAGTCTTCGCATTCCATGAGAGATGTTTCTGACAAAGGGGGAAGAATTGCTGTTTTCTGGGTCGGAATCCATCTAACACTTATCATTGGTCAGTTGTTGACCTTCAAGTAGTATTTTTTTAGCTTCTTACATTAAGTGGCTTCATGTCTTGTCTGGAGCGATTTCCATAAAAAAATTGCGCCGGAGTTCGACAGGCTCGGTTAGGTATGCGATGTAGCTAAGAACACAATGCTCGTATGAAATAAGAATGCCACAAAAGTAAACTGATGTTCAATAGTTTAACATTCGAATGAGACGGGTCTGATACCCTTTTAATTGCTGTTAGTCACGGCGGAGAATGGCGCATCTTTACTGTCTGGGATTCGTGGAAAAATGAAGATTTTATAGTCTTTGTTTTTTTTTTTGGTGTCAATTCGAGTGGTCCAGTAATTGGTCACATTAAAACGTCTGGGCCAATCAGATTAAGTGATTTGAAACCTCTGTCAGCCCTTAACGAAACAAGGGAGACAACCCACTTGTCTAGATGCTACATATATTTTTCTTATGAAATCTGGATCCGCACTCCTCACCCCCCCCGCTACGTGTAAGATAACAACTTATGTTTAATTAATCGTATACAATGAATCGTTTCTGATCGTTATTGTGCTTCAGAATAAAATGACCCAAAGTGTGTTGATTTGTCGTGAAACGGATAAGCAAACAAACAACAGAAAGCGACATCTGGCGTCCAGGGTATCACGAAAAACCCCCTTCGTCCTTTTTGGATGGTGACCCGTTAGAGATTTGTTTTTAATCATGATTAAGCGTTAGTCATGTAACAAAAAAGAAACAGGTGGTTTCCAGCAGTTTCGCCGAGTTCCTTACGGGGTTGACATAGATTCAAGTAAATAAACCTTACACTCTCTATTTTTAACATTTTGCAAAGAAGGCAATTTTTTTTTTTTATTATGTCTAAAAACAAACTTTAATTGTAACTGTCGGGATTACTCATGCGCCGAATATAACGGCTTTTCATTAAGCTATAAATAACTTTTTTGTAATTCCGATCCACACAACATTTAGCATTAGTAGTTTTAGAAATATTGCCGTGTCTGACAAACCCGGTATCCTAAGGGTTAGGGTTAGGGTTAGGGTTAGGGTTAGGATTAGGGTTAGGGTTAGGATTAGGGTTAGGGTTAGGATTAGGGTTAGGGTTAGGGTTAGGGTTAGGGTTAGGGTTAGGATTAGGGTTAGGGTTAGGATTAGGGTTAGGGTTAGGGTTAGGGTTAGGATTAGGATTAGGGTTAGGGTTAGGATTAGGGTTAGGGTTAGGATTAGGATTAGGGTTAGGGTTAGGGTTAGGATTAGGGTTAGGGTTAGGGTTAGGGTTAGGGTTAGGGTTAGGATTAGGGTTAGGGTTAGGATTAGGGTTAGGGTTAGGGTTAGGATTAGGGTTAGGGTTAGGATTAGGGTTAGGGTTAGGGTTAGGGTTAGGGTTAGGGTTAGGATTAGGGTTAGGGTTAGGATTAGGGTTAGGGTTAGGATTAGGGGTAGGGTTAGGATTAGGGTTAGGGTTAGGATTAGGATTAGGGTTAGGATTAGGGTTAGGATTAGGGTTAGGGTTAGGATTAGGGTTAGGATTAGGATTAGGGTT
>OY744538.1:5638111-5650611 GCA_963556195.1 Sepiola atlantica
TAAATTATTTCGACCCTTTAATTAGGTCCCCTCAGACGTATAGACAACCACATCAAAAAAACAATTTGGTCTTTTGACGTCGTTGTTTATACGTCTGACGAGACCTAATTAAAGGGTCGAAATAATTTATAATGTATACAACCTTAATGTGTGTATAGTTTTCTATTTTATAATAATTCTGTTTTGCTCTGTTTAAAGGTACATTGAGCTCTTTTATTCAGATTCTTAACGCAATATTGAAATCTCTCTCTCTCTCTCTTTCTCTCTCTCTCTCTCTCTCTCTCTCTCTCTCTCTCTCTCTATATATATATATATATATATATATATATATATATATATATATATATATATATATGCAGCAAGTTATTATTTAAGCAGACGTTGTTGAATGACACGGAATTTTCACGTTGTTGACTTTTTTAGTGATATTCTCGATGAGTCGAGCAAGCTTTCTGGTCTCCGGTGGCAGCCGGTATGATATGGCTCCAAGTGTTCGACGAAAAAAACAAACAAAAACAAACAAACAAAAAAGACTGACTGCTGATCGCTATCGGGCAATCGCTACGTTGAAAGAACTTTACACAGAAAAGACGGTAAAAAGATATTCTTAGATATACACACGCATATACACTAAACTCTAACCCTAATCCTAACGCATATACAAAACGACGGATTTCAGGGTCAAGCACGGATTTCAGGGTCAAACGCCATATTTTGTTGCCCTCGTGTCTTACACAGTTTATAATTTCCGCCCAGACGTTGGTTTAAAAAACTGTCATTTTCCCTCCTTAACGTTTTTTTTGTTTCTGACCCTTCACTACTCAGCCCCCTGATCGCTCATTCATTCATCAACCACTCATTGCGTTCACTTCCTCCTCTGAATTTGAACAGCCATCTTCGTCTACATCCATTTCCCCCACTTGTCGCTTTTTGTATCTTTCATCTGTCAGCACGAACTTTCTGCTATATATACTAGCAAACATATGCTTACTCCGCCGGTCGCATATTTTAGCTAGTAAATGTGATGCCCACTTCAAATCTCTCAATGCGTGGTAACGTGAGTTTGAGGGTCAACAGCCTGAGATGTCATCATTCAAACACCTAACTTTCACAGATAACATGAATTGGAATAAATGCATTGAAAACATTGCCAGGGCTGCTGCAAAGAAGGTGGCCTCCCTCTACCGTGCTAGTAAACTTCTCACACCTGACATTATCCTATATCTCTACAAAGCCAGCATCCACCTATGCATGGAGTATTGTTGCCACATCTGGGCTGGGGCATCGTCCACTAGTCTCTCCCTCTTAGACAAGATCCAAAAAAGAGTCGCCAACTTGATAGGCCCTTCACTATCCACCAACCTCCAGCCTCTGTCCCACCGCCGCAATGTTGCTTCCTTGTGCCTGTTTTACAAGTACTTTAAAATAGGATGAGCATGTGTGTGCCTTCAAAATAAAATTATTTCCTAATCTTCACTTTTTCTCAATTTTCATGAATTATCGTGTACCTTACCCTATATATATATATATATATATATATATATATATATATATATATATATATATAATCCAGGTGGGGTAAAAATCCACAGGGTAGAAATCCAAAGGGTAGAAATCCAAAGGGAATCAAACCGGGCTTATAAAAGAGTGCTCAATAAAAATATAGAGCTGTATTGTGAATTTTTTTTATTCAAACATGTACAAAGTCTGCTACACTGGCATGTCGATGTTATCGATCTACAGCTATCAAGAGCTGAGGTCTCATCAGGCAAAAGTTTTTTTTGTGATCCAACCCGGTCGATGAAATCCAAGAAGAATGGAGCTAAGCAAAAAGAAGGTGGAATAATAGTCATGTGACCAATTATTTAAAAATATTGGCTGTTAGAAAAGTTTAATTTTACAATAATTCATATTTTTATTTTTATTCAACGCTAAGCTGGGGTAGGGGGCGAGGGAAAGGAAAAGAAGGGAAATGAGAAGAGAAATAAAGAAAAGTAGAAGGGGTGTTAGGGGTGGGTGTCTATAGCCATTTAAAAGTTGTTCGCGGCGAGAGGGGGTTAGTAGTCTAGCCCGACGCCATGACACGCGACGGATATTTTGCAAGTGGGATTTTGTCGCATATCAAAGGAATGGGGATATTTCGACCGATTTAATATGGACAGCTAATTTCAACGATAAAATCTTAAAGTAATATTTAGTTTAAATTATTATTGGTGGTAAATAAATGTATTTTAATTCTAGATAATATTTAATAAAATATAGTGGTGATTATTTTTAGTAAAAATCGTATGTAGATTTATAACAATATTATTAATACATTATATTATTATATTTCGACCTATTAACATTTAGTTTTAATTATTTTGGTGATAAATAGATGCATTTTAATTCTAAGTAATATTTAGTAATGACTTAATAAAACATAGTGGCAATTACTTTTATTTTTAGTAAAAGTCATATATGAATTAATGGCAGTGGTATTAATAAATGTTATTATTAGTTGTGATTGTATTAATACTTGTCAGAAGATTAAAGATAATATTGGCGGTAACGTGTTTTAGTTAAAATTGTTAAAAAGAAATTATGGTCCATGGGTGGGGGGACTAAAAATGGTGGGAGCAGTAATTTTAAGTAATGTAAGTAATATATAATTTTAAAGATGATTTTGGTAAAATGTAGTTGACTTTTGTGGGATTTTGTAAATTAAATATTAAATATTTTTGGCCAAGATTAAGTATATGGGGAATAGTATACACACATACAAACGCATACACGCACATACATATAAATATATATACATATATGTATATGCATACAAAGATATTCACACATGCACCCATATGCATATACATATACATGAACACACAGATACATATACATACATACATACATACACATACATACATACATACACATATATACATACATATACTTACAAATTTCATAAGTTTGAGGGTCATAAGTGCTCTTCCTCTAGAGTGCTGACTTATCAAATCTCACTTTCTGACCGTGTGTCACATTTTACCACTGGGAGGTAGATAAATACCTACTTTAATAGGAAATGTGTTATGTGTATTGTCATTGTTTTTTATTGATTGTACTTTTTTGCACATGGCACGGAAGATACCCGTACTAATGAGTTTTCAAACGTATTTTTTAAGCGTATTTTTAAGTGTATTTTTAAAGCGTATTTTTAAGCGTGTTTTTAAAGCGTATTTTTAAGCGTGTTTTTTAAGCGTATTTTAAGCGTATTTTTAAGCGTGTTTTTTAAGCATATTTTTAAGCATATTTTTAAGCGTATTTTTAAGCGTGTTTTTTAAGCGTATTTTTAAGCGTGTTTTTTAAGCGTATTTTTTAAGCGTATTTTTTAAGCGGATTTTTTAAGCATATTTTTAAGCGTGTTTTAAAGCGTATTTTTTAAGCGTATTTTTAAGCGTGTTTTAAAGCGTATTTTTTAAGCGTGTTTTTAAGCGTATTTTTTAAGTGTATTTTTAAGCGTGTTTTTAAGCGTATTTTTAAGCGTATTTTTAAGCGTATTTTTTAAGCGTATTTGTAAGCGTATTTTTTGAGCGTATTTTTAAGCGTATTTTTTAAGCATATTTTAAGCGTGTTTTTCAAGCGTATTTTTAAGCTTGTTTTTAAGCGTATTTTTCAAACGTATTTTTAAGCGTGTTTTAAGCGTATTTTTTAAGCGTATTTTTAAGCGTGTTTTTAAGCGTATTTTTAAGCGTATTTTTAAGCGTATTTGTAAGCGTATTTTTTAAGCGTATTTTTAAGCGTATTTTTTAAGCATATTTTTAAGCGTGTTTTTCAAGCGTATTTTTAAGCGTGTGTTTAAGCGTATTTTTCAAACGTATTTTTAAGCGTGTTTTAAGCGTATTTTTTAAGCGTATTTTTAAGCGTATTTTTAAGCGTATTTTTAAGCGTATTTTAAAGCGTATTTTTAAGCGTGTTTTTTAAGCGTATTTTTCAAACGTATTTTTTTAGCATATTTTTTAAGCGTATTTTTTAAGCGTATTTTTTAAGCGTATTTTTAAGCGTGTTTTTAAGCGTATTTTTAAGCGTATTTTTTAAGCGTATTTTTAAGCGTGTTTTTAAGCGTATTTTTAAGCGTATTTTTAAGCGTATTTTTTAAGCGTGTTTTTAAGCGTATTTTTTAAGCGTATTTTTAAGCGTGTTTTTAAGCGTATTTTTAAGCGTATTTTTAAGCGTATTTTTTAATGGTATTTGTAAGCGTATTTTTTAAGCGTATTTTTAAGCGTATTTTTTAAGCGTATTTTTTAAGCGTATTTTTCAAACGTATTTTTTAAGCGTATTTTTTAAGCGTATTTTTAAGCGTGCTTTTAAGCGTATTTTTTAAGCGTATTTTTAAGCGTATTTTTAAGCGTATTTTTCAAACGTATTTTTTAAGCGTATTTTTTAAGCATATTTTTTAAGCATATTTTTTAAGCGTATTTTTTAAGCGTGTTTTTTTAAGCGTATATTTTAAGCGTATTTTTAAGCGTGTTTTAAGCATATTTTTAAGCGTATTTTTAAGCGTATTTTTAAGCGTGTTTTTAAGCGTATTTTTTAAGTGTATTTTTAAGCGTGTTTTTAAGCGTATTTTTAAGCGTATTTTTAAGCGTATTTTTTAAGCGTATTTGTAAGCGTATTTTTTAAGCGTATTTTTAAGCGTATTTTTTAAGCATATTTTAAGCGTGTTTTTCAAGCGTATTTTTAAGCTTGTTTTTAAGCGTATTTTTCAAACGTATTTTTAAGCGTGTTTTAAGCGTATTTTTTAAGCGTATTTTTAAGCGTGTTTTTAAGCGTATTTTTAAGCGTATTTTTAAGCGTATTTGTAAGCGTATTTTTTAAGCGTATTTTAAGCGTATTTTTTAAGCATATTTTTAAGCGTGTTTTTCAAGCGTATTTTTAAGCGTGTGTTTAAGCGTATTTTTCAAACGTATTTTTAAGCGTGTTTTAAGCGTATTTTTTAAGCGCATTTTTAAGCGTATTTTTAAGCGTATTTTTAAGCGTATTTTAAAGCGTATTTTTAAGCGTGTTTTTTAAGCGTATTTTTCAAACGTATTTTTTTAGCATATTTTTTAAGCGTATTTTTTAAGCGTATTTTTTAAGCGTATTTTTTAAGCGTATTTTTAAGCGTGTTTTTAAGCGTATTTTTTAAGCGTATTTTTAAGCGTGTTTTTAAGCGTATTTTTAAGCGTATTTTTAAGCGTATTTTTTAAGCGTGTTTTTAAGCGTATTTTTTAAGCGTATTTTTAAGCGTGTTTTTAAGCGTATTTTTAAGCGTATTTTTAAGCGTATTTTTTAATGGAATTTGTAAGCGTATTTTTTAAGCGTATTTTTAAGCGTATTTTTTAAGCGTATTTTTTAAGCGTATTTTTCAAACGTATTTTTTAAGCGTATTTTTTAAGCTTATTTTTAAGCGTGCTTTTAAGCGTATTTTTTAAGCGTATTTTTAAGCGTATTTTTAAGCGTATTTTTCAAACGTATTTTTTAAGCGTATTTTTTAAGCATATTTTTTAAGCATATTTTTTAAGCGTATTTTTTAAGCGTGTTTTTTTAAGCGTATATTTTAAGCGTATTTTTAAGCGTGTTTTAAGCATATTTTTAAGCGTATTTTTAAGCGTATTTTTAAGCGTATTTTTAAGCGTATTTTTTAAGCGTATTTTTTAAGCGTATTTTTCAAACGTATTTTTTAAGCGTATTTTAAGCGTATTTTAAGCGTATTTTTAAGCGTATTTTTAAGCGTATTTTTTAAGCGTATTTTTTAAGCGTATTTTTTAAGCGTATTTTTAAGCGTGTTTTTAAGCGTATTTTTAAAGTGTATTTTTAAGCGTATTTTAAGCGTATTTTTGGATGTATTTTGAGATGTACTTTTTAAACGTATTTTGAAACGTGCTTGAAGACGTATATCTGTAGGTATTTTGAAATACGTTGAAATTCTTAAAAACGATATCCTTTCTGCCTAGATTCAAAACGGTTTTCACCTGTGAACATCCATCATCATGTTTCAGGAAAAATAAAACTCTGTAAACGCACGATACAGCTATAACGTATTTTATGGTATAAAATCCTACATTTGAAACACTTTAAATGTGGAATTAAAACACACACACACACACACACACACACACACATATATATATGAAGAGTTCGAATGCAAAACGCGATAAACGCCATTTTCAAAATTAAGAAACAATCACTACAAAAAGCGTTCGATTTCAACACTCGACGACACCCCAAAAATCATGTTTTACATAATATGATACTGGCAACATTTTGTCTGTTTTTCAATTAAAATAAGCTTTTAGGCAAAGGCTACAAATTTATATATTCGCCATTTTATTGTTTCATGTAATCAATTTAAACGAATTGGATTTATCGCGTTTTGCATTCGAACTCTTCATATATGTATATATATATATATATATATATATATATATATATATATATATATATATATATATATATATATATATATATTACACAAGAAAATAAAAATAAACAAAAAAGTAATAAAAAGCTCAGAAGTCAGATCATTTCTTGGTTTACTTATAACCCCTTTCCGTTTTAGTCTTTGAGTACAGCCCGGTGTGGGGCCCAAGACGTGCCCCAAGCCAATCGGCCTCCAAATATAAGCTGAGATCAGCAGGACTAAATACCCCCCTACGCAAAACCCCGCCCTGCCTTATGCCACACTAACCCGCCCCTAGCAAACCTCTTCCCTTCATTTTCTTTTTTTGGTTACCAATTCTGTCGACCTATCTTTGACCCCACAAGTTAATTCTTTCGGCAAAGTCTACCCACACGCTGTCGCTTGATTTATGTATTTATGTTTTTTGAAATTGTTTTTTTTTTTTTGAAACGGGTGCAGTAAAAACAGGACTTTTTAGAGAAATGGAAAATTTGACATTGAAGAAGGAAGGGTAGTTGAATGGGATGCCACAAACCGAAGTAATACAAAGAAAGAAAGAAGGAAAACGCCACAAGTAAAGAAAGAAAACATATCAACATTAACATAAAGAGCGAGAGAGAAAGAGAGAGAGAGAGAGAGAGAGAGAAAGAAAGAGAGAGAGAGAAAGAGAGCGGAGAGAAAGAGGGAGAAAGAGAAAGAGAGAGAACGAAAGAAAGAGAGAGAGAAAGAGAGAGAGAGAGAAGAGAAAGAGAGAGAGAGAAAGAGAGAGAGAGAGAAAGAGAGAGAGAGAGAAAAAGAGAGAGAGAGAGTGAGAGAAAGAAAGAGAAAGAAAGAAAAAAGGAAAGAAAGAAAGAAAGAGAGATAGAAAGAAAGAAATAAAGAGAGAGAGAGAAAGGGAGAGAAAGAAAGAAAGAAAGAGAGAGAGAGAGAAAGAAAGAGAGAGAGAAGGAGGAAAAGAGGAAAAGAGATCCATTGATAGCTGTTTCGTCGACGTCGACTCATCAGCGTTGCTAGATGTATGGAGTGTGTTCACGCCGAGATTCGAAACTCGAACGACCAATCAGATACGAATTTGACCAATTACTTAACTTCCTTCGTCAACAAATATTATCGCCACTAATAATAAACAAACATGAAATGGCTTTATGTATTGTCTCTGTGTTTACATAGATTTTCTTACACTTGCCGAAAACTCGACAAATCTATTCTTTACAGAGGATTATTACTTTATGCTAATATGAATAATTATTTCCTTCACCAGAGATCTTAATCTATAGATAGAGAGTGTATATATATATATATATATATATATATATATATATATATATATATATATATATATATATATATATATATATATATATATATATATAATGAAGGAGAATGGAAAGGAATTAGAGAAAGCAAAAGCCAAATCAAAATTCAATTCAAAAGTTCAAAGCAAGGTATATTCCGCAAAAAAGCCATTTTATTCAAGTTAAATTTTCCTTAAGCCAGGCTTTTCAAAGATCAAAATCTTATCATCAGAGGAAGTCGCTGGGATAGATAAGTTGGCATTGGCCAAGATTTAAAATTTGAAAAAATGAAATAAAATAAAAGTTGTAGGGAAAGAAACGTAGGGCAAAACTGTGCCAGGGTGCAAGCAAATGTCCGATTGCCAAAAAGTCCGGTGTCGAAGAGTCCAGCAGAGAGAATACGATGTAGATATGTAGGTCGTTAGAGGCACGAGAAGTAATGAGAGAAGTTTCAAAGTTAAAATCCAAGCAGCCACAACTTCAGGTACGGCGAAAATAGAAAATCCAGAAAGGGTAAAAAGTCCAATAAGAAGTACATTCGATGATGCAGGCAGGCGTCAGAGGAGATTAAGATGTAAAAATGTTCGCCATTAAAGAAACTTCCCGGGCAGAGATGACAAAGGAAAGTGTTTAAAGTGGAAAAAAGGGGCAGTGAGAATATTTAAAGTCTGCCCAGTTGAGAAAGCCGGCTATAAATGAAGAAAAGCAAAGACAGTGAAAACAAGAATATAATATGCGACCAGTGGGCAAGGGAGGAAACGGGTAAGTGGTGTGTGGGAGGAGAAAGGGACGGGTACGAGGAAAGGGAGGGGGGAGGAGAAAGGGAGCGATGCGGTGAAGGAATGCGGATAAAACTAAGAGTGTGAAAGTGGGGGGGGGGGTGAAACATAAAGTTGAAATTGGAAGTTAGCGCGAATTGGGATTCAACTAGAAAAGGGGAAGAAAGGAGTGGGGGTAAGTTAACGAATGTTAGGATAAGGGGTTAAAATATCAGAATATGTATAAGAACAGAGTTCGGGGTTTAGAAGTTTAATCAAATGACCTTAGATATAAACAATGAGGCAAAATATATATGAAGGGTAGGACTAGGAGAATGAGTTAAAATTTAAAAGAGTAAAGATAAAAAATAAAGATAAAAAATAGTATAAAAAGTAGAAATAAGAAAATAAAAGAATAAAGAAAGAAAAATAGATAATAAGATTAGTCTTAAGCTTGCAGGGAAAATTGAGGATTGACCGAAAGAATAAAAAATAAAAAAATTAAAAAATTAAAAAATAATAAGAATAAGATACTAATAATAGAATGAGGGAAAAGTCGATAAGATTGGAGCTCAAGAATGAAAATTAGAATAAGGAAAAAGAAAAAGGAAAAGAAGACCTAGAGAGGATATCCGGAATGGGAGTCTCCAAGGTACACCTCTTTATATATATATATATATATATATATATATATATATATATATATATATATATATATATATATATAGTCTAAAGAAGCTTTAGGTCATTTTAACAAAGAAAAAAAAAAGAAGAAAAGTAAAATGCAGTATAAATTCCCAGAGAAACTAACTAAATCCATATATATTAGTATAAATTTTTATTTATACAAACATTATTGGTTATATATGTGCATACATGTTTCGGTTGCACTTTTCCCAGAAAGTCAACCTCATCAGACCAAGAATTTTCGAGAAAATTGGTCTGATAAAGTTGACTTTCTGGGAAAAGTGCAACCGAAACATGTATGCACATATGTAACCAATAATGTTTGTATAAATAAAAAATTATACTTATAAACAGCTCTACTTGTTATTGAGCACTTTTTATAAACACTTGAGTTTCTACGGATTTACATTTACAGAAACTAATACAATACATGTATGATATATATATATATATATATATATATATATATATATATATATATATAGTCTAAAGAAGATTTAGGTCATTTTAACAAAAAAAAAAAAAGAAAAGTAAAATGCAGTATAAATTCCCAGAGAAACTAACTAAATCCAATATATTGCAGACTTAACATTCGTTGGAAAATTCATAAATAAAAATTTTTAAAAAGTAAATAAAATTAAAAAAGGGTGGGTTAAGTATCTAACAGTGAAACAAAAACCGGAGACCTTAAGCGTCTAATATTAACACGGGGATCATCAGCTGTTTACCATGTAACTGTTTCGGAGATTTAAAAACAGGACAGTTATAATATTCATGGCTCTCCAATGGTACTGATTAAACTACCATTTCCCCAATAATCAAGTGTCGAAATAATTCAGCTTAAAATGTCACTAATAAATAAATAAATAAATAAATAATAATAATAAAATAATAATAATAATAATATATTACCCTTAAGACTACCGTATGATATGGTAATTTGCATATCAAATAACATTAATTATAACAATAATAATAATAATAATGATAGCAAAAATAATAATAATAATACTATCTAAACACTATACCCAAGAACCATTCTGCAATATGGTAGCTAGCAATAAAATTATATAGGAATTAAAGTTGCATTAAAAAAAAAAAAAAAAATAAAAATAAATAATAAAAAAGCTTAAGTACCTTAGGTACCAGAAAGGTAAGTAGATAAGAGGAAGGAAACCTAGCCATACAGATCTAAATACACAATATATAGTCTAAAGAAGCTTTAATGCAGTTTAAATTCCCAGAAAAACAAACTAAATCCAAGATATATATATATATATATATATATATATATATATATATATATAATAAATGACGTAAGAAGCCCTTTTAACAATGCGTGAAAGATTTATTTCTTTTTTTTCTTTTTTTCCAATTAATTTCGAAGGATACAACCTGCATCATCAGAGATATTTTTTTTATAAACAAAAGTAGTTTGTTTATTTTGTATAAAAAAAATACATATATATATATCTGATGATGAAGGTTGTATCCTTCGAAATTAATTGGAAAAAAAGAAAAAAAAAGAAATAAATCTTTCACGCATTGTTAAAAGGGCTTCTTACGTCATTTATTACATTTTCATTCAATGCTTAAAAAAAAAAGAACGAACAATATCTAAAGAATTATATATATATATATATATATATATATATATATATATATATATATATATATATATATATTGTGTGTGTATTTAGGCAGTATATGTGTTCACAACTGTCTTTACCGTTGGGTTTTTCTTAACTAGTCACAACATTTTTACGTATTTAGAAAAGTAATTAACATTAACAAATATTAACCGTTAAACGTTAAAAAAATGATTGTTTAACGGTTAATACTCTGTTAATGTTAATTACCATACTAGACACTTTAAAATTATGTGACTAGTTTCGTAATGCACATTACTGATTGTGGCATGTTTATTTTTTTTAGGTAGTGTCAAAGGGATACAAAGTGAGTCTTCGGGAAAGTGTAGTGGTAGTCAAACCGATGTAACAATTAGTTTTATTATTATTGTCGGAGATACATTCTCCCATATGGCATTAAAACCGATATATTAAATTAGTTCTTCCTGGTGTGTTTTGAGTCAGATTCTCATCTTAAAGTCGTAAATTAGGTTTAGGGCTAAGTTAGGGTTAGGGTTAACTGTAAAAAAACCCTCAACAGTGAAGAAATAGTTGTAAACACATGATGCTGCCTAATGCTGGTGATCCTTTGATGAATCAAATCGAAAGTACTTGTGCAAAAAGAAAGAAAAATGGAACAAGAAACACAAGGAACGTACATACATCAATTTGATCAACATACTAGATGAACTATCAGAATGATTGAAATAAAAATAAAAAACTCAATCTTATCAAGCAAAAACACCCCGTGTTATTTAATAACGTTCCCCCCCTCTATCTCTCTATCTCTCTCTCTCTCTCGCTCTCTCTCTCTCTCTCTCTCTCTCTCTCTCTCTCTCTCTCTCTCTATATATATATATATATATATATATATATATATATATATATATATATATATGTATACTAGCGGGACCCGTGTAAATTACACGAAATGATGTTTTTAATACTAATTATCTTGTTCCTAACCTATACATGTTTGAATAAAATATGATAAGATTTGGACTTGTACAGGGTGGGCCAAAATAAGGGTCCTATCTTTAAATTTGAATAACTTGAATTTGAATAACTTCCACAAAATAAAAGTTAAACTCACCAAACTTTATGTGTGTGTAGACTGACCCTTCCGAGATTTTTTGAAATAAACAAAACAAATTTTAGCCGAAAAACACTTCTTAAAACTTACAAAAACTGAAGTATTGTTTTTTACACTGTTTTGAGTTTTTTAAGCAAAAATAATGTTTTCTAAATGAGGGTACGTTCCTTAGGGCTAATACGGCTCATGCTTGCTTCGGAAGGGGTCCTTTACTTATTCTAAGAAAATTTTTTTTTTAAATCAATAAATAAAAAAGTTATGAATTTAAAAAAATAGGACCCTTATTTTTGCCCACCCTATATATTTATTTTTAAAAAATCAACAATACATGAAACAATTTACAAAACTTCTTTATATACAATATTTCTAGTGAAGGTAATATTTCGACGACTAAACCTTATTTTGTAAATGTTATCGATTAAATTAAATTTGGCTCCAATTCATGAATATTTATTTACTCCTCTCCAGGAGTTAGGCACAAGGCCAGTTTTATCTTACTCCCACAAGTAAGATGTGACCCAAAGTCGGGTCGGGAAAGTGGGGTTTGAAAAGTCAGCGCTCGAGAAGGTGAGCACTCTGGCCATTAAAAATTGCCTGGGCAGCCCCGTGAGCATTCCCCGG
>OY744538.1:5653111-5655611 GCA_963556195.1 Sepiola atlantica
TATATATATTGAAAGTCAGTATACAAAATGTCATTTGCTTAAACTAATAGCAGAAGGCAAAATATGCAAAAGTGCTCAATGTAATTGTACAGAGCCATTAAGAAATTTAAAGGAAACGAGTGTCTCACTAGCGTGTCCGAAAGAGTTTTAAATTGGCTGCATGCTGACGTCAGGTGCCAGGATGTGCTGCAGGCAGTCATCAGGTGCCCGGATGTTCATCCGGTCTTTAGAGACGTTGGCGCATCTCCACAAGAGTCTCCGTCCGTTCGTCCGTCCGTCTGTCACGCTAAAATTCAGTTTGAAATAGGCTTTACATTCTTAAACGCGCAGGCCGAATAGACGCATGGTTCTAGGATCCGTTCTTATTTCCGTGTGGTCCCAACGCACATTCGCTAGTGTACCCGTAACTTATTATTACTGTACCCGTAACTTATTATTAGTGTACCCGTAACTTATTATTAGTGTACCCGTAACTTATTATTAGTGTACCCGTAATTTATTATTAGTGTACCCGTAACTTATTTTTAGTGTACCCGTAACTTATTTTTAGTGTACCCGTAACTTATTATTAGTGTACCCGTAACTTATTATTAGTGTACCCGTAACTTATTATTAGTGTACTCGTAACTTATTATTAGTGTACCCGTAACTTATTATTAGTGTACCCGTAACTTATTATTAGTGTACCCGTAATTTATTATTAGTGTACCCGTAACTTATTTTTAGTGTACCCGTAACTTATTATTAGTGTACCCGTAACTTATTATTAGTGTACCCGTAACTTATTATTAGTGTACCCGTAATTTATTATTAGTGTACCCGTAACTTATTATTAGTGTACCCGTAACTTATTATTAGTGTACCCGTAATTTATTATTAGTGTACCCGTAACTTATTATTATTTTTTTTCCGATTGTGTATCGAGTAATACACGACGATTACCAGTTTCAATTGGAAACGCGTGCAAGAGTTACGTTGAAAACTTGTTTTGTTTTTTCTTTCGTCCATGTGATGTTGAAAGTACATTTTTATTATGTCGGTAGTGGATCTTCTTTTCGTCATTTTATATTTGGTTAAACAAAATGATAGGAATCGCCGAAGCTTCCCAAATCCATACTAAGGGGGGGGGGGGAGAAGAGAAAGAAACTATTTGCTCAACAATATATTAAGTTTACTTCTACAAACGTTAAAGGATAACAAACGGATTTAATAGACAAAACGGTGAGTTACAGTGATCTGTAATTAATTTGTTTTCGATATTCATATCCTAAAATGAAATCTTACAACAGAGGTTTTCATTGACATACATTATAATATAGAATGAGTAAGACTAATTCCCCGAACTGAACAGTTTTGCACCACTTCTATGCCCCCTTACGAAGATTAAAATCACGATATGATGATACTAAACTTCATGTCTAGAATACTTATTGCATTTTGGTTCAGCATCTATTACATGGTTTTTATTCTAGAAAAAGTCTAAAATTTCAGGATTAAAGGGGTCTTAAGAACAAAATGAAATTCAGTGAATCTTATATAATGACTAGGGATCAAATTCAATGCAAATCTGAAATATTTGAATTTTCAAATAGGGGGTTGTGCCCGTATTATGTCCATCCCCAACTTTTAAATGCTCTAAATTAATTGAAATTTGAGTAATATTTATTGGGAGGGAACTAGAGGCAAATAAGAGAAATAAAGAGCAGAACAAAAAAAACTAATTGTGAATGTTCTGTTTTCAGTTTTAAAATATTTAACTGGTTTTGCAAACTCATATACCTGATTCAAATAATTTAACACGAGCTCAATGAATGAGCTGGCGCGTCACATTTTTTTCTCTCTCCCTCGCTTTCTCGCTCATGCTCTCTCTTTCCCTCTTTCACTCTCTCACTCTCTCGCAGACGTGCCGAATCCGTCGAAAGATTAACTTCCAGTTTTGTTACTAGGAATGCCGAGTTGTAAACGGAGCACGACGATAATAACCCGAGTCTGTGACATCCGTTGGGCGAATTGTGGATATCTAGAGACATATGATATTGGCAGGTGAGAGAAGTTTCCTAGCTCCGTAGAGGGAGCCCACATTCTTTGCAGTAAACTTCGAAGCAATTCTATATATTTATTACGATTTATTCTACTTAAACTATAGTCTTGGATTACTCGAACTACTGTTCTCATCTTGGCTGTTGTTTTTACAACGTTTCCGTCGATGTAACCTCCGGCCTTCTTCGGGTGTATCTTGTTGAACACGGAATCTGTACGGAATTTCCAACGGTACATTTTATTTAATCCACGGGTGTAGTTTTCTCTCGTTCCCTCAGCATGACCGGATATAAGTCTTAAGTAATTCGTAATTGTATTTTTAGTATCGCTCGTACCAGGGATTGAACCTTCAAACCTTAGAAGACTGCCACTTAGAACTGATTATTACGGTGTCCAAGGAGAGAGTACTTTGCGTCTGTATAGTCCGTTGTATGTTACGGTCTCATCCGAGAGAGTACCC
>OY744538.1:5663111-5680611 GCA_963556195.1 Sepiola atlantica
GTGTTTAACCGGCCCCCCACTTTTTAAGAGAGGCTCCCCCCACTTTTATAACTGTCCCGCCGGTCTAGTATATGCACTGGCGTAGCTAGGGGGGGGGGGGGCGAGGGGGGGGGGGCGAGGGGGGCGGGCCGCCCCGGGCGGCACACCTGAGGGGGCGGCATTTTGAGAGGGTAAAAATAGAAAGTAGAGAAAAAAATTTAAAAAAACAAAAGTTAACAAAACATATGAAATTTTATACTATAATTTTATATAATAATAAATTTAAATGAGAACATTTGAAAACCTGAAAATGTTATGAAATGATAAAATCATTTTTATTTACTTTTTTGTCGTTGTTGTTAAAGTCCGAATTTTCGCCAAATAACATGGATGTATCAAGGAGAGAATAGTCCGATGTAGTTTTCTTTTCTTTGTCTTCATAATGTTATTATTAAGAGGGCGAGCCCTCCGAAGAGAAAAAACGTCTTGTATCGGTGCTTTTTTAAATCCGTGTGTGTAATCGCTCGGTTTTCAGAAATTTGTTGTTGTTAATAACGTTTCAACTCTTTTAAAAATAGTTTTAATATATTTTAAACAAATGTATTTATGAATGGCAAATAAGGCTATAAATTTATTTTTTGTGAGAGAACTGTCGCAAGGCATCAAGTCGGTTGAAAATTTACAAACAGATTTTTCGCGCCATTGTTTTCGGCAAAGTTATCAATGACTCTATCAAAATTCACTTCCTCGACAAGTTCCCTCTCTATTGAGAGGATTGCCAAGTCTGTAAGTCTTGTCTGGCTCATTGCTGATCTAAGGTAGTTTTTTATGAGCTTCAGTTTTGAGAAAGAGCGCTCACAGCTAGCAACGCTAATAGCTCTGGTGAGGAAAATTCTCAGCAAGATCACAATATTAGGGACGGAATCCCCAAGTTGGTATCTTTGTATAAAGTTCAAAAGTTCAAGAGGTCCATCGATTTTGTCTTTTTCTGAAGCTTTTACAACATACTGTAACCTCTTCTTTTCAGCAAAGAATTTCTCTTTTTCTATATCTTCGTCAAATCCACCAAGCTGACAATCATAATTATCATCAAGCAGATTTGACGGTATAAGAAAAGCGTATTTATTTGCAAGATTGTGAACTTGTTGAAATCTGCAAGATATTTCTTCAGTCAATCTGTCTATGACAGACAGCATTTCCCGTCTCAACTCAGTATCAAAACTCAGCGCTGCATCAGTCAATCCTTCACCATCCATTCGTTTCTTTTTGCGAATACGACGCTCCATGCTTATCCCCATTTCAGAGCAGAGTGTTTTTGACTCGTCTATTGCAGTGTCCACTATCTTTTCTCTATTCTGAAGAAGGAAATCTTTCAACGCCGTCAGCCTGACAGAACTTTGTTGCAGATCCAGCCCTTTTTTTTAAAGATATTTCTGGGCATCATTGATTTCTGGGAGAATAGTTTTCCAAAGGTTCAGAAATAAAAGAAACGGAAACGATAGTACCGAGTTGAGAATTAAAGATGCATCTGATCTTGTGGTTGCATTTTCTCCTTCTTCTGTGAGCTGTTCCAGGGCAATGACGACTTCCACTATTGTTTTTATCACATCTACAGCATCTGCTCGACTACTCCATCTAGTATCCACAGTCCGTTTGATACTTAGACCGGTCAACTGAATCAAGATGTCACAAAAGGAAAACAGATAAAATCTCAAATGAATAAAAAATATTAAAAATCAGTTTTCATATTTTAATTTTAATTTAATTGAATTTAGGAAAATTAGATACCGTAGAACTAATTTTCGCAAGGTATGAAAATTAAGAATAATGTTAACTTAATAATAATGGACCAGTTTTCCTACCTAGCAAAAAATTTTCCATGGACGAATTATCCATGGGCGAATTATCCATGGACGAATTTTCCGGGCACCCAAATGCCGGGGGGGGGGGGGCGGCAAATTTTACTACCGCCCCGGGCGGCAAAAGGTCTAGCTACGCCACTGAGTATATGTATATATAAACATATATATACATATGCATATATACATATCTACACATAAATACACATTAATATACATAAATAACATGACCATACATAACTATACACGTGTGATACCCGGCGTTACCCTGGAAAATGTGAGGAACCTTAGAAACTCACTCTTCAAAAATGTATTGATATTTTTATCCTGATTTCTATAATTATCAAATTTCAAATTATGAATAAAATAAAATAAAACGTTTTCTTTGTTGTTTATGGATGCCCAGCGTGAAGACATACCCCACGATATTATTGTAAAACACCATTAATTGGCATTGCCCAGTTCGAGGGATAGGATAATAATAATTCAAAATATTTTGTGTAACCTTCCAGGCTAAAATAAAAAAAATAAACACATTACTGCAATTGAATAGGAATTACACGTGTAATATTCATAATATATAATAGTAGTGAAATAAATGAAAGGGCACGCATGAGAACTTTCAGATTTGATGTTTAGACATCCGGTTACGCTTAATATAACTTTGCCATAGCCCCATCAGCTCGAGGTATTAAGAGTGAAGTGAGTTTTAAGTCACAGTAAGCATGGCGCATAAGTGTCCTAAAGTTATGGCCGAGGTGGAAGTTATTAATGGCGGGAGATTCAAAAGAGAACAATGGATTTTGGATTTTAACCACAGTCGCGAAGGATGCCGTCAAATGGTTTTGCGATAATGAATTCCCCAACCATAGGTAGTGTGATAGATGCCTTTATAACTGCATGTTATCACACCGTTAGGCTTCCACCATCGGACCACGTGGAGATTAAATAAAACAGTTTAAGACAACAAAGAGAAAGGAAGAAAATATTATTTTAACTTACCTTAAAGAAAGCGAAAGAATGAGTAAGCTATACACTTATACGAATAGGCCTTTTATAATGGTTAATAAAAAGGAAAGGAATAACATTTATATTAACAAAACAATTTATTTATTTAATATTTAATATATATATATATATATACATATATATATATATATATATATATATATATATATATATATATATATATATATATATATATATGCGAGCGCTATGAATGTCATTTTGTGTGTATATTTGTGACTGTGCGAAGAAATAAGAGTTCGTTGGGATTGAAAGATTACCAGATTGTAGAATGTTCATCAAATTGAAAGATAGATAGACTTCTTGAATTCAAAAGGGTTACCTTTCTCTTCCTCCCTCCTCCACACAGCTCGTTCAAGCTGGTGGGGGGGGGGTCATTTGTCGGCAAGCGTTCTTTGTGTGCGTTCGTCTCAGAACGCTGAGGAAAAAGAGGATGAGGAAGGGACGCGTCCCCTTCTTTATATATTTAGATACCGTGCGGCCGAGCTGACCTGTCGGCCGCCCATTGGTCAGAAACCTCCGGCCAACGTGATTAGGCGAGATTTCGCGAGTTTCTCCACTTCAGAGGCGAAGAAGGGTTAAAGAAAGAAAGAAAGAAAGAGAGAGAGTAAGAGAGAGTACCTTAATTGTGGTGTTCACCACAAAGTCACGGAAATAGATAATATGTTTTTACTGTATTGTTTCGATTGTTTAACAACTTAGACCCACAAAATGCTTTGTCCTCCCAAATCCAACCCAGGTCCACGTCATCGGCGGTTGTAAATATACGGAATTGCCGGATATCCTGGAATAAGATGTGACGTTAAAACACTTATATGCTTATACACTGATGATGTCTCAAAATGAACCTACACATTTCGTTAAGCAGATTGTTTAGTTTTACTTATAATTTTTAAAAATTTTTAAATTTTTAAATTTTTAAATTTTTATTTTATCTCCCTCCCACAACCGTAAGATATACACAGGGTTGGAGAGTTGGATTGAAAAGCCAGCGCCTATAGGATGAATACTCCGGCCTACAAAAAATGTCTGGGAAGCCCTGTCGGCATTTCCTGGTGAGGGCGCCTCAGGCGATTAGCAAAAAAACTAACCCTTTTTCGCAAAGGGTGAAAAGGCAAAGCCTGGGAGGATGGACCTCCTAGAACTTCACAGGACAAACCTTAAGACCGCTTAATCAAGGCCCGAAGGCCAAGACAGTACCGGTCTAAGGGGTGTAGCTTCCATTGAAACATATACTACACTTTGATCTCAGCCAAAACTTTACGAAAATTTTGGATCCCGGGCGATACCGGGTAGCCCTGCTAGTATAAATATATAATGCCCTTTGCGATTCAGTATGTTTCGTCCATTTTTCAATTTCATTCATTTCTTCGTTGTTTTCTTGAAATTTGTTTATTCTTAAAAAATCGACCTTCCTTTCATTTTTGTCAGCGTTTCATTTATTAGATTTTGTTTTCATGTTTCTCTCTTTTACGTGGCCAACTCCCCTACTCTGAACTCCCCCAACTCTCACATCCCCGATACTCCCATCCTCTACTCTCCCATCCCTTACTCTCCCATCCCTTACCCCCTCCTTGTTCTTGTTCTCTTTATTAACCCTCCACGATCGTCGCTTTTCTTCCTCTTTCACTTGTTCGCTTTCTTTTTCTATGGTTCTCCACCTGATTACATTTGAACACGTCTGGCCGAGTCAGCAATTCTGAAAAAACAATAACAGAATTGGTGGGGGCGGATCGACGGGCCTTATTAGGGGGTGGTCGAGCTTTGAATTATTAAAATGCAATCCAATTGGCTGGAAAACGATCACCCTTTCTTTTCTTTGATGACGTCAATGTTTGCAAAAGGATATGCTTTTCGTTTCACCGCTTACGGCGCGTTCTATTTACTTGGCCTTGAGCCACACAGAGTGAGATCCGGTAAGACCAAGAGACCACGAGAAAGATATACTATAGCATAGTTAAGTGGTCAATGGGAGTTGCCTCCCCTCTTTGGGGAGGAGTAAGTTAATTGCTTACTGCCTGAGGCGCCCCTAACGGGGAATGCCGACGGGGCTGCCCAGGCAATTTTTAAATGGCCAGAGTGCTCACCTCTCGAGCGCTGGCTTTTCAAACTCTACTTTCCGACCCGACCCTTGGGTCACATCTTACTTGTGGGAGTAGGATAAAACTGGCCTTGTGCCTAACTCCTGGAGAGGAGTAAATAATACTAACTTAACGTCTGACTGGTTAAGGAGAACTTTAATTGAATATCCGAATATCTATGTATCTCATATAGAGATCAAGTGTTAGCCACAGGAAGTGGCCCCTTAGTTTCTGAAAACTTCGACTGAAGTAAAATGAAACACAATATCTATCTATCTATCTATCTATCTATCTATCTATCTATCTATCTATCTATCTATCTATTTATTTATTTATTTATTTTATACGTACATAAAAGTAATATATATATATATATATATATATATATATATATATATATATATATATATATATATATATATATATATATAGTGTGTGTGTTAGAGTAAAATACATTCCAGAAGGAAATATGAGTATGAGAGCTCAATGTAATAAACAGAGCAAGAATAAAATAAAGTAAAGTAACACAGAATCACATAATCACCGGTGCAATAGTTTATTTCGACCCTACGGCCTTTTCAAGCATCCAAGCGAAGCGATTACATTATTGAAAATCAAAATTTTCCAAAATGTAAATATAAAATAAAAACGTTAGAGTTTAGGGTTAGTATATAAATATAAAATAAAAACGTTAGAGGTTTAGTGTTAGTCTATAGATATAAAATAAAAACGTTAGAGATTAGCGTTAGTATATACATATAAAATTAAAACGTTAGAGTTTAGGGTTAGTATATAAATATAAAATAAAAACGTTAGAGATTAGCGTTAGTATATACATATAAAATTAAAACGTTAGAGATTAGCGTTAGTATATACATATAAAATTAAAACGTTAGAGATTAGCGTTAGTATATACATATAAAATAAAAACGTTAGAGATTAGCGTTAGTATATACATATAAAATTAAAACGTTAGAGTTTAGGGTTAGTATATAAATATAAAATAAAAACGTTAGAGTTTAGGGTTAGTATATAAATATAAAATAAAAACGTTAGAGGTTTAGTGTTAGTCTATAGATATAAAATAAAAATGTTAGAGATTAGCGTTAGTATATACATATAAAATTAAAACGTTAGAGGGTTAGGGTTAGTCTATAAATATAAAATAAAAACACTAGAGGGTTAGGGTTAGTATATAGATATACAATAAAAACATTAGAGTGTAGGGTTAGTATATAAATATAAAATAAAAACGTTATAGTAAGTCACGGTTTTAAACCCACTGTAATGTTAGGCCATGTGTGGTGAGTGGCAGCTTTTAAGAATTGTCAATTTTTAACATTGGACACTTAAACACTTGAAAAATAACGTACAAATAAATAACTTTTCATTGTCTTTTTTTCCTATTCTCATTTCTCATTGTGAGCTAAAAAATGATTTATATTGTCCAGGATAGAATATAAATGACTGGGTTAAAATAACACTCTGGAAACAGTAGGATGTTTGTTTGGGGCTTAGGGTTAGGGTTAGGGTTAGGGTTAGGGCTGTATCTTCTTAAAGTGCAGTTAAGACAATGGAACATCAAAAATTCTATTCAAGGAAATTAAAGGAGAAAAAATGACTCGTATGTACACACACACACACACACACACACACACACACACATATATATATATATATATATATATATATATATATATATATATATATATATATATATATATATATATATATATATATATATATATGATCATTTTTTATTTATAAAGACATTTACAAAATCTGCGACACTGGCATGTCGACTTTATCGATCACAGCTGTTAGAAACTAAGATCTCATCAGGCAGAATTAAAATCCGATCCAGCCACTAACACACATCCAAACATTAGCTATGAGTTTTTTTGACCTCCCTTTTATTTCTCCTCAACGAGTTTATATTTTATTTTATTTTATTTTATTTTCAACGGTTTCAAATCTAACCACGTGACTTTCCAAATTTTAAATTTCCTTGTTTTTCCCTCCCATTTCATTCTTCCCAAATATGACCTGACGTAAGGATCGGATTTTAATTCGGCCTGATGAGATCTCAGTTTATAACAACTGTTGATCAATAACATAAACATGAATTTGTCTTAAATTTAAAACCCAAAAACAATTACTCCCCAACTCAAAAACCACTAGAAAGAACCAATGTTGTTTATAAGTTTAAATGCCCTTTGGGAGAATGTAACTCCCATAATAATAATAAAGCTAATAGCTATATTGGTTTTACAAGCACTACCCTATCGCGCCGCCTCACCATGCATCTTGTAAACTCTAGCTCAATTTACTAACATCTACAAAAACATAACTGCCCTCCCTCTTATTTAAGAAAATTTTTAGTTAATAACACTAAAATTATACATTCCATGCCTTTCCACAAGGTCGGTTTTTAATGTAGAGAAAATCCAGCTTCCGAAAAAGGGGCACTGTGAATTTGGAACAAAAATGCCTCCGTCTGGAAGGATTTCCGTTAACTAACCGAGGACAGAAAAGATGAAGTGTAGTATCAAACAGATTGTAATGTCCGGTTGCGGGACCGTAGATGGCTTGGAACTCCCGATTTTTTTTACAAGTCTGGCTTTAGATATGACATACAAAACTAATCGTCTCCGTTTGTACATAGCTATTTTCTACGTCTGTTTGACACTGGTATAGTTGGTTTCCTATGCTCTCTTAGTCTTACCGGATTCCTAGACAAGAATTTATCTAGTCTGGTGGAGTATCCTACCTGAGAGTTCATCATTCAAACTCCTCGGCCTAACCTTCACAGGTAACATGAATTGGAACAAATACATTGAAGACATTGCCAAGGCTGCCGCAAAGAAGGTTGGCTCCCTCTACCGTGCTAGTAAACTCCTCACACCTGACATTATCCTGTATCTCTACAAAACTACCATACGCCCATGCATAGAGTACTGTTGCCACATCTGGGCTGGTGCATCATCTACTAGTCTCGCCCTTCTTGACAAGGTCCAAAAAAGAGTCGCCAATCTAATAGGTACCTCACTGTCAACCAAGCTCCAGTCCCTGTCCCATCGCCGCAATGTAGGATCCTTGTGTTTGTTTTACAACTACTTCAATGGATTATGCTCCGATGAATTGGCTACTTTGGTGCCTCCCTCGACGTAAATTCATATATATATATATATATATATATATATATATATATATATATATATATATATATATATATATATATATATATATATATATATATATATATATATATATATATATATATATATATATATTAGTAACATGTTAAGAAGGCTAAGGGCAATGCAGTGTCGGATAGGTTGTAAGCTGGAAGGATCAAAAGTAATAAATCGAAGTGGGAGGACTTGCTATATATATGATTTTCCCGAAATATTAAATAAATGATTTTTAATAATGATCCGGACAACACAAACAGCCAATACCACACTTGTTGTTGTTATTTAAGATTTTAAAGAAAATAAATAGTAAGTCCCCCCACTTTGATTTATTATTTTTGTTCCTTCATTGCCCTCAGCCTTTTTAACATATTACTACTATTCCCAGCAATGCTTCAAGCAAACTAGTATTCTCTATTATATATATATATATATATATATATATATATAACGATAGATGGACGAAGAGTGATAAACATGTACGAATGTCCAAATTTATATCAAACTTCGATTGTTCAATGCAAGGTATATTCTGTAATAAAATTATGTTTATTATTCTTTCCTTAAGCCAAGGCTTTTCAAAGATCGAAATCTTATCATCAGAGGAATTATACAGATAGGTAAGTTGACAATAGAAAAGCCAAAATTCAACATTTGAAAAAATATTTTTAAAAATGATGGGTGAAAAAAGTTCGTGTAAAAAAATATTGGGTTTGTCCAGGTGGTAATTGTCCGCCAATAAGGTGTCCAATGGAAGAAAGTTTCGATGGAGAAGAAAAAGTTTCGTGGAAGCATTACAGAAAGGCGTTCAAAATGAAGTAAATACAATGGTGAAAATTGAGTTCAAGTCGTAGATGGAGCGCACTTAATCGGAATTAAAATGAAGAAATCTGTCCATTTAAAAACAATGCTTCCTCGGCCAAGAAATGAGTCGTAAGCGAATGACATAAGCAATGGGAATGGAAAATTGAAGTAGTGCTGAGAAAAGAAGCCCTAAGTTAAAATCAAGGTAAAATTAGGAGGTGGGAAGGAAAGAGGAAGGTGGGGCAAATGGTAGGAGGGTTAGATGAAAAAGCCATGACTGCTGATGGGAAAGAGAGTAGTATATATATATATATATATATATATATATATATATATATATATATATATTACTATTTCATGTATCCGCATTAAAATTTTATAAGGAGATATCATTTTTTATGTATCAATTTTCAGTATTTACTTCAACAGTGCTCGATACGTGAGTAGAGCTAGGTAGTAAGCTATGAAAATATATTTATGGCAATTAAGCTACACAGAGGCTCCTGCGTTTCATTCCCGGGGAGTCTTCAGTGAAGATTCCCCCCGGGAATGAAACGCAGGAGCCTCTGTGTAGCTTAATTGTCATAAATATATTTTCATAGCTTAATTATTATAAATAATATTTTTACTTTAAGCCACAGTTCGACCCCCATTACGAAAGTCATATATGACTCAGTAATCGGGGCGCGTATCGATGTGTCCACCATGCATTGCCGTAGAAATGGGAGAGTAAATTAACGTCTAAATGGCGAGTTCAGCGGCCATATAAGCAAGCCGCCAAGAGAACTCAATAGGTGAGGCTTAGAGTATTGCATTACGCTATAAATAACGGCTTGTTGTCAACTTACTTTAAGTGCTCAATCTAGCGAGAGCTTTGAATAATTATTATAAATACTATTTTCGAATTCATCCATATACACATGTGTTTCATGCCAAACCTGCAATCATCAGTATGGGAGGAGAGACAACCCCTGCTGGTCGCACGGTTCTAACCCCAATACGAAAGTCATATTTGACTCTCTCTCTCTCTCTCTCTCTGTATATATATATATATATATATATATATATATATATATATATATATATATATATATATATATATGGGATTTTATGAAGGCTTACCAAAGCATTTCTTTCAGGATACCAATGATCACCATTAAAGATATTTTATCTTACAAATATTATTTATTCAAATTAAATGTTTTTCCTACACGTGTTTCACTACCAAGCAGGTACTTGCTTGGCAGATCATCAGGGAAATTAAATGTCTGGAATAGGGGTTTCAACTGCCGACAATACACAATGTGGCGTTGCAATAGTTGAGGTCACTTAAGAAGAGAAGAGGAAAAAAATAAAAATAAAAGTTAAAATATAAAAACCAGAAAGAACAACGATAAAAAAAGAAAGTCCTAGAAAATGTCTTAGAAAAGTAGCTCGTGCATTATTTCTGCCACCAAGCCAACGAGCAAATAATCGGTCCCAAATGCATTAAAAAAACACAAAAAACGGAATATATATATATATATATATATATATATATATATATATATATATATATATATATATATATATACAGGGTGGGCCAAAATAAGGGTCCTATCTTTAAATTTGAATAACTTGAATTTGAATAACTTCCACAAAATAAAAGTTAAACTCACCAAACTTTATGTGTGTGTAGACTGACCCTTCCGAGATTTTTTGAAATAAACAAAACAAATTTTAGCCGAAAAACACTTCTTAAAACTTACAAAAACTAAAGTATTGTTTTTTACACTGTTTTGAGTTTTTTAAGCAAAAATAATGTTTTCTAAATGAGGGTACGTTCCTTAGGGCTAATACGGCTCATGCTTGCTTCGGAAGGGGTCCTTTACTTATTCTAAAAAAAAAAAAAAAAAAATCAATAAATAAAAAAGTTATGAATAGGACCCTTATTTTTGCCCACCCTATATATGTCTGTGTGTTTGTTCATGCGACGAAAGTAAACTTGTTTTTCTTGAAAAGCATTAACTCAACGCTTAGTTCTAAAGATGACATTAACGTCAACACGATATTATTTTAATGAAATACTATCTAACTATCAACGAGATGAAAGTACACACACAAAGCAAAAAACATTACTCACCGACACATGCAAGATATTGACAAGAATAAATATACCTTATTCCTATGCTGCTATATAATTACTCAAAACGAGTAACTTCACGCGTCAAACTAACGCTACTTAAATCACTAATCTCGCATAAACGACTAATTTAAGCATGAAAACATAATACTAAACTAAAAAATAATTTAAGCATGAAGACATAATACTAAACTAAAAAAAAAAAAAATTTCACACACGACTGGCAAGGTTACCTGGTGTTACCCGTGCATTAAATAAAACTAGCGGTACCCGTGGAAATTCAACAATCCCATCCTTAATCTTTTGTATATTGTTGTCATGCGTAAAATTATTTCCATTCTATAAATGGTCCGGTGGGAACGCAGACCCCACGATATTATCGTACCACCTTTGTTCAAACTGAAACATGGCCTTTAGGCTAAGATCAAAGTGTAGTATCTGTTCCGATGGATACTACACCCCATAGGCTGGTATTGTCTTGGCCTTCGGGGCTTGATTTACGCCGGTCTATGGGTCTGTCCTGTGCAGTTCTAGGAGGTCCACCCTTCCAGGCTTCGCCTCCCCTCTTTGGGGGAGGAGTAAGTTTATTACTTACTGCCTGAGGCGCCCCTACCGGGTAATGCCGACGGGGCTGCCCAGGCAATTTTTAAACCCCACTTTCCCGACCCGACCTTGGGTCACATCTTACTTGTGGGAGTAAGATAAAAACTGGCCTTGTGCCTAACTTCTGGAGAGCAGTAAATCAATACTTATCTAAGTACTGTAGTGAATGCATTTTCAGAATATATTTAGTTATGGCGGGTCTATCTGCAAAACCCTTGTAAGAGTTTGTAACATATTTTCAAACTATGGACGTCCACGTTCATTTCTACTTTACACTATCACTTTTTACGCGCATCCGAAGTAACTGAGAAATATTTGGTGTCGCTGAGTGTAAAAAAATAGACTTTACTCATTTTAAAATTATTTTTTTATGGAAATCGCTCCAGACAAAGGATGAAGCCACTTGATGTAAGGAGCTAAAAAATACTACTTCAAGGTAAAACACTAGCCAACAATAAGTGTTAGATGGATAGATTCCGACCCAGAAAACAGCAATTATTTCCCCCTTTGTCAGAAATATCGCTAAAGGACAAAATAAAGGAAGCGAGAGTTACGAGGGTGCCGAAAGTAAATCCAATGCCCACTTTCTACTATCCATTATCTCAAAACTATATATAACGTCATAAATAGAATACTGTCGCGATCAAATATTATCTGTGTTTTCGGGCCAAGATCGAAGTGTAGTAGGTGTTCTGTGCTCAGTCAAGTACATACTCTCTCAAAAAGGAAGAGGCAATGTTGGTTATTGTCCATATTTACCAGCCTTCCCACTCGGGGAAATTTGGCACAATGTCAGTTTTTGATGTTGGAATGCCTAGTACTCTGAATGGGAACACAGCTACCTGTAGAATCAGGTCAGCACTCCCCCCCCAGGAATTAGGGTTCCTTAGGAGACAGGCAACATCCATCTCCTATAATAAAGTGTACTAGTACATAAAAAGTAAAATTAGTGTATGTTTTATTAATTAGCCGTGGAGTCTCCACGGGCCCCACTAATAAAAAATTGGTTACATTAGAAAGCTTAGCAGCCCCAAATTAAAAATAACACAATTCCAATCCGTCCAATAATGGAAACACCTTGTGAATACTACATAAATTTTAAAACGCCTATAAAAATCGACCCCCCCCCCCCAAAAAAAAAAATCTGTGTTTCATTTTTTTTTTATTTATGCTTATTGTTGTCCTGAATTAATTGGTTAAATTTATTTTTTATTTCAGATAGTGCATATTAGTAAAAGAAATTTAAATGACAGATCTATCGGATTTCCAAAGAGAGCGGAGTTTTGGTGCCCGTATAGCAGGTGCTACTGTAACGGAAGTGGCTGAAATGGTAGCCGCATCGAGAGGAACTATCTCGAAGGTGATGACAGCCTATGAAAAAGAAGGGAAAACATCCTCATCTAAACAAAATTCTGGAAGAAAGCCAAAGCTGTCGGAAAAAGATCGCAGAGCCCTTGTAAAAATTGTGAAGAAAAAGCACAAAACCACGGCACCTAGAATTGCAGCTGATCTTAACAATCATCTGGATAATCCTATTTTAACAAAAACTGGTCGCTGTCAGCTTCACATGGCTGGATTTCATAGGAGAGTATCAATGTGTTTCCATTATTTTGTCCAACCCCTGCATGTATATATATATATATATATATATATATATATATATATATTTTATTAAATATAAAAGTGTTTTTTTTTACCTACAGACGATATCGTTTCGGGCTTTTTGCCCTAATAAGTTCAAGAGTGGTGGTTGCAGGCAGTCGCATGGGATCGAACGCAGTTCGTAGATTCAGGCTTGAATTACGAGACAAAAGCCCAGGACCACACGGCTACCGGCAATCAGCACAAATAGTATTTGAAATAAAGATAAACTTACCCAGGAAGGCAGGCGAGCGTTATTGATGCCCACAGTGTTTAACCCTCGCGCGGAACTCACTTTGTCGCAAATAACAACAAACTTTTCTCAATTTCACGGTATTTTTATTAAATAAAGTTTATACAGGGTGGACCAAAATAAGGGTCCTATCTTTAAATTTGAATAACTTGAATTTGAATAACTTCCACAAAATAAAAGTTAAACTCACCAAACTTTATGTGTGTGTAGACTGACCCTTCCGAGATTTTTTGAAATAAACAAAACAAATTTTAGCCGAAAAACACTTCTTAAAACTTACAAAAACTAAAGTATTGTTTTTTTACACTGTTTTGAGTTTTTTAAGCAAAAATAATGTTTTCTAAATGAGGGTGCGTTCCTTAGGGCTAATACGGCTCATGCTTGCTTCGGAAGGGGTCCTTTACTTATTCTAAAAAAAAAATTTAAAAAAAATCAATAAATAAAAAAGTTATGAATTTTTAAAAATAGGACCCTTATTTTTGCCCACCCTGTATATATATATGTATATATATATATATATATATATATATATATATATATATATATATATATATATATATATATATATATATATATATATGTATATATGTATATATATATATACAGAGTTAGTCAAAATGCACGCAAATGATAAAGTTTTTATAAAATGTATATTAAATCATATTAAATGAAACTAAATGAAATCAAAAGAAAGCAGAGTGAATGGGGTTTGGAACATTACAACAAATGTTCAATTATACCGCCTTCTTTTTCAATCAGCAGCGCTAGATGTTTCACCAAATTATTCACGGAACGCCCAAGTTCATCACAGGAAACATTATTTACCTCTGAAATCATGCTATATTAGCTGATGCGGTAAGGCTGCATATCTTGGTGATGAAGAATCCGTGTAACACTGTGTTTTAGAAATGCCGGTGAGTTCATCTACACCTCTTGAACTTGCATGACCAAGTGGATTAGTTGACTGTTAGCTTGTGACTGCTTCTACAACAGCACCCACACGATTTTCCCCCAGTAACGGCCTGCTGTTTGATGGATAATCATGGAATTTTTTTTGTGTTCTCGAATCTTTTTATCAATCGTGTCAGAGTAGATAAAAGAAAATTGATTATCTCGCATGACTTTCATCTTTGTGTATGCTCTAATTGTTGCAGCTGCATTTTAATTATTCTCATAATACAATTGTGTATGCTCTAATTGTTGCAGCTGCATTTTAATTATTCTCATAATACAATTGTGTATGCTCTAATTGTTGCAGCTGCATTTTAATTATTCTCATAATACAATTGTGTATGCTCTAATTGTTGCAGCTGCATTTTAATTATTCTCATAATACAATTGTGTATGCTCTAATTGTTGCAGCTGCATTTTAATTATTCTCATAATACAATTGTGTATGCTCTAATTGTTGCAGCTGCATTTTAATTATTCTCATAATACAATTGTGTATGCTCTAATTGTTGCAGCTGCATTTTAATTATTCTCATAATACAATTGTGTATGCTCTAATTGTTGCAGCTGCATTTTAATTATTCTCATAATACAATTGTGTATGCTCTAATTGTTGCAGCTGCATTTTAATTATTCTCATAATACAATTGTGTATGCTCTAATTGTTGCAGCTGCATTTTAATTATTCTCATAATACAATTGTGTATGCTCTAATTGTTGCAGCTGCATTTTAATTATTCTCATAATACAATTGTGTATGCTCTAATTGTTGCAGCTGCATTTTAATTATTCTCATAATACAATTGTGTATGCTCTAATTGTTGCAGCTGCATTTTAATTATTCTCATAATACAATTGTGTATGCTCTAATTGTTGCAGCTGCATTTTAATTATTCTCATAATACAATTGTGTATGCTCTAATTGTTGCAGCTGCATTTTAATTATTCTCATAATACAATTGTGTATGCTCTAATTGTTGCAGCTGCATTTTAATTATTCTCATAATACAATTGTGTATGCTCTAATTGTTGCAGCTGCATTTTAATTATTCTCATAATACAATTTTACTAACTCCAGTCTAGTTTTCAAATCAAGTAGCATGATGTAAATAATGACCTGCAGAGTATAAAAAGCATTAATTATACAAACGCCATGCATATATCTATAACATATATGAAAGTAATCTTAACTAATGTATGATTGGTGGAACAATATACATTTCCGTGCATTGTGTACTCACCCTGTATCTATCGTGCGATGCAACAAGCAGAGGTCGAACTTCATACTGTAGTCGTACCTTGCATGTTTTTAAAATCAAGTATTACGCTATAGCGACGCCACTATGATGCTTTTTTTTTCTTTTGTCATAGCGATCTTGATACAACCTGTTCTAAATGTTGACAGTCTCCTTTTTTATTGCGATAAATTGACAGTTCCAGTAAAATTACAAGCGATCAGATTAACGTACGTGTAATACTATCTTCTCTTTAAGCGATTAAATTTACCTATTTTTTAATATCTATTATAATAGAGATTTGGTGTCTGTTATTGAAATGGTCTCAAAGATGGCTTTTGGCTAAGATCAAAGTGTAGTATCTGTTCCGATAGATACTGCACCCCATAGACTGGTATTGTCTTGGCCTTCGGGGCTTGAGTAATTTACTCCTCTCCAGGAGTTAGGCACAAGGCCAGTTTTTATCCTACTCCCACAAGTAAGATGTGACCCAAGCTCGGGTCGGAAAGTGGGGGTTGAAAAGCCAGCGCCCGAGAGGTGAGCACTCTGGCCATCAAAAATTGCCTGGGCAGCCCCGTGGGCATTCCCCGGTAGGGGCGCCTCAAGCAGTAAGCAATTAAATTACTCCTCCCCAAAGAGGGGAGGCAAAGCCTGGGAGGGTGGACCTCCTAGAACTGCACAGGACAATCCCATAGACCGGCGTAAATCAAGCCCCGAAGGCCAAAACAATACCAGTCTATAGAGTGTATCCATCGGAACAGATACTACACTTTGATCTCGACCAAAAGGCCGAGCATCAGACTGTGCAGTTCTAGGAGGTCCACCCTTCCAGGCTTCGCCTCCCCTCTTTGGGGGAGGAGTAAGTTTATTGCTTACTGCCTGAGGCACCCCTACCGGGGAATGCCCACGGGGCTGCCCAGGCAATTTTTAAACCTATTGAGTAAATCAATACACTTCACCATTGTATACGTATGACACCCCCCCCCCCCCCCAAAAAAAAAACCCCAGAAAACAGCGAAAATAATATAGCGGGAAAATTTATATAAAAAAAAAACTAAACAAAATTGCTAAAATATCCTTTTTCTAAAAACAAGCTGTTATCAAATAACTGTTTCCAAATTTATGCGTAAATAAAACAAAATCCGATTCCTGTTACACGACATTTTATCTTGTTTTGATCATTTTTTAGTCTTGTTTACATTTTAAATTTACGTCATGGCGTGTCAAACATAAGCCACGCCTACTTCTTAAATAAAGTATGGCGGACATAAGCATTCAAAAATGTTAATGATAAAATAAGTTTTTCTTCGTTATTGTTTTTTTCTTTTTTTTCTTGTAGTGGTTCCCAAACTTATTATTCTATTATTAAATTAAAAAAAAAACAACGAAAGTAACGGATTATATCGCTTATATGCATGAAAAGTATGTATCTTTTCTACGTTCAGTTACACATACATTCACCAGAGGGCGTTTCAGACCTAATTATTGTTGGAATTTATTTAAGCCCCCCTCACGGATTGGCTGTCAGGCATTGCACCCACTATTCCCTTAGTGTTACGTGAGCCAGCCCTTAAAAACCCTTGCACACGGTTTCCCGCCCCTTTTTCGACGACTCCGCTCAAGTCAGCAATACATCGGCTGGTATTCTCAGTGACAACAGCCCACGGCGGCAGTCACAGAGAATGACCTCTCGCAGTTACCCGAACTCTATACAGATAAGTTCTCGCGAACCACGTTTTCGCAAACCCCCTC
>OY744538.1:5688111-5690611 GCA_963556195.1 Sepiola atlantica
GAGGTGAGCACTCTGGCCATTTAAAAATTGCCTAGGCAGCCCCGTCGGCATTCCCTGGTAGGGGCGCATCAGACAGTAAGCAATAAACTTACTCCTCCCCAAAGATAGAAGGCAAAGCCTGGGAGGGTGGACCTCCTAGAACTGCACAGGACAGGCGTGCAGTATCCATCGGAACAGATATTACACTTTGATCTTAGCCAAAAGGCCAAGAAATGATAGTGTAAACTGGCATCTCAAGTATTGGACGAGCACCTAGTTTAATCTGAACACTTTGAAATCATACCTCCAGCATTGTTTCTAGCCGTCTTTGCATTTTCTTGTTACTTCTTCTTTCGTGTGAATCAGATGATTCTGGTGTTGGCATTAGTTTCCCCGAAAGACATCGGGTACTTAAAGGCAGGACCACGAGAAGGTTGCCAACATCTCTAAGTGAAAGTGGTACTGTAGAACTTGGAACACCCAGGTCTTCAGTCCCTGTCGATATCCACTTAACCACCGTCACCTCCCTTCCTTGCTACTGACATCAAGCTATACATGCGACTGGGTAAGGGTTACGGTTAGAGCTATACATGCGACTGCCTACCGCTTTTGAATTTAATATTCCCTAGAAACTTCCTCCCCCTTCGGAGGAAGCCGGCGCAACCCCGCCTAAAGCGAATCGCCGCATCAGGCAGAAGAAGGAGCAGAACTGAACTTCAGCAATGTTGGTTCAAGAGAGATGCGGCTATGGATTGTGCAAATCTCGCTTCGTTAAAACTTTTTCGCGCAGTCACCTTTACAGGGGGTATCCATTGTCTTTCGACACTAAAACTTCATCTTCATAAAACCAGAATATGACTTGTACATGGCACAAGTATGTTTTCCTTTTCGGATGCAAAACGCAGGAGACAAAGTTTGACGGCCCACAACCCAACGTACGAGATGGTAGACATTTTATTTCACACTAAGTAAAACTGAAATTCTAATAATTATATGAGTAATAGATTAATTAACTAAACGACATGTAAATCAGAGAGACAAAAGAAAAACAAAAAAAAGAAAAACACACACGCAAAACATGAAACATTAAATTGTCAAAAAAATTAAAACAAAAATTTAAATCCTTGAAATCCCCCGAGTAAACATCAAATACCGAGCCATCTTGGGAACCGTGGGTGTTAATGATGTCAGCGTCACTGATGTCAGCCGGAGTCGGGCAACACCCTAAACATACAAGGATAGCGTCTTGTTAAACTCAGTCCACCGTGTTTTATCTCCGTGGGGTTACTTCCTCGCGAATTCATGACAGTCTATTTATAAAATAATATAAACCTGAATATAGTGGTGGGTCGGTCAGTCTCGGGAAAGAAGTGAAGCTATTAGATATTTTTTTTAATGGAAATCGCTCCAGACAAGGCATGAAGCCACTTGATGTAAGCTCCAGTCCCTGTCCCATCGCCGCAATGTAGCATCCTTGTGCTTGTTTTACAAATACTTCAATGGATTATGCTCCGATGAATTGGCTACTCTGGTGCCCCCTCGACGTAAATTCACTAGACCAACTCGACAATCAGCTAAATCCCACCCATTCGCTGTGGAGGTCCCCAGATGCCGGAGAGCTTTCTACTCAAATAGCTTCTTTCCTCGCGCTGCTGGCCTCTGGAACTCCATCCCTACCCCGTGTTTCCCCGACAGTACATACATGCACAAATTTAAAACTAATGTAAACAGACATCTCGCTGCGCAGATCCAAATTTAGGTTGCCCCCCCCCCCCCCCCCTAACCGTCTCCCTTTTTTCTCTCAGTAGCCCCTTACGTCTACAGTGGCGGCCTGCCTTGTTTGGGGTGAACTATGATAAAAAAGGAGCTAAAAAATACTACTTAAAGGTTAACAACTAGCAAACGATGAATAGATTTCGACCCAGTAAACAGCAATTATTCCCCCTTTGTCAGAAACATCGCTCATGGAATGTGAGGACTAAAGGACAAAATAAGGGAAGCGAGAGTTACGAGGCAGCCGAAAGTAAAGCCAACTTAGTCATTTTCTACTCTCCTTTTTCTCATATTACTTGTAAGTAATATGATTTTAATGTGAAGTATAGATATGTGCTACTAGGCGATGACGGGTTATTAGGTACGTTTTTCGGTAAGCTGTGGTTGCCATACAGGAAGTCGCTATATGATTGGTTAGCTCGACCACGTGGCATAGGGAGATATTCGAGTTCCGTTGTTGAGTAGATGTTAGTGAAAGGATACGTAACGTAACGCTCCGGGAATTAGGGTCCCTTAGACCCCTGACGATAGAACTCCGGTTGTTATTTTGTTTTACGGCATATCAGACTATTTCCATGTTATTAAATTAAAAAATCAGGGCGTTTTTGGTAAACGTTTATTCTTAAAACTTTTATCTTTAAATAGTTGAACTCTTCTAAAACACGATACACACCATTTTCAAAGATTTTAAGTGACCATTACTCACAGTTGTGCATTTCATTCCTCTGTCACAATACTAACACTACCC
>OY744538.1:5695611-5708111 GCA_963556195.1 Sepiola atlantica
GTTTAATAATGAAGAACATTATGAGAGGATTTTAAAAAAATTTTAATTTATTTTTATTAATGAGTCACCACTTATCAAAGCCCCTCAATGGTCAGGGTTAATGAGATGGATGGATTTTCGGTTTAATAATGAAGAACATTATGAAACGACTGACAATGATCAATGGAGTGAACAAAAATTGTGGGGACCTATGGAAGCGGATTACATGGCGAGTTTTTGTTGACATTAGATTTGAAGACGACTATGTTGTAGCCTGCAGGAAAGCAACCCGTTGTAACGTGGCTCGCAGATGTTTTAGTTACAGAAGGCCTGAATAAACTATAATTTTGTAAATTTCTCCATCTTCCCTGATTACTAGATCAGTTTCATAACCTTAACCCTAACCCTAACCCTAACCCAGCAGTGACAATATACACATGATCTCAATGTCTTATCCGCATCCTTTTCACTTCGTTAATTCTTTCCTGTTTTTTTCTTCTATCTAACAAATTCATAGGCGTCATTCATAGCGTCATTTATTTGAGTCTATATTGTATATTCTAAGCCTATATCCACATTGTCACTGCTGCGTTAACATTATTAGACTGACCTAGTAGTCAAGAGTGATGGAGAAAACTGATAAGTTATTCGGCTGTCTATAATTAAAAAAAAAACTTTGTAATTTGTAGTCGCGCTTAAATAATCTAGTGCGGAAATCAAATTTCTACGAAGACAAACTTTTAACGTGAAATATATATTAAGAAATAATGAACAGAAAGGAAGAGGAAATTGGTTGAAGGAGGAACTCAGACATTCACAATTATTAATACCCGGATGCAGTTTTTTTTTTTAGTGGCGATTTTGAAGCTCCACAAGAGACTTCGTCCGTCGGACCATTTCAATCTGAAAAGATGTCTCTAAACAAACGGACGCATCTGAAATAAGATACGTTCAACCAAACCCTGTCTGTTGCTCAAGTTTTAAATATCATTTTCCTAGGTATGTCACGTTTTAGTTAGAAATAGTATTTTTATTGGCATGTCTAACATAGGTTTGAAATAGAATTTTCGACGCTCTGTTGCGTTTAATTTTTAAATAGCATTTTCGACGCTATGTCACGCTTAAGTTTGAAATAATATTGTCGACGCCATGTCAGGCTTAAGTTTAAAATGACGCTATGTCAGGCTTAAATTCGAAAATACATTTTCGACGCTCTGTCACACTTAAGTTTGAAATAATATTGTCGAAGCTTTGTCACACTTAAGTTTGAAATAATATTGTCGACGCTATGTCAGGCTTAAGTTTGAAATGACATATTGAAAATATCACATTCTTTCCTCTGTCACGTTGAAGTTTGAAATAGCATTTTCATCACTAACCGCGCAGATTGAGTGGCCGCATCTGAAGTGTAGACGTCCTTGTTATTTGGACTGATCTGATTTTATTTGCGTAATTGGCAGTCACATTGCTGGCTCAAAGTTGCCACATTGTCGGCGTCTCTCAACGCCAACGCCTTTCGAAATGACGGGAGATTCGGTGAACAGTCTAAGGAGTTCACTTCTGGCAGACATTGGAGGCGGCAGTTTCATATTTATGAAATAACTGTCGGCCATCGTGGAACAGAGGCTTAACATGGCACTGATGAAATGGGGAAGAAATATCCCACCAAGGCGTAAACATGCACTTACTTTTGTTTTTTATGGTTTTCATATTTTGTCATTATGAAATTACGAATGTGCCTTGATACAATTAGTGAGAACTGGTTTTTACCGGTGTATGGTGAGAGTCGTCGTATAGAAAAGAGAGACGAGAGTTAGGGTTAGGGTTAGGGTTAGGGTTAGGGTTAGGAAGCTAGACGAGGGCTTTTTGTGGTGGGCACTTACGTTAACAATTAAAATGCGTGCAAAAAGATGAAGGTATAAACAGAACTAACACAACATCCATTACTAAATAATGTATATATTTACATAGGTATTTTGATGTGTACAGACATAGTATGTATATTAGATAGCTACGCTGAAAAAAAGAGTCACTCTTTCTCTAAATGCTCACAGAGACATAAAGAAATATAAGACAGTGCTTGAATCAACAGTGAGAGAATGGCAGAAAGAAATACATAGATGGCTGAAAGAGATGGATGATTCGTTCAGTTAATTACAATTTACAGTTAATTAGGAGGAATAACATGGATTTCTTTCAAAGCATAACTCAGTTCCAAACTGATGAATATTTTAGCATGTATTTTATGTAATTAAAGTATATAGAAAAAAGCCGCACGAAAAGAAATATTAATTGACTCAGCCTTAGTATAATAGATAGAAAGATAATGAATTTATTCTGAGAGTCAAGTTGCAAAATTTCCCGAGATTCATCAGTGAATGCATTGATTCAAATCAAGCCGTTCGTATCCGGACGCCTCGACTCAACAAAGCTTGTTTCGTTCTTCATCCAGATTTTTCGATGAAATATTTTAGGGCAACTTGTGTTTCGATGGAAGTTATTAATACGTCAGAGGTTTTATTCGCCTCGGTGATTTGGGATCGAGTGACACAGCCATATTCCTGGGATTTGCAAAAAAAAAAACAAAAAAAAAAACGAAATTTTATTTTATTTTTTAAACAATAATCACGCTTGTTGTTAAGTGTTGATCGTATTTAAATCAGATTAACGTTGATAAGATTCTCGGCTGCTTCGTTGTCCAATGATTTCACTGCAACTATAAACACGCCATCTTGAAGTAAACTATGTTATGAGCGTTCAAAAACACACACACATAATACACACTTACTCAAACACACACATACACACACTCTCTCTCTCTCTCCGTGTTTCTCTCTCTGTGTCTCTCGTTCACTCTCGCCCCACACACATGTGCAGACACACACATAACAAAACAACTAAACATTCGAGGGAAAAATAAGATATTGATGATTTAGCAATTCTTTCAAGTTTCTTACGTTTCGATTGCCAGTAAAGTTGTTTTGTTTTACGGCATATCAACCCTTTTCAGATTATTTAATGCCGAATCCGATCATTTTGGTAAAAGTTTTCATGCTTCAAGTTCTTTAAATCTACAAATATTTATTCAGTGTGTTTAGCTTGGTTGTTTTATTTTACGGCATATCAACCCTTTGAAGTGAGTGGAGGTGAATGACATGAGAAAAAGAGGAAAGATAGAAAAGGGGAAATCTAGAGAGAAAGAGAGAGAGAGAGAGAGAGAGAGAGAGAGAGGGGGGAGTAAAGAGAGAGGGGGAAACGAATATTTAAAATATTGAGATTACGTTAACTAATAATAATTTGGGGGATTTAGGTTCGCAGACAAATGTTATCACGTGAACAGGATATAAGGGTCGGCTTAGGTTTGGGGTCATCGACTTCTGGTGGAACAATATTCAGAGGAAAATGACCTCAAACAAAATCGGGGAACGCGCGAGAAGCAAGGAGTGGGATGCGACAGAGACGCAATCAGACGCAGGTGAAAATGACTTAAGAATCAGTGATTGTTTTGAGCTGAAACTGAACCCGCTTTAATAAAGAGTGATGGGAGTGATGGGAGTTCGATCCTCGCGTGTGTCTGTCTGAAAACGAGAATGCCCTCATTGCTACGAGACGAGTGAAAATCCTAAACCGCCTAAAAGAAAGCAGGTATGATTTTTAAATCGAGTATCCGTAGTCAGGAAGGACGATACTCCCCCAAATCTCCCCAAATTGGGTCATCAACACCAAATTCAGTTTCTTGGTATACCAAAGAGAGATCCTGTTATATCCATAGATGGAACTCGGATAGACACTACGACTCTGAGTCAGACTAAACTTTGGTGTAATTCTCACTAAGTATTGATTTACTCCTCTCCAGGAGTTAGGCACAAAGCCACTTTTTATCTTACTCCCACAAGTAAGATATGACCCAAGGTCGGGTCAGGAAAGTGGGGGTTAAAAATAGGGTAGGCGAAGCCTGGGAGGGTGGACCTCCAAGAACTGCACAGGACAGACCCATAGACCGGCGTAAATCAAGCCCCGAAGGCCAAGATAATACCAGTCTATGGAGTACAGTATCCATCGGAACAGATACTACACTTTGATCTTAGCCAAAAGGCACTAAGTAGCGACGAAATTTCCCAAACTTTTTATTTACCTCCCCAGGAGGTTAGGCACAAGGCCAGGTTTATCTTACTCCCACAAGGTAAGATGTGACCCAAGCTCGGGTCGGGAAAGTGGGACTTGAAAAGCCAGCGCCCGAGAAAGTGAGCACTCTGGTCATTAAAAATTGCCTGGGCAGCCCTGTCGGCATTCCCCGGTAGGGGCGCCTCAAGCAGTAAGCAATAAACTTACTCCTCCCCAAAGCCTGGGAGGGTAGACCTCCTAGAACTGCAAAGGACAGTACCTCAAACCGGCGGAATCAAGACCCGAAGGCCAAGACAATACTGGTCTACAGAGTGAGCATCCATCGGAACAGATACTACACTTTGATCTTAGCCAAAAGGCACTAAGTAGCGACGAAATTTCCCAAACTCTCAGATTCGGACCCACTACAGTTTAATATCATATCTAGGACAAGACGAGCTAGACTTCGTGATAACAATCTTCTTTTGTCTGTAGAAAACCCAGGAAGCAAGGAAAAGAGCTGAACATTGTAAAGCAGTCATCCCTGTACGGATTAGCGAAAGCAGATTTGCGAGTAAATGCTGACCATGTGAAAATACATTGAATAAGAAATGATACGTTGATTCTTACACGGCTTTGTCTTCAGATGACGTCGTCGGCATCTCGTAATCTTACAAGAGAGACACGCATAGAGAAACTAGCAAAGTCCTCGCCACCAACAACGTTCAGCCGACCCAGCGAAGCATTTGAGCCGGACGAAAACGGATCGCCTTTCTGTTTGCTAGTTACAAACAGATGCGACAACAATGGGAAAGCGAGACGGCAATTATTGTAAAGCGGATCTTCTTTCGTATCAGCATTTCGTATGAAGAAAATACGCCGCTTTTAGGCGACCCCTACCCCCTTTTTAAGGGGTGTGTGTCATATGTTTTCTCTTATACTTGTTGCTTCTTTTTTTTATAACCGGTTTCACATTTCGCATTTGTTTACCGAATGTTTTACGGTAAAAGGGTGGTTCCTAACCCTAACCCTAACTTTAACCCTAACTCTAACACTAACCCTGACCCTAACTCTGAACCTAACGCTAACACTAACCTTAACCTTAACCTTAACCCTAACTTTAACCCTAACTCTAACCCTAACCCTGACCCTAACACTAACCTTAACCTTAACCTTAACCTTAACCCTAAACCTAAACCTAACCCTAACCCTAACTCTAACTCTAACCCTAACCCTTACCCTAACCATAACCCGACGGTTCCTACTGTCTCAGTATTGCTGCAATTTTATTTTTATTTTCTAGATGCATCCTAAAATATTTAAGGAAGCTTTGTCCGGTGAGCGGTCAGTCATGTTGTCACGATTCAGTTAGAAACCGAATTTTCGTCCGTCTGTCACACTTAATCTAGAAATAGCATTTTCATCACGAAATGCTCAGATTGCGCAGACGCCTCTTATTGTCGATGCAATGCAGGGTCCAATTGATTATCCGGATGGCGGCTCATAACGTATGCAGCTTGAGTCTCGTTGTCTAGATGACACGTAGCAGTAGTTCGTTCGCTCACTCCTCTTTTCTTTGTTGTCGTCCTGTCGTGTTGCGTGTTGATTAACAGCAGCAAAAGGAATATGGAACACGAAGAAAATTACTGTAATACCAGTGATTCCAAGAGAACAAGGAACAGTTTTTAAAAAATATGAAAAAAGACAAGAAATTAGGATCAAAAGAAAGGATTGACAGCAAACAATGCATAGCACTGATGAAAACGAGCGAAATATTAAAGAAAATCCTCGAGTGCGGAAACCAACCACATAATCAGTTTCGTCGAAATAAAAATAGAACAGTAAATATAGAAATAATATTACACGAATCCAAGGAAACTAAAACTATGGGTAGCAATTCTTTGATTCCAGCCGAATATCCGTTGTGTAGATGACACGAAGTAGAAGTATTTTATGACTTTTCTTTTCTGTTGTTGTTCTGACGTATTGCGTGTTGATTAATTGGAAGGAGTTGTAAATAATGATAACACAGCATCTTGTGTTCATTTTTCTCAGTATACACAAACCCCTTATCCATCCCCCATAGTGGACTGAGAGCAGCTGCCCCCAAGACAAGACCAACCCCTCCCTCACAATCTAGAAAAAGAAGAGAATCTCTAGGAATTTCCTGTCTGACGTAAAATCTTGACACGTAGTTCTAATTCTAAACGTTTTACTTCTCATGGAATTTTCCATGATTCTGCTTAATCTTACTTAATCTGGAAAACACTGTTTTGAAAACTATTTTTACACACCGCATTGATACACATCCAAGAATCGCGATCAATCTGTCAGTGGATTTGTTCAATGCTTTAGTTTAATTCCGGGAGCAGACTGCTACAGAACGTATTGTCGTGTTTCCCTCTAGGTTGGAAGGTAAATCACTCTGCCTGGTTTTCGTGAAAATCACATCCGTTGGGTAGAGTCGAAAATCAACCGCCGTCAAAGTAAAGAAAGAGGTTTCTTCGTAAGACAAGAGAAAGAACAATAATGCCAAAGGACTTTTGCCAACAAAGAAATATTTAATTATATATATGTGTATACCCAACTTACACCAGCTGACGGTGAAGAATAAAGAAACAGAGTTCCTCGTGCACGTCCTTGTCTCTATCGTTGTGTTTTGTTTGATGCCACCGGGTTCCCCGAAGGAACGGATATTGCAACACAAGGTTATGGATGTTTTTTTTGGATAAAGTTTGATTAAATTAAACGGGACTGGTGTGTTGTGGCGGAGATATCCGCTCTACTGAAGTTTTTTTCACATTGAAGAAACATTATGTAGTAAATATTCTTTAAAAACGAAAGCTGCTATTAATCGACCGTGTTAACTCGAAAACCACGCTGATCAAAAGGGGGGGGGGTACCAGCGTTTGGGTACCGTCACGTCCGATGTTTTCGCTGAGCGTAAGGGTTAATTAAACGTTTAAAGATGGTGGCGAGATTCCCTGAATTCCCGACTCCCGTCCCCTGGGGTGGAGTAAAGTGAGGTGGGTCGAGGAGAATGATATTGAAGATTGAGTCAGAATATGCTCCCTTCCTTCCCCAAGGGAGTGAAAATTCCAAGTCTGTCATGGAAGGGCGGGAACTCTTGATGTCTAAATGGTTTCGATTCTCAGAAGAGATGGACGCCGGCCCTAGACGAAAAAGGCGTGGCTAAATGGATTCACGTTCAAACCGGAGCTGTAATTTATTCTCGTCGTTCAAAGAAGAGTTTGGTAAGAATGACAGCGACAGAAAGAAACGAAGAGGCATGATCTTAAGTTGCGCCCATTTAATCTGCGCGTGTAACGATGAAAATTCTATCTCAAACTTAAGCACGGTAAACAAACAAAAATACTATTTTAAGCTTAAGCGTGACAAACCAATGAAAATACTATTTCTAATTCAAGTGTGACAAAAAAAATACTATTTTAAACTTAGCGTGACCAAAAATACTATTTTAAACTTAGCGTGACAAACCAATGAAAATGCTATTTCTAATTTAAGTGTGACAAAAAATACTATTTTAAACTTAAAAGTGACAAACCAATGAAAATGCTATTTCTAATTAAAGTGTGACAAAAATGCTATTTTAAACTTAAGAGTGACCAAAAATACTATTTTAAACTTAGCGTGACAAACCAATGAAAATGCTATTTCTAATTTAAGTGTGACTAAAAAATACTATTTTAAACTTAAAAGTGACAAACCAATGAAAATGCTATTTCTAATTTAAGTGTGACTAAACATGCTATTTTAAACTTAAGAGTGACCAAAAATACTATTTTAAACTTAGCGTGACAAACCAATGAAAATGCTATTTCTAATTTAAGTGTGACAAAAAATACTATTTTAAACTTAAGAGTGACCAAAAATACTATTTTAAACTTAGCGTGACAAACCAATGAAAATGCTATTTCTAATTTAAGTGTGACTAAAAAATACTATTTTAAACTTAAAAGTGACCAAAAATACTATTTTAAACTTAGCGTGACAAACCAATGAAAATGCTATTTCTAATTTAAGTGTGACTAAAAAATACTATTTTAAACTTAAAAGTGACCAAAAATACTATTTTAAACTTAGCGTGACAAACCAATGAAAATGCTATTTCTAATTTAAGTGTGACTAAAAAATACTATTTTAAACTTAAAAGTGACAAAAAATACTATTTTAAACTTAGCGTGACAAACCAATGAAAATGCTATTTCTAATTTAAGTGTGACTAAAAAATACTATTTTAAACTTAAAAGTGACCAAAAATACTATTTTAAACTTAGCGTGACAAACCAATGAAAAGTCTATTTCTAATTTAAGTGTGACTAAAAAATACTATTTTAAACTTAAAAGTAACCAAAAATACTATTTTAAACTTAGCGTGACAAACCAATTAAAATGCTATTTCTAATTTAAGTGTGACTAAAAATGCTATTTTAAACTTAAGAGTGACAAACCAATGAAAATGCTATTTCTAACTTCAGTGTGACAAAAATACTATTTTAAACTTAAACGTGAAAAAACCCCAACGAAAATGCTATTTCTAATTTAAATGTGACAAAAACGAAAATGCTATTTCTAATTTAAATGTGACAAAAATAATATTTTAAACTTAAGCATGGCAAACCAATGAAAATGCTATTTCTAACTTAGGTGTGACAAAAATTACTATTTTAAACTTAAGCGTGACAATCCAATTAAAATGCTATTTCAAACGTACGTTAACAAAAAAAAACATACTTAAACTTAAGTGTGATAACCCAATGAAAATTCTATTTATAACTTAACAGACGGACAGACATTAAGGAAATACATGGACGTATGTAATAATGTTTATTCAAAATTAAGCTTGACAAACCGACGATAATTGTATTCATTAACTTCCACGGACAGGCGCTCTTATTGAGATATGTGGACGAATTTTAAAATGTTATTTCAAATATAAGTTTGGAATACGTTACAACAGGACTGCTCCCCCGCAGACTACAACGTGGTCGTCTTCAAGTATAATGTCTAAAAATATTTGTCGAGCCGTCCTCTTAAATAATTGAATTGTGTCACTTTCGTTCATCGTTTCAAATCCTCCCATAGTATTTTTAATAATCTAACTGACAATCTCATTAACTATTATCCTCGAGTTGCTTTTGGCCTTGATAAGTAGTTACACATTAGTTAAAATTTAAGCGGGACAGACCGAGGAAAATACTATTTGTGTGAAGTTTGACAGACAGATGGACAGACAAGTTTTATTATTGAGATGCACATACATTTAAATTCTTATTTTAAACTTAAATCCGAAAAACAAATTCTATTCGTAAACTTAAGAGATACGTGGACGTATCTAGGAATGTTATTTCGAACTTCAGCGTAAAATGCTCTTATCGTTAAACCTAATACGCTGAAGCAACAGCAATGACACAGAAGATTGTATGAAAATATACAATTTAATGTGAATAGAACGGAGACAACAACAGACACAACAACACACAAGACAATGACGGGGGAAATAATGTTCTGACTTAAGGAAAATACGATTTTAGGGGGACAACGTAAGTTCAAGATCTTAAAACGTTGGCATAAAAGGGACCTTCGTTTGGTTTGTGGAAAATCAAAAAAAAATAGATTAGAGTTTTTAGGTTAGTAGATGTAGAACAGTTGAGGTAGCAGGGTCGGTTTACAAGGTAATGTAAAGGATAACATGTGAAGAAGTGATAAAAATGGACCTGAAGGAACTGCTCAGAGATAGGCTACTTTGGAAGTCAATTTCTTAAAGCTGTCCGATGTATGATTGGTTTTACGGCATATCAACCCTTTTGGGTAATTTAATGACGAATTTATTTATTTTGGAGAGCGTTTGTATGCTTCAAGTTTGTAATATTTTCAAATATTTAATCGATTCTACTTTGTATACGAGCAGTTTGGAGATCAATTTGTTTCATATGCGTATATTTTTTAACAAAATCGTCCGTAATTGGTATATTTTATTTAATCCATAGATGGGTTCCTGACTGGGACTGCCACCCGGATTAAAGCTTACTTGAGAGTAATCAAAACGAAGGAGTGATTTCACATCTCCATAAACTCCCAAATTGAGGCCTAACTCTCTGATGTAGTCTTGTGTCATACGATATATAGTTCATACTGCGTGGAAACATTATAGGCAGTCAAAAAAAAAGAAAGAAAGAAAGAAAGAGTTAGGATAATTCATTTTTTAGTGGTAGGGGAGACAGCTTGCCCAAAGGTGTTCGGAGTAGTTTAAATTTCTATTTAATCTATTAGTGCGATCCTGGCGGGTACTACCACTTTCGGTCATAGTGGCCCTGGGATATTATGGTTACTAAGAAGCGACTCTACGTTCTCCAATTTTTTCAAATTACGACGTTACCACTGGATGCGCGTTTGAGGTCACACCCAGGGCGCTCATTAGTCGTATATTCGTTTGATATTTAAAACCAAAACGCATTTCTCAATGCTTTTTCATTAAAATAAATAGAAGTAATAAACGTTTGGGTCGTCCGTCAAGTTCTAAGGGAATTCGACAGTTGTGTCTTTAGACGCGTCATACAACAGCTGCAATAGTTGGCATCACTTACAGCGGGGTAACCGACCTATTACGTTTCGCACCAAAAATCAGTATATATATATATATATATATATATATATATATAATATTCAACCTTTGTTTTCTAAACTTATTTTTGCTTCTATTTTATTTATGTTATTTTTATGTTGTTTTTAATTCCTACTTTTATTTATTTTAATTTTATTTTAACTTCAATTATTTCTTTTATATTTATATTATATTTTTATTTTGTATTTGTAATTTTATTATCATCTTCTTATTTTTTTTTTTATTTTTTTTTTTTTATTTTTATTTTTTTTTTTTTTATTCTATATTTTATTAGTTTACTATTTTATTTTTTATTTTTTTATTTTATTTTTTTATCTTTTTCTTTTTCTTTTTTATTTATTTTTTAATTTTATTTTTGTTTAAAATATTTTATTTTATTATACTTCATTTTTATTTTTATTTTCATAATGTTTTATTACTATTATCAGTTTATCTTTTTATTTTTTTATTTAAATTCTATATTTTATCAGTTTACTATTTTATTCTTTATTTTTTTATTTTTCTATTTTTATTTTATATTTTATCAGTTTACTATTTTATTCTTTATTTTTTTATTTTTCTATTTTTATTTTATTTTTTTATCTTTTTATTTTTATTTTTTATTTATTTATTTTTTAATTTTATTTTTGTTTAAAATATTCTATTTTATTATACTTCATTTTTATTTTTATTTTCATAATGTTTTATTACTATTATGAGTTTATCTTTTTATTTTTTATTTTATATTTGTAACTTATTCTTTTCTAAAATATTTGTCTCTGTGGCTCTTTGTGTCAATAGATGTTCCTCTACAACGAGCTTGTTATTTTTTGTTTGATTTTCTGTAAGACGTGTAGCTAAAGGCGCTGACGAAGCGACGTTTTGGATTAGCTTTGTTAATTTATAAAATAAAATAAAGTTTTTCCAAAATGTTTTGGAAACGATCGTACGCCATACTAGACTTAATGTTCTAATTCTTGGAACAAGTGTAATGTTATAATTCATTAAATCACACACACACACACACACACACACACACACACACACACACACACACACACACACACACACACACATATATATATATATATATATATATATATATATATATATGTGTGTGTGTATATATTCCTTTTGTTGGCCATTATATGGGTCAAAACTACATAAGCAAATATTGTATTTCGGCACGTACTCGTTTCCCGCTTCCAAACGCAGTAAACACGTATCAGAAACCATTTCGAAGTGACTGTTTCTCTACGTGAAGTAAAACTTCGGAGACGTACGTGAAACTATTTACGAGATATGTAAAAATCAAAATCACGCCGCTTAAGTAGTTAAGGAGTAAAACGGAGCAGTTTAGGAAGTTATCAAACAGTCAAATGCGAAACATATAACGAAGGACATCCTGATTCCAAAGAAACTAGAACTGAAAACTCTAACCCTAACCCAAACATTACACACGTGCAAAGCCAAACCTTTGTAATATAATCCACTGTCTTTTATTTGATTCCTAAATCGAAAAGTGTTGCAGAAGGAATGAAGACATCGAACACAATCCAATTCAATTAATTTTGCAAAAAAATAAGACAATAATGCTTCAGTTGCCATGTAGGGAAAAGGTGGTAGAAATTTACACAGAATATTAATTGTTCCCCTTGCTGATTTTTCCAATTCATTTCAATTAATTTTGCAAAAAATAAAACAAGCATGCTTCAGTTGCTATGTAGGGAAAAAGTGGTAGAAATTTATACAGAATATGAATTATTGACCTTGCTGATTTTTTTCAATTTAA
>OY744538.1:5713111-5735611 GCA_963556195.1 Sepiola atlantica
GTCTGTTATCTATTATTGATTATCTATTATCTATTATCTATTATCTGTTATCTATTATCTATATAATTGTATGCTTTCCCTTTGACATCTGCCGTATATTCATTACCGCCTAAGTCTTTTCAACTTCCAGAGGACTGTCACTTAGAATTTATTATTACAAAGCACTAATATCTATTGTACTACGGGTCTTTTTGGATGTTGAATCCTCAGTACAGGCGATTCTAAGAATATTATAGCGAATTATTTCAGATTAAGACCCAGTCATGGATGACAGACTGAGAGCAATCTAGCCCCGTGGATTAAATAAAGGGTTCCGTTTGAAATTCCGTACAGATTTCCGAGTTTGACATAAAGATTCTTGAGTACGACGCACCTCAAGAAGGTCGGAGGTTCCATTGACCGAACAGTTGTAAAAAAAAAAAACACCGAAGATGAAAACTGTAGTCCGAATAATACAAATGATATAAATTATCAACCATCATCTAAAAAAAAACTCCGATACATAACTACTGAACCTTATGTCTAGAATGTTTATTCTAATTTTGATCAAAATCCATTGCATGATTTTTGACTCTAGAAAATGTCTAGAATTAAAGGCTGAATATTATGGGTTCACGAAAAGAAATGGAAATTCAAGGAATATTGCTTAATTGATGTTTAATGACTATTGCTCAAATTTAATGCAAATCTGAAATATTTTAATTCTGTGTTCATATTATGCCCCTTAAAAACCCCGTTTTTTGTCCCCTTTGCGTTAATCTAAATATATTCCACATCACGCATTCTTACGTCTAGCAGCTGTGTTACATGATGACCGATTAATTAGTTTAGGAGTGAATCCGATACCTATACATATATAGACATATACGCATACCTAAATTTATAAATGGTTAAATAGAGATGTGTGTGTAAACGTTCCTATCTACTGCAACTGCCTTTCTGGTTCCCATGGTAACAGAATGAGAGGCATCTTTTGGTTTTCATCACTTTGACTTTCTGCAGATGAGTGCACATTTTTTTCTGTTTATTTATCCGTCCATAAACTCCGACTGCGGGAATAAACAAATCCCTTCTTCCTTTGAACGAACTGCTCAAGGAGTCTGAATCACCTCCGCTCATCATCACACCAGCTAAAAAGGCGAACATGTCCGTACGTAGAAATGATAAAAAGTGCACATGCAACTTTAGAAAGAAGAAGTGAATAAAAGACCAGCTGGGATATATTGTCGGCCACTTCCGGCAAAAACGAACTAGAACCGGACATGAATAATGCATCTAGTAAATTTGCACGTTCAGCAATGCTATTTCAAACAGGCGTGACAGACGTACAAAATGCTATTTCAAAAAGGCGTAACGGACGTACAAAATGATATTTCAAACAGGCGTGACAGACGTACAAAATGATATTTCAAACAGGCGTGACAGAAGTACAAAATGCTATTTCAAACAGGCGTGACAGACGTACAAAATGTTATTTAAAACAGGCGTGACAGACCTACAAAATGTTATTTAAAACAGGCGTGACAGATGTACAAAATGATATTTCAAACAGGCGTGACAGACCAACAGAATGATATTTCAAACAGGCGTGACAGACGTACAAACTGTTATTTAAAACAGGCGTGACAGACGTACAGAATGTTATTTCAAACAGGCGTGACAGACGTACAAAATGTTATTTCAAACAGGCGTGACAGACGTACAAAATGTTATTTCAAACAGGCGTGACATACTTACAAAATGCTATTTCAAACAGGCGTGACAGACGTACAAAATGTTATTTAAAATAGGCGTGACAGACCTACAAAATGCTATTTCAAACATAAGTGTGACATATCAACAGAATAACTTTCTATATTTAAGCTTGACAGACCAACAAACTGCTATTTCAAACCTAAACGTGGCAGATTGTAATAATAACTGTTCCATATTTAAGCTTGACAGATCAACAGAATAATTGTTTCAAATTTAAGCTTGACAGACCAATAAAAATGTACAAACATAAGCATGACGAGACAAAATAACACTATTAAATACTTCAGTTTTACAGACCAACAACATTTTGATTTTATATTTAAGCTTGACAGACCAAAAAAATGCTATCTCACTCTTAAGTTTGACGGACCACAAAAATAATTTTTATAAATATAAATCTGACAGATCAACAACGACATATTTCAAATTGAAGCTTGACAGCCGAACAAACACAATATTTCAAACCTAAGCCCGACAGACCAACAAACAGACGGAAACTGCTCGAACGCAGAAATAATAGAATGTACCGATGTAACTGTAAGAAAATTTGAATAAACTTACAATTTAAAAAAAAACAGAGGTAAAAAAATTGACTAAACTTAAAATAAATCACAAAACAAATGAAAATACCAGCTAGGACCAGCCTTATAAACCAGTATCGTCCGGGCCTTTGGGTCTGGATTTACGCCGGTCTATTGGGGGTTGCTGGTCCTGTGCAGTTCTAGGAGGTCCACCCTCCCAGGCTTTGCCTCCCCTCTTTGGGGAGGAGTAAGTTTATTGCTTACTGTCTAAGGCGCCCCTACCGGGGAATGCCGACGGGGCTGCCCAGGCAATTTTTAAATGGTCAGAGTGCTCACCTCTCGAGCGCTGGCTTATCTAATCCCACTTTCCCGACCTTGTGTCACATCCTACCTTGTGGGAGGTAGATATATAAAACCAGCTGAGATATGTTTGGCTAATAAGAACAGGTGCATCCATTCGAAGTTCACAGGTGAGAAAGGAAATTCTATTTCGAAAATAAGCATAACAGAACAACAAAAATGGTATTTAAAACTTTTAGGCGTGACGTCACAGTCGAAAGGAAATGTTATTTCCAACTTTTAGGCGTGACGTCACAGACGAAAGGAAATGTTATTTCAAACTTTTAGGCGTGACGTCACCGACGAAAGGAAATGTTATTTCAAACTTTTAGGCGTGACGTCACAGACGAAAGGAAATGTTATTTCCAACTTTTAGGCGTGACGTCACAGACGAAAGGAAATGTTATTTCAAACTTTTAGGCGTGACGTCACAGACGAAACAAAATGTTATTACAGACATAATCGTAACAGATCAGCAATATGCTATTTAAGACATATGCGTGACAGACCAACAAAATACTATTTCAAACTGAAGCTTGAGGCTAAACATTCTTTTATTTTAACCTTAATCCTGAGAGACTAACAAAAATGCTATCTTAAACTTAAATTTGACAGACTAAAAAATGTTATTTCAAAATTAAGCATGACAGACTAAAAAATGTTATTTCAAAATTAAGCATGACAGAACAACAAAAATGCTGTATCAAACTTAAGCTTGACACTAAACATTTGTTTCAAGCTTAATCTTGACAGACTAACAAAAATGCTGTTTGAAACTTATGTTTGACAGACCAAAAATGTTATTTCAAAATTAACATAAATGCTATTTCAAATTTATTTGACAAATAAAAAATGCTATTTCAAACATAAGTTCGACAGACCAACAAAAATATATTTCAGACTTTAGCGTGACAGACCAAAAATGCTATTTCAAACTTAAGTCTGACAGACCAACAACAAATATATTTCAGACTTTAGCGTGACAGACCAAAAAATGTTTTTTTAAACTTAAGTCTGACAGACCAACAACAAATATATTTCAGACTTTAGCGTGACAGACCCAAAAATGCTATTTCAAACTTAAGTCTGACAGACCAACAAAAATATATTTCAGACTTTAGCGTGACAGACCAAAAATGCTATTTCAAACTTAAGTCTGACAGACCAACAACAAATATATTTCATACTTTAGCGTGACAGACCAAAAATACTATTTCAAACTTAAGTCTGACAGACCAACAACAAATATATTTCAGACTTTAGCGTGACAGACCAAAAATGCTATTTCAAACTTAAGTCTGACAGACCACCAACAAATATATTTCAGACTTTAGCGTGACAGACCAAAAATGCTATTTCAAACTTAATCGTGACAAACTGACCGATAAATCTAGTCATATTGTAGACGCATCTAAAATACGCTTTACTTATTAATTCTGCATATTTATCAATGAGAATCCGTTTTACAAATTAGCGCGGGTCACACTGACCTACTGACAGACAAAGCCTCTCGCCGCGATGCAACGACGGATCGAATAACCTTAAACAAATCGCAGACTCCGACAAATCCCAGCTGGTGCTTCCTGCAAGACAAAAAATAAAGAGTTTCTGTGGTTAGGTTAACTACAAAATTTATTTTTCAAAAAAGTGTTTACTGCTGGTGTTGGTTGACGTCTAGAAAACGTGAGATCTCCAAGATAATCTTCAGAATAACATTTCAACAAGATCTATAAACATTTTACCTAAACATTTTAGACAGAATGGTAACCGTACCATACAGGCAAATAGTTGTGCATCTTCGCGCATTAATCAAAATGTCTTCCCTTCAAAAATGGAATTGGACATTTACAGATTGCCAGACATTCTACCTCATCCTACAAATTGTAGACGGCATCGATATTGGGAGTATATACATCTATATAAATATAAATCTAGTTTTGGGCGTTCTATTCTCTTTCCCACGACCTCTTTTTCACAGAAGAGAGGTTGCTAGTCTCTCTCTACTCTATTGTTATTTTCATGGTTGATGCTCGACTGAGCACCAATTAATGGTCCCCCCTCTAAAACATTCACAACAAAAACTCGTCTAGCTACAGCCAGTGTAGATATTTCCCCTTACTTCTGTGAACCTAAAACTAAACGGAATTTCAATGAGCAAAATTTATTTCCCAAAATTACCCGTCTGTGGAACACTATATCACGGGGCTGCTTCTCAGCTTACTACAACATGGTCGTTTTTTAAAGTTCAATGTTAAACACATTTTTGTTGAACCGTCCTCTTAAATAATCAAATTCTGCCCAGTTCCAACCATCGTTACTAATTTTCATGGTATTGTGTCACCGTCCACCTGATAAACTCATTAACCCTTATCCTCGAGTGGCCTTAGGACCTTGATAAACGGTGACCCGTTAGTACATAAAAAGGTAGATATAGGAATACAGTAATCAACTAAGAACAACCTAAAATAAAACAGGAGAGATAAACACAAAATTACGTTTATTTTGATTGATTTAGAACAATACCCTCAAACCCATATATTTAGAACAATACCCTCAAACCCATTTATTTAGAAAAATACCCTCAAATCCATTTACCTAAACATGGGAGGGGAACATATCTTTACTTGTCTTCTGGAAAACACAGAAAAACTAAAATTCATTTCCTTCATATCAAAAAAACAACTTTACTTATTTACTGACACGCTTATTCACCGAGTGTTTAACTTAATTTTTTGATAATAATTTCTGTTCTAGATTAGAATATACCTTAGCCAAATTCTATTTAAACCATTGCTTATTTCAACTCCCGTTTGACATTTTTCTAGTAATGGTCATATATTTTGTATTATCAAGCATGTTTTCTGTTTTGTTTGAAATCTCTGAGACTCAGTTTGCTACCCGCACTTGGACAATTACTGTTGGTGAATGTGTCATAGGTTGACTATCCTTTAGATCATCGATATTTAATGATGACGTTTTTTTTTTCGAGAGGAGATGGAAAGAATTGCACTGTAGAAAAATAGTGCACGGTGGATGAGAAGTACATAGTAGGGAAAGACGTGAACAGTTGGGATGGAATATAGAGTGGGGAAAGAAATGAACGGTTTGGAAGAAATACAGAGTGGGGGAAAACGTGAACGGAAGGGAGGGAATACAGAGTGGGGAAAGAAGTGAACGGTTAGGGGGGAATACAGATTGGGGAAAGAAGTGAACGGTTTGGAGGAAATACAGATTGGGGAAAGAAGTGAACGGTTAGGGGGGAATACTGAGTGGGGAAAGAAGTGAACGGTTGGGAGGGAATACAGAGTGGGGGAAAACGTGAACGGAAGGGAGGGAATACAGAGTGGGGAAAGAAGTGAACGGTTAGGGGGGAATACAGATTGGGGAAAGAAGTGAACGGTTTGGAGGAAATACAGATTGGGGAAAGAAGTGAACGGTTAGGGGGGAATACTGAGTGGGGAAAGAAGTGAACGGTTGGGAGGGAATACAGATTGGGGAAAGAAGTGAACGGTTGGGAGGGAATACAGATTGGGGAAAGAAGTGAACGGTTGGGAGGGAATACAGATTGGGGAAAGAAGTGAACGGTTAGGGGGGAATACAGATTGGGGAAAGAAGTGAACGGTTAGGGGGGAATACTGAGTGGGGAAAGAAGTGAACGGTTGGGAGGGAATACAGATTGGGGAAAGAAGTGAACGGTTGGGAGGGAATACAGATTGGGGAAAGAAGTGAACGGTTGGGAGGGAATACAGATTGGGGAAAGAAGTGAACGGTTAGGGGGGAATACAGATTGGGGAAAGAAGTGAACGGTTGGGAGGGAATACAGAGTGGGGAAAGAAGTGAACGGTTGGGAAGGAATACAGAGTGGGGAAAGAAGTGAACGGTTGGGAGGGAATACAGAGTGGGGAAAGAAGTGAACGGTTGGGAAGGAATACAGAGTGGGGAAAGAAGTGAACGGTTGGGAGGGAATACAGATTGGGGAAAGAAGTGAACGGTTAGGGGGGAATACAGATTGGGGAAAGAAGTGAACGGTTGGGGGGAATACAGATTGGGGAAAGAAGTGAACGGTTGGGAAGGAATACAGATTGGGGAAAGAAGTGAACGGTTAGGGGGGAATACAGATTGGGGAAAGAAGTGAACGGTTGGGAAGGAATACAGAGTGGGGAAAGAAGTGCACAGTGTAAAAGAATTACCGTTGTATCACTCAGTCTTCACTTTCATTCCAATTTCTCGTAGTCTTTTTTTCCAGTTTTTTTTTCGAGACTGTTCCTTGTGCTCATACGATTATCGGTATTATATTGACTTTCTTCATGTTCTATTTTCCTTTCATTATTATTAGTTTTATTATAATTCTTATTGTTAATATATTATTATGTTATTATTATTATTATTATTATTATTATTATTATTATTATTATTATTATTATTATTATTATTATTATTGTTAATATATTATTATATTATTATTATTATTATTGTTATTATTATTATTGTTAATATATTATTATATTATTATTATTTATATTATGATGTTGCTGCTGATGATGATGATGATGAAAAAAGTGGGCATGGCTTATGTTTACGACGTCATGACGTAAATTTCAAATCTCAATAAGATTAAAAATTATTCAAACAAGATAAAATGTACGTCGTGATTTTTTATTTATTTAAGGAAGTGTCATTTAATACAAGTTACTAAGAAGAAGAAAACATTATCATTTTCAATTTACATGTAAACCAATTATAATTTCCCGATAATTATTTTTTCGACGTTTTGGGATCATAGCTAGCGTCAGTCTAGTTATGTTGTAAGACGTTTCTATAAATAAACATTATTATTCATTGCTATGGCGTTTGGCACAAGGTTGTAGTTCGCGGACCCAAACTAGTTTTAATTCTATTCAAAGCAAGGAAAATGCTTTATTAAAAAAAAAAGACAAAAGAGATTTTCTCTGCAATTTTTATTATTTCTTCATTTTGCAGCTTGCCCCAATCAGAATTAAAACGGTCGGTTCTTATATAGAAATGCTGTGAAGCCGTGCGTTTGCATAATCGGGTAAGTTGATGTAGACAGGTGAGAAAGAGAAGGGGGAAAGAATGATTACAGGAAGTGCAGAAAAACAGATGTTCTTAATGTTAACGCTAACAATAATCCCCGCCCCGAACCCTTCCGACCCCCAAAATCGGTATTCTTTTTCAGGGGTATTCGAAGCATGCGCACACCAACGCTGACACTGGGGGGCATTTTCATGTCAGATACGAGTCGTCCACAAATACATAATAAAAAAAATGCTTGTTTTATCGACTCTAAAAAACAACAACATGGCACGCCCGGACAGACATACGTTTTCTTCTTTTCTTCGCGAGAAAGGGGCTGGCTCATCGGTGCCATGTAACTTACTGATTTCCCGGCGTTCAACGAACGGGTAGCGTACTCACCCAGTGACTATCGATGGCTAACCCCCAGCCAAGCTAGAACTCTTTTATACACCTGGCTAGAACGTGAAATTATGGTAAATCACTCGAGCAAAGCAGTATCTTATTTTTAGCTTACAGACACCGATAATCTCATAAGTCCTTACCAAGCTATGTTTACCTTAATTTTCGTTTTTGGGGTTTAATTCACTCCAAACAAAGGGGACGTATTGTCACTGAAACCTAACGGGCGACTGTGATTAGAGGCCAGATTTACATCATTAATCCTAAACGGGGAGTTTTGTAGTAAGTTGTTTGTTCATATTATATTCAAATTTCTGCAGTTCAGTCTGGGAAACAGGGAACAGGAAGAGAATTCCAAAGGCAAACGGTTAAAAAAAAAACGTTAAAGTAGAATGTTTTCCGGCATTTGGGGACCTTTACAATGAAGGGGTGATATTTTGCTGCTATTCAGGTTCGTTCGGGGGTGTTTACGCCGAGGTGGTACACGTGCAGTAAGTTCGTCGGAGCACATTCCGTTGATGTACTTGTAAAACAAAAACAGGGATGCAATATTGCGGCGATGGGACAGGGTCTGGAGCTAGGCAGACAATGCGGCAATTTAGAATCAGAGACTTTTTATGCACCCTGTCCAAACGGGAGAGACTAGCACAGATGTGGTCACTGGCAAATGGTGGCTTTACCACATTTAGAGATATAGGATGCTGGCAAGTTTTCTCGTCCGGTTGAGGGTTACTACCTTCGATGGCTTCACAAAATATCTTTATTTCAATTTTTTAATGTTCTGCTGCCATTAGCAGTTGAGCCACGACTGACTTCTGAAACCGCCGATATGACCAAATAAAACTGTATATATAGTCTCGGAAGTTTCTAAACCATTAAAACTAAAAAAAAAAATTAAAAAAAAAGTAAAAATAACAAAACCCTGAAGTCCCAAGTCGTTCAGTGGATCATCACTCATGTCAGTCAATTTAGCTTTTACAGTTATTATATTAGTTTGCTTCTAACATTATTTAAGGAGTCATCAGTTGTTTACCATGAAAAACTGTTTCGGGAATTTATATATATATATATATATATATATATATATATACATATATGATCTAAGGTTAAGATCGTATTTTAACTCTGCCTAATGAGATCTCAGTTTATAACAGCTGCTGATCGATAACATCGACATGCCAGTGTCGCAGATTTTGTACATATCTGTATAAATAAAAAATAACCACACACACACACACACACACACACACACACACACACACACACACACACACACACACACACACATATATATATATATATATATATATATATTGAGAACTACGGAATATTTTGATATCTATGCTCGCCGCTTTCAGTGTAAATATAAGTAAATTTCTCCGTTATTACATGACAAACAATCTCTCGTGGCCTAGTGGGACTGGGTGAACACTTACCGATTCAAGAAGTCTTTGTGAACTGAGTTCGCGCCCTATGGCCGTCTAAGACTGTTACTTCCCTGCGTTGATAAGAGCCATGGGCTTGAAACGACGTCGTACGTAGGTAACATATTAAAAATAATTGTATATATATATATATTAATTGAATGACATCATAAAATGAGAAATTAATCAGATTTTATTAAAGTTCAAAACCAAGGAGTGATATTGCGTTATTAACTCTCTCTCTCTCTCTCTCTCTCTCTCTCTCTCTCTCTCTATATATATATATATATATATATATATATAATAAACTTGTTACAAATATCCAGGGGGTATGAATCCGAAGGAAGTTGAAACCGGGTTTATGAGAGTGCTCAATGAAAATTCAGAGCAAAATACATATTTTTTGATTTTATTCCATTAGTTGCGACAAAACAAGTTTTGTTTCATTGGTGCAAATAGCGAACAACTCATCGGGCCGGCGGAGGAATTCAAATGGCATAAATTTTAACCTCACTTTAACGGGAGATTGAAAATTGAAAATACATTGGAGGGGGAGGGGGACAGAGTTGGGGCTTTGTCTATAACGGTGACATGGGACATGAGAGGGGAGAGGGGAGGGGGGAGGGAGGAGGACCCCAACAAGTCGTGTTTCAAATTATTACGTGGGAGGTTTTTCACGTGTCTGTGCTGTGATGATCTCAATCTCGGCCGTGGTGGGAGGAAGGGAGATGGAGCGACGGCCAGAGTGAGTTAAATTTAGAATGAGAATAAAATTATGGTTACAACCGTCATTCTTATTTTATTTTAATTCTAATAAGTAATTATCATGTGGATAAAAATGTTTGATAATTTTAATTTAGGGTATTAATTGCTACTTTTGCATTTTATTTATTTTATTTTAATGTTTTGTTTATTATTTGTAGTGAATTTTGTTGTGATTATATATTTTTTTAAATTGTGATTATATTATACCGAGATCAATACTAGTGGAATCATTTTATAAGAGAAGTTTTCTGGTGTTACCAGTCTTATCATTAACAAAACCGATTATGACAATGATAACGCCTGCCAATCATACCTACGATAGTCGCAGTGATAACAGCCTTGATAAAAGCCTTAATAAAAATAAAAATAAATAAAATTAGAATAAAAATAGAAATAACAAGTTTGTAAGAATATTAATGATAATAACAATAATAATAATAATTATAATAATAGTATTAAAAAATAATAATAATAATAATAATAATAATAATACTAATAATAATAATAATAATAATAGTAATAATGATAAATATCACCATCATTACCATCTTGCTACTTGTGAAGTCATTGGGCGAAATAAGTCGACAAGTGATGGTAGGCTTTTTTATTCTACTGCCAATGACAAGGACTAAGTACCAGTTAATAATTAAGTGTTCAAGGTAGTGATCGAGGGGTTAAGTAATTGAGATTAGATTAGTCCAAGTGATATCAGTGTTAATAGCTGTCCCAGTTATGGGTTTATGTTAGAATTGGTAGTATGGCTGAGAGGCTATTGAGGCTGTGCATTATAGGTAGTACGTAGAGATTTGATGTTATTGGTAGTTTAGAGGGGTGGTTGTATATTTATAGATTCATCCTGACTTGTTGGGGTGGGATTGGCTGGTAAATTTGGGTGGGTGGGTAGGGGGTTATAGTGTGTTTTGGGGTAGTGTATAGTGGGGGTTTAATGTTATCATTCATTTTTGTAAAAACTTTTAATTTTATCTTAAAGTTATGTGGGGTTGGTGTGGGGTTAAGGTGGGGTATGTGGGTTGCTAAGGAGGTAGAGTCTACTATGTTTACAGTTGATAGATGTCTCAGCTATTTTTGTGGTGACAACTTAGAAAAAATCATAAAAAAGCACAACATGAAAATACTAAACACTCCAGTAACCTCAAATTCTAAAAGAACATGCAACTGTAATAACAAATCAAACTGCCCCCTAAATCAAAAGTGCCTATCAACCCAAGTGGTCTATGAGGCATCTATCTCCTCAACTGAAAACCCATCCCAGACTAACTATTATATTGGTCTGGCAGGCAACAACTTCAAGGAAAGATTCTACAACCATAAACTCTCCTTCAACAACCCAGACCATCCTGGCCAAACTGGACTTTCACTACACTACCACAAAATAAAAACCAAAAAAGAAACTCCCATAATAAAGTGGAAAATCTTGAAAAAATCCAGCACCTGCAAATCAATAAACTCTCCATGTAGATTATGCTTAAATGAAAAACTGGAAATTATCCGCTTTAAGGACAAAAACAAACTCTTAAATAGAAAACAAGAGACATCTATCAACTGTAAACATAGTAGACTCTACCTCCTTAGCAACCCACATATCCCCACCTTAACCCCACACCAACCCCACATAACTTTAAGATAAAATTAAAAGTTTTTACAAAAATGAATGATAACATTAAACCCCCACTATACACTACCCCAAAACACACTATAACCCCCTACCCACCCACCCAAATTTACCACCCAATCCCACCCCAACAAGTCAGGATGAATCTATAAATATACAACCACCCCTCTAAACTACCAATAACATCAAATCTCTACGTACTACCTATAATGCACAGCCTCAATAGCCTCTCAGCCATACTACCAATTCTAACATAAACCCATAACTGGGACAGCTATTAACACTGATATCACTTGGACTAATCTAATCTCAATTACTTAACCCCTCGATCACTACCTTGAACACTTAATTATTAACTGGTACTTAGTCCTTGTCATTGGCAGTAGAATAAAAAAGCCTACCATCACTTGTCGACTTATTTCGCCCAATGACTTCACAAGTAGCAAGATGGTAATGATGGTGATAATTATTATTATTATTATTACTATTATTATTATTATTATTATTTAATACTATTATTATAATTATTATTATTATTGTTATTATCATTAATATTCTTACAAACTTGTTATTTCTATTTTTATTCTAATTTTATTTATTTTTATTTTTATTTTTATTTTTATTTTTATTAAGGCTTTTATCAAGGCTGTTATCACTGCGACTATCGTAGGTATGATTGGCAGGCGTTATCATTGTCATAATCGGTTTTGTTAATGATAAAACTGGTAACACCAGAAAACTTCTCTTATAAAATGATTCCACTAGTATTGATCTCGGTATAATATAATCACAATTTAAAAAATATAATCACAACAAAATTCACTACAAATAATAAACAAAACATTAAAATAAAATAAATAAAATGCAAAAGTAGCAATTAATACCCTAAATTAAAATTATCAAACATTTTTATCCACATGATAATTACTTATTAGAATTAAAATAAAATAGGAATGACGGTTGTAATCATAATTTTATTCTCATTTTAAATTTAACTCACTCTGGCCGTCGCTCCATCTCCCTTCCTCCCACCACGGCCGAGATTGAGATCATCACAGCACAGACACGTGAAAAACCTCCCACGTAATAATTTGAAACACGACTTGTTGGGGTCCTCCTCCCTCCCCCCTCCCCTCTCCCCTCTCATGTCCCATGTCACCGTTATAGACAAACCCCCAACTCTGTCCCCCTCCCCCTCCAATGTATTTTCAATTTTCAATCTCCCGTTAAAGTGAGGTTAAAATTTATGCCATTTGAATTCCTCCGCCGGCCCGATGAGTTGGTCGCTATTTGCACCAATGAAACAAAACTTGTTTTGTCGCAACTAATGGAATAAAATCAATATATATATATATATATATATATATATATATATATATATATATATATATATGATTGTCCGCAAGGACCCGTGGCGCAGTGATGAGGGTGATAATTTGTAGAATTTGGTATATTCGGACTACTGTTCTCATCTTGGGTGTTTTTATCACAACGTTTCGGCCGATGTAAGCTCCGACTTCTTCAGGTGTACCTTGTCGAACTCGGGAATATTTCTGTCGAACTCGGAAATCTGGACGGAATTTCGAACGGAACCCTTTATTTAATCCACGGGGGTAGCATGCTCTCGTTCCATCTGCCATGACTGGGAAGAAGTCTTCAATAATTCGCAATTCTTCGTATCGCCCACACTGAGGATTGAACCTTCAGATGACTGTCTGCAAGGACCTGTGGCGCAGTGGATATAGTACTAAGTAAAATTCAGTTCTAAATGACAGTCATTTGAAGGTTCAATCCTCAAAGAATTGTGAATTACTGAAGACTTCTTCCCAGATAGAACGAGAGCATGTTACCCCCGTGGATTTAATAAAGGGTTCCGTTCAAAATTCCGTCCAGATTCCCGAGTTCGACAAGTTTCACCTTAAGAAGGTCGGAGGTTACATCTTATACAGGTAGACGATTGCGTCAGGACTGAAATACCGTCTGAAGCGCTAGAATGATTCAAACATTTTTCAGCGACTTTGGCAACATATTTTATGTAAGTCTTCCAGTTTAGGTCAGGAGTGAAGGTCAGTCCAAAAGCTTTTCGAAGCAGGGGAGCTTGCTCAAGAGGAGAGCCATTGATTTCAATTGGGGCGAGTTGGGGATCAGAGCGTTGTTGATGAAAAGAGATAAGCTTTATTTGGGACGCATTAAAAGAAACCAGTCACCCCTTTTCCCATTGTATCACGTGCTCCAAGGTCGGAAGAGCTAGAATTAGAAAGATCTTGGTCATTGCTGCTCTTCGAAGTGTTGCCATAGATGGTTGTGTCGTTCGCATAAATGTCGACGAATGATCTTAGAATATGATTTGGGAGATCGCTGATGAAGATCAGGAAGAGGGTTGGGCCCAGAATGGATCCTTGAGGCACGCCAGCGTTGATACTATGAGCTTCAGACTTCTGCTTATCCACGACTACTTTTATGAATCTATCAAAGAGAAAGGATTTGATGGTTCCGAGGACATTTCCAGATATTCCATAGCTAGAAATCTTGTGAAGTAGACCTTTATGCTAAACCCTATCAAAGGTATTTGATATATGAAGAGCTATTGCTCTAGAAACGAAGCTCCGTCAATAGATTCGCTGATCCTTTGTGATATTACAGTATTAAAGTTCATAGATTACTGCAATTTATTGGTCAGTACTTGTCTCACTTGTCCATTTTGGTCCGTAGTTGTTTTCCTTGTCCAATATTTTAAACTCGCCCTGCGTGCGTATTCCAGCTAGTTTCTAAACAAATCCATATTATGATCCCCCCTCTAAATTCTAACCTCATTGCTGCTGGGCGCCGCCTGATTTCTTTTATATGACGCTAATTGGAGACACTGTTGACATTTGGGTTGGGACATGAAAATATGTGAATTTGGACGAAGGGAAATATGTTAATTTATGACGTCGAGGACAAAAGTGAAGGTAATAGAGGATTTGCAACAAAGCGCAATTTCTTTTTGACGGTGCATTTTTAGACAAAGACCAAGAAGAATGGAGAAGAATAACAGAGAAGCCATTGTTTTTTTTAGTTTCATTTCAGCTTTTTGTGATGTGAACTTTGGAGACGGGGTCGGAAGAAGAAAGAAAAAATGAGTAGCGTTATAAAGCATAATTATACAATATGAATTTAGGAAAAATAAATGAAATAAAAAAAGAAAATTAACATTGGAAAGAAAAGAATGTGGGTTTTTAAGTGTGGGCATATTCCAGTAAGTATTAGCTTAGTTTTGTTTTGCACCGGAAGAAGAGCAGAGTGTACAGCGGCAGAAACCTCGTGAATATGACAACGAAGACGACAACAATCCGTACATGTAAACAACAACAGCAACAACAATAGCAAAAACAACAACAAACTAACATGAGCAAGAAGAGGAGTAGATTAATAATAATAATAATAATAATAATAATAATAATAATAATAATAACAACAACAACAATAGCGCAAGCATAGGCTGACACCACGAAAATTATGGACAGAGGGTCGAGGAGGGAAAACGCAAACCAGACCTCCACTGGAAGAGCGCGGACAGCTCTGGGATCTTGAGAAGGCTTGTTGCCACTCTGGCCCCAGAGGGGACCAATGGCCCTTATCAGCGGGAAATCGATGGTAGGTGGCTGTTGCGATACCACAAGGTCATCAGCGGTGATGAGCGAAAAGAAGTGGAGCATACTGGAAGTCTGAGGAGACTTGTTGTCACTCAGACTCCAGGGAATACCATAGGTTGTTGGCAGTGGGCGATCACTGACGATGACGAGTGTGATAACTTCTAGTGAGTAAATAATAATAATAATAATAATAATAATAATAATAATAATAATAATAATAATAATAATAATAATAATAATTATTATTATTATTTTTATTATTATTATTATTATTATTATTATTATTATTATTATTATTATTATTATTATTATAGTAATAATAATAAGAAGAAGAAGAACATACACGACTGCATGGGGAAAGCAGTACACTGGGAACTATGCAAACGACTGCATTTCGAACACGCGGACAAATGGTATATACATAAACCAGAGACAGAAATACTGGACGATGAAACACATAAAATCCTCTGGGACATGGAGGTGCAGACAGATAAACTTATACAAGCAAGGAGACCGTATGTCATAATATCCTATCAAATCGTAGATTGTGCCGTTCCAGCACACCACAGAGTGAAGATCATGGAAACAGAAAAAAAACGAAGCAAATACACGGAACTTGCCAGGGAACTGCAAAAATATATAAAACATGAAAAAAGTCAATATAATACCAATAATCGTAGGAGCACTAGGAACAGTCCCGAAAAACCTGGAAAAATAATTGGAAACATTGGAATCAAAGAGATCACTGAGACCTTACAAACGTACGGCAATGACGAAAACAGCTGCAATCTTAAGAAAAATCTTCGAATGCGGAAACCAAACCGCATAAGCTACGAACAGTAACCAGTCACATGGAAGTTACAACAGGAAGAAAACAAAACCACAGGAAGAACATTACTAGATTAACCCAAGGAACAAACGGCAAGAAATTTCATAAACTCCCCCCACCCAGAAAAAATGATTGCACTAGCCTCGGCTGATACCACACAATAGTCATGAAGGGCCAAGGAGGATGGAAGACCGAGGAGGGAGAGCACTAGCCAAACCTCCACTGGAAGAGTGCGCAGAGTGCTGGGACCTTGGGGAGGCTTATTGTTACTCAAATCCCAGAAGAGACCAATATTCGTTACCAGCAAGAAATCAATAGTAAGCGGCTGTTGCGAGAACGATAAGTCATTTGCAATGGTTATCAAAAGAGGTGGGAAGTACTTGTTGTCACTAAGAATCCAAGGAACACCACCGGTTAGTATCAGTGAGTAAAGATGATGAACAGTGTAAAAACTCCTACGAAGTACAAAAAATAATAATAATAATAATAATAATAATAATAATAATAATAATAATAATAATAATAATAATAATAATAATAAAATGAATATCACAAAATGTTTTTGGACATGAAGGTACAAGCAAGCAACCGCATCCAATCAAGGGGACCGGGCGTGATAATAGCGAAGTCAACAAGAAGGGAAAAAACCCTGCCAAATCGTAAATTTAGCCGTCTCAGTTGATCACAGGGTGAAAGTGAAGGAGATAGAAAAACTAACCAAGTACTTGAAGCTTGACAAAGAACTGATAGAAATATGAAACATGAACACACACACACACACACACACACACACACACACACATTATATATATATATATATATATATATATATATATATATATATATATATATATATATATATATATATATAAAGATAAAAGAAGGAAAAGAGATAAATATGTACGAATGGCAAATCTATTTCATCTTCGATTGTTCAATGCAAGGCGTACTCGATAAAAAACATGTTTATTTTTCTTTCCTTAAGCCAGGCTTTTCAAAGATTAAAATATTATCATCAGAGGAATTACATAGATAGATAAGTTGGCAGTGGAATAGCTAAAATTCAAAATTTTGAAAAAAAAAATAAAGTGATGGAAAGTAAGAGTGCGCGTGTAAAAAAAGTTTACAAAATATGGAGTTTGTCCAGTTGGTGAATGTCCGTTGATAAAATGTCCGGTGAAGGAAAGTTTTAAAGATGTAAAAGGGGTTTCGTGGAGACAGCGTTAGAAATGTCCAAAGTTAAGTAAATCTAATAGAAAAGTGTTTAGTTCAATATATATAATAAAATAGATCTTAGTAAAACTTTATTACAAAATCATTTGTTTAGGCTCCAAGAATTCAACGTAAAAATTTGCGTACGATTGTTTCTGAAACAATATGTTTATATTAATATCAATTTTCTTAATCAGCACAGGGTAAAGACACCAAAACTCAAAGCAAACAGTCAGCATCAAGCCCATATATTAGAACATTCACTATTATACAGCAAATAAGATAAGATGATGGGAGTTGGGATATATATTAGTACTTCATGTATCCACATAAAATATTATAAGGGGATATAATTTTTTATGTATCAGTTTTCAGTATTTACTTCAACAGTGCTCGATACGTAAGTAGAGCTAGGTAGTAAGCCATGAAAATATATATGGCAATCAAGCTACACAGAGGCCCCCGTGTTTCATCCCCGGGGGGAATCGTCAGGCTAAATGCATTTAGCCTGACTATCCCCCCGGGGATGAAACACGGGAGCCTCTGTGTAGCTTGATTGCCATATATATTTTCATTGCTTACTATATATATATATATATATATATATATATATATATATATATATATATATATATATATATATATATATATATATATATTCTCATAAATGTTTCATTGATACAAGTGTAGTTGTATTCACCAAACAAGGTGTGTTTTAATCATTCTTTTCTTAATCTTCTTGTTATCTTTGCATGATTGCTTCAGTTATGGTCTTTTTGTGTAGGAAATATAGTGTTCAAAGGCGGCAAACTCGATGCATTCGACCATAAATTGATCATTACAATTAAGGATGCAATCAGGCACAAAGTTTCATGTATTTGACGTTATTTTCATACACACACACAAACACACACACACATATATATATATATATATATATATATATATATATATATATATATATATATATATATATATATATAGTAGATGAGAAAGGAAAAACCAAAAAGGATGTTTTTTTAATGTATACATCAACGTTTTGTCTTTATTTGTAAGACTTCTTCAGGATGATAATATAAAGAACGTACTTGCATGACATTTTTCTTTATATTTTCATTCTGAAGAAGTCTTACAAATAAAGACGAAACGTTGATGTATGCATAAAATAACGTCTTTTTTGGTTTTTCCTTTTTCATCTCCCATTACGTCGGATTACCTCCATCCTTCCTTTCTCATATATATATATATATATATATATATATATATATATATATATATATATATATATATATATATATATATATATATATATATATATATATAAGTTAGATTTTGTGGATTTATACTGTGAATTCCCTTCCATGTAAGATTTTGCTCCGAAAACTTACATTGCATCATAGTATGACATCACTCTTATATATATATATATATATATATATATATATATATATATATATATATATATATATATATATATATATATATATATATCTTTTTATTCGTACAGACATGTACAAAATCTGCGACGCTGGCATGTCGATTTTATCGATCTACAGCTGTTAAAACTGAGACTTCATCAGGCAGAATTAGAATCCGATCCTTACCTCAAATCATATTTGGGAATAATGAAATGGGGGAGAAAAAAAAGAGAAAGGAAGGAAAAAAATGTAATTTGGAAAGTCACGTGGTCAGACTTGAGACCGTTGAAAATAAAAAATGCTATAATATAGAATAAAAAAAATAATTAAAAAAAAAAAATAAAAATAAAAAGTAAAAATAAAAATCAAAATCAAAAATAGCAGTTATCAAAATGGTTTTATGGTTCTCTTTAACCCATTGGCACACCAAACTTTAGCTTAGAATGTGAATGATCAAGCTTTTGTCCTCATATCCAACTGATACTTTAAAGCAGGCAAATAGACTTTCCAACAAATTTATGTTTTAATTGTTCAAAGTGCATTTTCCCATGGATATAGCAATCAATATCTTGATAATAGCTGCTACACATCAGAACTGCAATTTTAAAAAGGCAAGAGCAAATCAATACTAAGATTATATATATATATATATATATATATATATATATATATATATATATATATATATATATATATATATGTAATTCCTCTGATGATAAGATTTTGATCTTTGAAAAGCCTTGGCTTAAGGAAAGAATAATAAACATAATTTTATTACCGAGTATACCTTGCATTGAACAATACATATATATATGTATATATATATACATACATACACACACACACACATATATATATATATATATATATATATATATATATATATATATATATAATATCGTAAAAATATTAACAAATAAATAGTAATTCAATTAAAAGCAGATGATGACCAGTTGGCGCAGGGGCATCAGCCTCTCACTAATGGTAGGGATAAACGTATGTGGTTCGAATCTAGAGCTGATACGTTTGCTGCGACGAGCACACTGATGAGTCTTGAAATGACGAAACAGCTGTTTACCAATCGCTATAGTTTATATTTTATATTGGCCTGAAAGTATTTTAACTTTAATATTTGTTTGGATTTTTCAGTTTTTATCATTTGAACTAAGCCTTTTTATGATATTTTTTTTGGTATTTTGAAAGTAAACTTTTATTATTACGGTATCGTTTTTTTTCATTAAATCATTAGCGAAAAATGTATATCAATACCGCTATATATATATATATATATATATATATATATATATATATATATATATAGTCTCGGAAGTTTCTCAACCATTAAAACTATATTAAAAAAATAACAAAAAAAAAACTTATAGTCCCAATTCTTCCAGTGGAAAATCACTCATGTAAGTCAATTTATTTTTTACAGTTATTATATTAGTTTATTTCTAACACTATTTTAAGGGATCATCAGTTGTTTACCATGAAAAACTGTTTCGGGAATTTAATTATAAAACAAAAGAATTTATTAAGAATTTATATATATATATAAGAGAGAGAGAGAGAGAGAGAGATAGAGACACACAGCCAGAGAGACAGAGAGAAGGAGAGAAAGAGACACAAACAGACAGACAGACAGACATGCAGTATGACAATATGAATTAAATTAAATTTATATATATCAGAATGATTCACGACGGATAAAATTTGAATGACAAAAGTCAAGCTCAACATTCAGCATAAGATAGAGCTAATACCTATATTCTAAGATATATTATTATATCATTTTAAAATAATTAACACTTACTTCTCTCTGTTCATATTATATTCTAAGATTTTGAGGAGAAGAAATTTTTTAATGGTAAACGTGATTTTTTGTTTAATATACAGATTTTCTAAACAAAAACATTGTTGTTGTTGTTAAACAATGTCCAACCTTGCATACTGTATATGTCCGTTAATTTGACATTCATAGACTTTAAATGTTCTTTATTCCCATGTTAATTGATGCTATGCTAGGGGTTGAACATCAGGCTGCAGAGTCAAAGGTGACTTTGTAACTGGGTTCGAATCATTCGACCGGCAAGAATTAACATCTCCTACCTTTAAGATTGCATAAGCATGAAAGACCAGTGTATATAGGTAATAATAAGAAACATTTATTTATTATTTTGTTATTTTATGATTTTATCATTTTATAACGCGTTTCGAGCGTGGTGGGCTCTCATCAGATATGTAAATCCATTTGAAGAAATGTCTTTCGATTTGAAAGAGTGTTGTTTCATTTGAGGAAATGTGTTATTGTTTCATATAACACATTTCCTCAAATGAAAAAAACACCCTTTCAAATCGAAAGACATTTCTTCAAATGGATTTACATATCTGATGAGAGCGCACCACGCTCGAAACGCGTTATAAAATGATAAAATGATAAAATAACAAATTAATGTTGAAAAAAACTTTTTACAAATGTTGGTAGCATTACTCCTATATATATATATATATATATATATATATATATATATATATATATATATATATATATATATATATATATATATATATATATTTAGATATATATATAGAGAGATTTTGTTTAACATACAGCTTTTAATCAAGTAGGACTTGGTATTTATAAGTATTGATTTGATGATTTCAGTTTATGAAACTTGAAGCATGTGTGATCAGAAGTCGTTATTCATCTTTTACTAAAGATGACCTCACAAGAAGGGTTTAACCAAACTCGTATTTAACACAATACGAGGTGGCGTGTGTCAATGGGTTCCGATATTTCTCCATGGTCACGCAATCACGTTTAGACTGCCTTCTAAATCGTATGCTAATACTTGAAAGAGAAGCGCACCTAATTATACCGCCACAACGACTTATCTATGGAAGTTAAACTTTTGTATTATTTACGGGGAGGAGGGCACTTCTCGCTATTTATAAAATGATCTGATAAGATAACGTAGGTGTGCGTAAATAAGTATAAGCGTTATTTGTTTTTTATTTGTTTTGTTATATATATATATATATATATATATATATATATATATATATATATATATATAATAGAAATTGGTAGTTTGCTGGAAGCATTGCTGGGAGTAATAATAAAAGTTTTTTAAAAAGGTTGAAGGCAATGCGAAGATCCGGATTGCTGGAAGCTGTGAAGAACAAGAACAAAACAAAACCGAAATAAGTCGGATATAGATCGAAAGGTTTGTTTATTTTTCTAGACAGCAAGGGTGTTAGTTTGTAATATCCGGGATTTTTCTTTTATTTATTTTTGACAAGGAGAGGAAAAAGAAAGAAAAAAAATCTCTCGAAATATATCAAATTTATTCTTGATAATCCGGATATTACAAACTAACACCCTTGCTGTCTAGAAAAATAAACAAACCTTTCGATCTATATCCGACTTATTTCGGTTTTGTTTTGTTTTTGTTCTTCACAGCTTCCAGCAATCCGGATCTTCGCATTGCCTTCAACCTTTTAAAAAAACTTTTATTATATATATATATATA
>OY744538.1:5740611-5818111 GCA_963556195.1 Sepiola atlantica
TCCATATTGAATTAACGGAGGGAGGGAAAGAACCAATTCAATGGATTAACGCTGGCTGTTAAATCAGTTTCGTCATAGTTATATTAACTACGTAACGCATTTCATGTATGTATATATGTAAATAATAAAAGAAATCTATTAATAATGGAGTTTATGTATCTGTCTGTCTGTCTGTAATTTATAAGTAAGATTATTAGCGTGCACAATAGCGTAAATACATGTGGAAATCTGAAGAAAACAATCATGAGTGTATATTTTCGAATAGTAATTTATTAGAAGTTGAAAAGCAATTGATTATGTAAGTTGTAAAATGCGCATAGTGTTTACGGCGGTTTTTCTAGTAGTATATACTACTCTGATGGAGTTTCGGCTTCAGACAGACAGATACATAAACTCCATTATTAATACTAGCAAATATATGCTCCCTTCGGTCGCATATTTTTGCTAGGCTGCCGCATCAGAAATGAAGGCTCACGCGTAAGCCAATGGAGCCCCAGTCATATTTCTGTGGTGGTTAGACATTGATTTTCTGTGTTTATGACCAAGAATATTTTTAGTTGAAAATAAAGAAAAAAAAAATTCGACCCTACCCCGATTTTTGTTGTACCCTCGACTATAAATAGAAAGACTTGTAGTTTAAAAAGAAAGTAATTTTTTTTGTACCTCCCCTCAATTTTTTTATATTACCAGTCATTAGACTATTTTTTAGTTTAGAAAAAAAAAAATTTTTTTTGACCGCCTTCCCCCAATTTTTTTGTCTTCCCCCCTCCTATACATGTAAATATTTTTAATTAAAAAGGAGAAAAAAACAAACCTAACCCTAACTGTAACGACGGGGTCAAAGTTAGCGTGGGTCCTAAAATGAAAAGGCACCAAAAAATCAAATACAGTGAACGCGTGCGCGTGTGTGCGTGTGTGTGTGCGTGTGTGTGTACCTTTTTTTTAATTAAACAATTTGATTCTACAATCAGTTGTATAGTTTTCCAGTACAATGTGTTAGTTTATTTTGTTGACATTAAAGAAAAAAAAATCACATCTTTTTTTTAATAAATAAAACATGGAATCATAAATTCTGTTGAGGTCGTGAAAAAATGATAATATTCGATATGAAAGTATTAAGAAATCAAATACAGTAAACACGAAAAGTTTTTTAATTCTCGGAAAGAAAAAGTTTACCTGAACTGTGTGTGTGGGGGGGGGGCGGGGCGTGCGCGCGCGCGTTTTTATATAGTAATTTTTAAATCAATTATTATTTTAATTAAACAATTTTATTTAATAAAGTTGTGTTTTAACACATAATGGCTAAGAATAAACAAACTTAGGACGGTTTTAAAAATGGAAAACTGAGCACGGTGTTTGCAAGCGTTGTTGTTTACATATTTAACGTGCCACATTAACGTCCACTGCTTAATCAGATCGCCATATTTAATTACCGGAGGGAGGGAGGACACTACTGATTAAACAGCCAATCGGCTGCTTAATCAGATCGCCATATTTAATTACCGGAGGGAGGGAGGACACCACTGATTAAACAGCCAATCGGCTGCTTAATCAGATCGCCATATTTAATTACCGGAGGGAGGGAGGGCACCACTGATTAAACTGCCAATCGGCTGCTTAATCAGATCGCCATATTTAATTACCGGAGGGAGGGAGGGCACCACTGATTAAACAGCCAATCGGCTGCTTACTCAGATCACCATATTTAATTAGCGGAGGGAGGACACCACTGATTAAACAGCCAATCGGGTGCTTAATCAGATCGCCATATTTAATTACCGGAGGGAGGGAGGGCACCACTGATTAAACAGCCAATCGGCTGCTTAATCAGATCGCCATATTTAATTACCGGAGGGAGGGAGGACACCACTGATTAAACAGCCAATCGGCTGCTTAATCAGATCGCCATATTTAATTACCGGAGGGAGGGAGGACACCACTGATTAAACAGCCAATCGGCTGCTTAATCAGATCGCCATATTTAATTACCGGAGGGAGGGAGGACACCACTGATTAAACTGCCAATCGGCTGCTTAATCAGATCGCCATATTTAATTACCGGAGGGAGGGAGGACATAACTTATTAAACAGCCAATCGGCTGCTAAATCAGATCGCCATATTTAATTACCGGAGGAAGGGAGGACACCCCTGATTAAACAGCCAATTGGCTGCTTAATCAGATCGCCATATTTAATTACCGGAGGGAGGGAGGACACCCCTAATTAAACAGCCAATTTGCTGCTTAATCAGATCGCCATATTTAATTACCGGAGGGAGGGAGGACACCCCTAATTAAACAGCCAATTTGCTGCTTAATCAGATCGCCATATTTAATTACCGGAGGGAGGGAGGACACCCCTAATTAAACAGCCAATTTGCTGCTTAATCAGATCGCCATATTTAATTACCGGAGGGAGGGAGGACACCCCTAATTAAACAGCCAATTTGCTGCTTAATCAGATCGCCATATTTAATTACCGGAGGGAGGGAGGACATAACTTATTAAACACCCAATGACTTTGCAATTTTAACAGTACTCGCATTGAAATGGTTTAGAAAACACGCCGGTTATGATAAAAATGGGTTTAATTAATTGTATGAATAATATTTATTTATATAACCTTATCGGAAAATATTGTAAATACATATGTAAATTTGATAATAGTAGTTATAAGTTTATATTTGTAAATATGAATTTAATTGAAGGTTTAAATGAATGATTTATGTTAATGGCCACACCCATCTGGTGTCTGAACTACTTTTGGTGACAGTATATAAAGAATTTCAAAAAGATCGCCATATTTAATTACCGGCGGGAGGGAGGACACCACTGATTAAACAGCCAATCGGCTGCTTAATCAGATCGCCATATTTAATTACCGGAGGGAGGGAGGACACCACTGATTAAACAGCCAATCGGCTGCTTAATCAGATCGCCATATTTAATTACCGGAGGTAGGGAGGACACCACTGATAAAACTGCCAATCGGCTGCTTAATCAGATCGCCATATTTAATTACAGGAGGGAGGGAGAACACCATTGATTAAACAGCCAATCGGCTGCTTACTCAGATCGCCATATTTAATTAAATGGTGGGAGGGAGGGCACCACTGATTAAACAGCCAATCGCCTGCTTAATCAGATCGCCATATTTAATTACCGGAGGGAGGGAGGACACCACTGATTAAACAGCCAATCGGCTGCTAAATCAGATCGCCATATTTAATTACCGGAGGGAGGGAGGACACCCCTGATTAAACAGCTAATTGGCTGCTTAATCAGATCGCCATATTTAATTACCGGAGGGAGGGAGGACACCCCTGATTAAACAGCCAATTTGCTGCTTAATCAGATCGCCATATTTAATTACCGGAGGGAGGGAGGACATAACTTATTAAACAGCCAATCGGCTGCTAAATCAGATCGCCATATTTAATTACCGGAGGGAGGGAGGACCCCCTGATTAAACAGCCAATTGGCTGCTTAATCAGATCGCCATATTTAATTACCGGAGGGAGGGAGGACACCCCTAATTAAACAGCCAATTTGCTGTTTAATCAGATCGCCATATTTAATTACCGGAGGGAGGGAGGACATAACTTATTAAACAGCCAATCGGCTGCTAAATCAGATCGCCATATTTAATTACCGGAGGGAGGGAGGACACCCCTGATGAAACAGCCAATTGGTTGCTTAATCAGATCGCCATATTTAATTACCGGAGGGAGGGAGGACACCCCTAATTAAACAGCCAATTTGCTGCTTAATCAGATCGCCATATTTAATTACCGGAGGGAGGGAGGACACCCCTAATTAAACAGCCAATTTGCTGCTTAATCAGATCGCCATATTTAAGTACCGGAGGGAGGGAGGACATAACTTATTAAACACCCAATGACTTTGCAATTTTAACAGTACTCGCATTGAAATGGTTTAGAAAACACGCCGGTTATGATAAAAATGGGTTTAATTAATTGTATGAATAATATTTATTTATATAACCTAATCGGAAAATATTGTAAATACATATGTAAATTTGATAATAGCAGTTATAAGTTTATATTTGTAAATATGAATTTAATTGAAGGTTTAAATGAATGACTTATGTTAATGGCCACACCCATCTGGTGTCTGAACTACTTTTGGTGACAGTATATAAAGAATTTCAAAAAGATTAGTTTCAGTAAAATAGTCATACTGGAGTTTCGGCTTCAGACAGACAGACAGACAGACAGACAGATACATAAACTCCATTATTAATATATATATATATATATATATATATAGGCAGCAAGTTATTACTGAAACAGGCTTTGTTGAACAACACGGAATTTTCGCGTTTGCATAACTTCTTTTTAAGGTTTTCTAGCAGATACATCCGTACATATATATATATATATATATATATATATATATATATATACATATATATACAGTACCGTCCAAAATTAAGGAACACAAATTAAATCTTCCTAATCTCAAATAAATTATATTTTAATATTTGTGAGAATTTCACTACATATGTAAGTTATGTAGTTGGACTTTTACCGAGATTTTCAGATGAATTAAAATAATATTATTAAAGTTATCCACCATTGTACATATTTCAAGTGTCCAAAATTAAGGAACATTAAGGAAAAATAACTGTTTAAAGTTTAAAACATTAGGGTTTTTTGTATAAAAGGTTGAAAATAAATATTCTAAACTTTAATTATCATCACTGCTGCAAGTCACGCAATTTCAATCATGTCAAAAAGAAATAAAACTGATTTAAGCGACAAAGCAAAAATCGTCAAATTAAGAAAGAAAAAGTTGACAATAAAAGAAATCGGAAAACGTGTGAAACGTTCAAAAAGTGTTGTAAGTCGAGTTCTCAAACTCTATAAAAAACTGGAAGGTTAAGTATCACAAAGAAACCTGGTAGACCAAGAAAGACAACGGCAAAAGAGGACAGAGTTATACAACACCTAGTGTTAAAAGACAGTTTCCTTACAGCTGGCAAATTTTCTAAGCGAATAGAAGGTGTCACGAATGTTTCACAACAAACTGTGTCCAGAAGGTTGCACGAAATAGGTCTTTTTGCAAGATCTCCTCGAAAAAAGCCCCTAATAAGTAAAAAAAAACAAACAAAGTAGCTAGATTGACGTTCGCAAAAAAGCATGTTATATGGTCAGAAGAAAATTAGAGAAAAGTTTATTTCAGTGACGAATCGAAATTTAATGTATTTGGCAGTGATGGAAAACAATTTGTAAGAAGAAGAAAAGGTGAAAGTTTGAATTCTAGCTGCATCAAAAAAAACTGTTGAATTTGATGGATGGAGCGTGATGGTTTTCGGCATGATATCATGGCAGTGTACGTCACCACTTGTACGCTTAACTACTAGAGTAAATGCCACTGTATATAAGAATGTTTTAGAACAGTATGTTTTGCCAGTGTTGCACAATTCGACAACCCTGTTTTTATGCATGATAATGCTCCCTGTCATAAGGCAAATCTGGTCATGAATTATCTGGCTGATCAAGAAGTAGAGGTAATGGACTGGCCTGCTGGGAGTCCTGACATGAACCCAATAGAAAACTTTTGGAAGACACAATGTTATGACAAAGAATCCGGAAAACATTCAAGACTTGTGGCTGAAACTGATAAATGAATGAGCCAAGATAACTGTGGCTCAATGTCAAGATTTAGTGAAATCCTGCAGTCGTAGATGCGCAGCAGTTATTGAAAACAAAGATGGAAGTACCAAATATTAAATCTCTTTTGCCTTTTTAATGTGATTTAGTTAAAAATGATATTTTGTTCCTTAATTTTGGACACTTGAAAACTGTAAAATGGTGGATAACTTTTAAAATATCATTTTAATTCATCTGAAAATCTCGGTAAAAGTCCAACTACATAATGTGTATATTCAGTGAATTTTTAGAAAGATTGATATATAATTTTGTTTAAATTCAGACCGTTTACTTTTTGTTCCTAAATATTGGACGGTACTATATATATATATATATATATATATATATATATATATATATATATATATATATATGTATATATATATATATATGTATCTATGTATGTATATATATATGTATATATATATATGTATGTATATATATATATGTATGTATATATATGTATATATGTATGTGTATATATGTATATATGTATATATATATGTATATATGTATATATATATGTATATATGTATATATATATATATATATATATGTATATATATGTATATATATATGTATATATGTATGTATATGTATATATGTATATATATGTATGTATATATATATACATACATATACATTGTTGAGTGTACACGTCTTTATGAACATAACATGCTCGTCTTAGGATGGGCTGAAAATGTTCCATGTTCCATGCATGTGTGATCAAAAACATTAATTTATGTTTTATAAAAAGATGAAACATTAATGGGACTTAGTTTAACACAATAGTCGACCCCGCTTATCAGGAGTGTCGTCGGCCTCATATTTGACTCCATCGCTATCGAAAATAGTTTATTTGTTCAAAAGACTTGCTTTCATAACATTTTGGTATTATTTTCAATTATAAGACTGGTTTTATCTTCTTGGTTGATGTTTCGGACTTCTTCAGGCGATCCATGTCGAACTCAAGAACCATCATACAAATTTGAACTCAACTTTTATTGGAGCCCTGTTGTCGAAGGTTGGTAAGCAATTGAAGACTCGGAAAACACAAAAAGGAATTTCGATCGTTTACTTCATTTGACGTTACAATGTTTTTTTACACTTCTACTTTATGTACGGCTGACGAGTGACGAACCCCGCTCTCTTGCTTTTGCTTCAACAGCTAGTATCCATCCAATTGTTTGTTTTCGTAAATACAGTAACTAACCAACAAATGATTTTTGTTTCTTTTTCAAATCGACCGAAACTCATAATATTGTCACAGCATATCTGAATTCCACCACTACATTCTTAACTGATTCCAATTTTCTTTCTCAGCGCATTTTTTTCGTAACAATTAGTATCACCATCACCTACCTCGACACTCACAGGCAACGTTTATGTTACATGGTGACATTCTTTCAATTAATTTGTAAAACTGTCTGTCTTTGGCCAGGATTGAACTCAAAACCTCAAGATAACTTTCACACGATATCAAACGTCTAAATCGTCTCGGCCATTTATCTTTTTTAGATTTATAAACCTATCACATTTTTCTTTTATTAGAGGCTCCCATGATATGTAAGTAATTGTAAAGTTGTAATGGGTGCGACTTAATAAACCTCTCGTGTTGTCGAATTATTTACCTTCCACTTCTGACGATCTTTGTTTTGCAGCAAAAACTCCAAACTGACATACGCCTCAGCGACAGTTCTTGGTGTAGAGTGGAGAACAACAAATCTTGACGCCAGCATCGAGGGTGGCCTCAGTGCAAGGAAGCATGAAACAAGGTGCGATTTTAAATAATTGTAGGAGTCGATCTTATGATTGTTGTAACATAATTAAAGACTAGACGATTATCCCACACGAGAAACTACTTTTCTAATTAAGAAAATAAATAAACTTTTGCTTTGTTTTTCTGCGTTTTCAGCAATGCAACACTTTTCGACTAATTTAATACGGAAATGCAATATATATTGTAAACTAGTTATTTTATACGATGGATCGAACACCTGTTGCTATTTTTGCCAGGGTTCGGATGAGGGGGGGGGGGCAACTACAGATATTTCCTAACAGTATTAGTGCGTACACCATACCCGAAAGTATTTGAAATACACAGGATCCTTTTGGGCGCACCAATAACAAAGATTTTTTCTTTCCCTCCAACTACCACCTTTTCTTCCTTTCTTTCTTCTTTTCCTCCAACTACCACCTTTTCTTCCTTTCTTTCTTCTTTTCCTCCAACTACCACCTTTTCTTCCTTTCTTTCTTCTTTTCCTCCAACTACCACCTTTTCTTCCTTTCTTTCTTCTTTCCCTCCAACTACCACCTTTTCTTCCTTTCTTTCTTCTTTTCCTCCAACTACCACCTTTTCTTCCTTTCTTTCTTCTTTTCCTCCAACTACCACCTTTTCTTCCTTTCTTTCTTCTTTCACTCCAACTACCACTCTTTCTTCCTTTCTTTTCTTCTTTTCCTCCAACTACCACCTTTTCTTCCTTTCTTTCTTCTTTCCCTCCCACCACCACTCTTTCTTCCTTTCTTTCTTCTTTCCCTCCTACTACCACCTTTTCTTCCTTTCTTTCTTCTTTCCCTCCAACTACCACTCTTTCTTCCTTTCTTTCTTCTTTCCCTCTTACTACCACCTTTTCTTCCTTTTTATTCTTCTTTCCCTCCAACTACCACCTTTTCTTCCTTTCTTTCTTCTTTCTCTCCTACTACCACCTTTTCTTTCTTTCTTTCTTTCTTCTTTCCCTCCTACTACCACCTTTTCTTCCTTTCTTTCTTTTTTCCTCCCACTACCACCTTTTCCATTCTTTCTTCTTTCTCTCCAACTACCACCTTTTCTTCCTTTCTTTCTTCTTTCTCTCCAACTACCAACTTTTTTCTCCTTCTTTCTTTTTTCCCTCCTACTACCACCTTTTCTTTCTTCTTTCCCTCCCACTACCACTCTTTCTTCTTTTCTTCTTTCAATCCCACTACCACATTTTCTTCCTTTCTTTCTTCTTTCCCTCCAACTACCACCTTTTCCACCTTTCTTCTTTCCCTCCCACTACCACCTTTTCCCCCTTCTTTTTCTTTCCCTCCAACTACCACCCTTTCTTTCTTTCTTTCTTTCTTTCTTCTTTCCCTCCCACTACCACCTTTTCTTCTTTTCTTTCTTCTTTCCCTCCAACTACCACCTTTCCTTCCTTTCTTTCTTCTTTCCCTTCCACTTTTGCTGCTTGAAAAGATGACTTGTTCTGATGGAAAGACGATCTACCTTATTTGTCTCACTTAAGAAATGAGGAATCAAAGAGCCTAGTCTGCTGACCTTATCCATCTTTTCTAAATGTGAAGCATTGAGCCCTTCTGCTAATTCACGAGTGCTTAGACGAGGATCATTCCCCACTAACGTGTTTAAAACATGTTCATCGATGTCCGATGGGGGACCAGACCTAGGCTTTACCTCCAAAGCTGAAATCACCAGAACTAAATTCTGTAAACTTACTTGTCCATCTGTTATGACATCGTGGCCATATATGATGCATATTGTCCTCGCTGTCTCTTCAGCGCCATTCTCTTGTTTAAACCCCACAGCATCACATGTCGAATATACAGTTGCAGTCCTTCGATATTAGAGGTTATACATTTCTACTTTTACTGCAGTGCAAGTGATAAACAGCTCTGAAAAATAGATATATTGTATATTTTAATCACACAAAATACATACTAAAATATTTCTTTATGTGTGTAAGAAAGAGACCAAGATAGAGAGAAAAGGAAATACAAAAGGAACGTATAGAGAGCAGAAAGAGACTAATTTTGAGTTTTGCCATTATTTAAAAAAAAATGTAACTGGCTTTGCAAGCTCACATTTTCCTAGATAAAACAATATAACCGAGCTTAATGGTTAACCCAAAAGAGTCGCCCTTTTGAAGTTATTTTATAAGATCAACTTGAGTTATTTGTTTCAATCCTTAATACTGGAACCAGGAGAGAAATTGAATGCCTACTAAGCACCACTCTAAGCTGACTTAGGTCTTTCTGTACAAGGGGTTGTCAGGTCTCTCTCACATTAGGATACTTCCCATATAAAGTAAACCCTGACGACCAATTATTTCTAAAAATTATTGCGCCATCTTTTTGTCGCCCCAGAAGAAATTGTCAAGGGGTTGCAGTCGGGTGAGGAGGGTGGTCACAGATCCGGCAACCATAGGTGAGGAACACTGTTGAGCAGCCATGCCTGGGTCGTCTTGGCCTTGTGGTCAGAAGCATGATCCTATTGGAAGATTTAGGGGCGTCCGGTGGCGATCTCGTCCATCAAGGGATTCATCAGGCTCTTCAGAACCTACTGGTATTTTGTTTACTTTTTGTCAAGTGTCAGATTTTGCTGCAACACTCTATATATTCCGATAGACGTACGCCTAATAAAAAAATGTAAACAAATATATATATATATATATATATATATATATATATATATATATATATATATATATATATATATATATATTATAATATAAAATGAAGTATTAAAATAAGGTGTCAATCAAATTTTATTAGAATTCAAAGTTCAAGCAAAGTATCTTAAAGTCCTTAGCTCATGAGTTTTCAAAGATAATTCTTCTCTTCAGAGGACCATTACCGCAGTTATACCACTACAGGTAATAAAATTAAACTTTGAAAGTATATGAAAATATATACAAAATACATATAAAGTATATAACATCAAATATATCAACCCCAAAACATACTATTTTGTTAAATCTATATAATCCATCCAAGTCATACAATTTGCAAAACATAATCAGGAAAGACATCCAGAGGGTTGACTGAAGATTAATCCAGGCAATGAGTACCAGTCCAAATACGAGAAACTGAAAGAGCTGACAAAGTTATCCAGTCGCGAAATGCGTCAACAATCGATGAAATGAAAAGTATCCAATGTTTATGTTAATTATTACAACGATAAATAAATCAAATCCAATAATATAGAAAGTTCAATAAACTCACTTAAAATTCCAAAGTCTTGATCTGGGCAACCCAAATCAAATCAAAGTTCATTTGTTAATTAGAGAGTCCGTTAAATCCGAATTGAACAAAAACAAGATTGAATTGAGTCAGCTAACCCGGTCATGGCTTCCAACCCGAGCGAAAAAATAATTAAACTTCGTTCTTCCGCGATTCATGAAAGAAGAGGGATAAACATGTACGAATGACAAATCAATTCCAACTTCGATTGTTCAATGCCAGGTATCCTCGGTAATAAAATTATGTTTATTATTCTTTCCTTAAGCCAAGGCTTTTCATAGATCGAAATCTTATCATCAGAGGAATTATATAAATAGATAAGATTGCAGTGGAAAAGCCAAAATTCAAAATTTGAAAAAATATTAATATATATATATATATATATATATATATATATATATATATATATATATATATATATATATGTAGTGAATGCTTTTATTCAAACATGTACAAGGTCTGCTACACTGGCATGTCGATGTTATCGATCTACAGCTATCAAGAGCTGAGGTCTCATCAGCCAGAAAGTTTTTTGTGATCAAATATTTTTATTGAGCACTCTTTTATAAGCCCGGTTTGATTCCCTTTGGATTTATACTCTGTGGATTTTTACCCTACCTAGATAACTATATATATATATATATATATATATATATATATATATATATATATATATACATATATATATATATATATATAACTATATATATATATAAAGATAAATGAAAGAAGAGAGATAAATATGTACGAATGACAAATCGATTTCAACTTCGATTGTTCAATGCAAGATGTACTGAGTAAAGACATGGTGATTTTTCTTTCCTTAAGCCAAGACTTTTCAAAGATTAAAATCTTATCATCAGAGGAATTACATAAATAGATAAGTTGGCAGTGGAAAAACCAAAATTCAACATTTGAAAAAATATTAAGTAGTGGAGAGTGAAAAAAAAATATTATAAGCCCCTTTAAAGTAAAATTGAAAGTTGAGCACTGTCGGAAAGATTAAAAATAAACATTCACCTAAAAGCTTCAGTGCGTTGAGTTCTATCGAATGTTTAGGTATTTATGCTCGCCGCTTTCAGTGTAAATATCCCTTAATTTCTCCGTTATCACGTGACAATCACTCGTGGCCTATCCGGACTAGGTGAACGCCTACAGATTCAAGATGTCTCTGTAAAACTGAGTTCGCGCCTTGTGACCGTCAGAGATTGTTACTTCCCTGCGCTGATGAGAGCCATAAGCTTGAAATGACATCGCACGTAGGTAAAATATTAAAACAATTTTATTATTATTATTATAAGCCTCTTTCAAGTAAAATTGAAAGGCGAACACCGTCGGAAAGATTAAAAATAAACATTTTTTTTTTTTTTTTAACGAGAAAGAAAACACTATAGAAGATGTGGCTAAAATCTACCCTAAAAGATCCGAAACGGCGAGGTGGAAGAGGCGAAGCAGGGAGATATAGAACGGTAGGATGTTGATTTGCTCACAGATCGTTAAAAATGTCTTCGCGGGCCAGATGTGGTTCACAGGCTGGAGGTTTGCTTACAATTCGTTTGGACCCTTATATATTTTCGAGGAAGATCACGAGTAGTTCTCTGCAACAGTAGGCTTTAAAGTCCGCAGAGAGCGCGGGTTTTAAGCTACTTGGAGAATATTTAATGGTGGGGATATTCGCTGTTTTATTCATCAGGCATCCGATTTTACGTGCAAGATTTCCTTTCAAACATTTTTGAGATTTTTGCTAAAATTGATTTTCTACATAAATAAACGGGTGATAATGCAAATATATTAAGTGAATAATTTTTGTTTTTGTAAAAATATCACAAATTTATTTCCCAAACTCAGGATTTTTTTTTTATTCAGACCATTCAGATTTGATTTCAATTTTCTTATGTAAGCAACTATTTTTTTTTTTTTAATAATTGGCATTGTTGGCTCGAGCATAGACGTTGTTAGGATGTAGACTCCAAAACAAAAATGTTTTAACGGAGCAAAGTGTAGTATCCGTTATGAAGCTGCACCTAGTTTATCCTATCCTCGGCCAGTAAAAGAGATTTCCTTCTAGACTGTATCAATCTTTAAAAAAATTGCTCTAATCCGGAGCCCCCCCCCCCTTTTTGAGGGAGCTGGAGTTTTCCACTTAAAAAACGACCTTGTGTCTAACTCTGCTCTCATGGGGAGGCAAGTTAATAGGAACAACGTGCAGTTTCTATAATAGCGCTGTATTAACTCAGCCAAATGAGATTCTTGACGTGACTAATTTTTAAATATTGTAAGTGTCATCAAAGTGAATATAGATTCGGATAAACCATAAGTAAACATATTATGCATATCCATTTCATGGTGAAAGTCTGATAATGTTGCTTGTTTGTTTGCACGTTGAATAGTTTAGAGGGTATTAGAAAAAGGGAATAAGGAGAATTGTTGTTAAGAGGAGATAGAGTGAATAGTACTTATTATTATTAGTAGTAGTTGTAATTATTAGTTAGTAGCAGTAGTATTTAGAGGTTAGTAGTAGTAGTAATTAGTAGTAGTTAGTAGTAGTAATTAGTAGTAAGTAGTAGTAGTAATTAGCACTAAGTAGTAGTAGTAATAAGTAATTAGTTGTAGTAGTAGTAATTAGTAGTTAGTAGTAGTAATTAGTAGTTAGTAGTTAGTAGTAGTAGTAATTAGTAGTTAGTAGTAGTAGTAATTAGTAGTAGTAATTAGTAGTTAGTAGTAGTAATTAGTAGTTAGTAGTAGTAATTAGTAGTTAGTAGTAGTAATAGTAGCAATTAGTAGTAGTAGTAATTAGTAGTTAGTAGTAGTAAGTAGTTAGTAGTAGTAATTAGTAGTTAGTAGTAATTAGTAGTAGTAGTAATTAGTAGTTAGTAGTTAGTAGTAGTAGTAATTAGTAGTTAGTAGTAATTAGTAGTAGTAATTAGTAGTTAGTAGTAGTAATTAGTAGTTAGTAGTAGTAATTAGTAGTTAGTAGTAGTAATAGTAGCTATTAGTAGTAGTAGTAATTAGTAGTTAGTAGTAGTAATTAGTAGTTAGTAGTAGTAATTAGTAGTTAGTAGTAATTAGTAGTAGTAGTAATTAGTAGTTAGTAGTAGTAATTAGTAGTTAGTAGTTAGTAGTAGTAGTAATTAGTAGTTAGTAGTAGTAGTAATTAGTAGTAGTAATTAGTAGTTAGTAGTAGTAATTAGTAGTTAGTAGTAGTAATAGTAGCAATTAGTAGTAGTAGTAATTAGTAGTTAGTAGTAGTAATTAGTAGTTAGTAGTAGTAATTAGTAGTTAGTAGTAATTAGTAGTAGTAGTAATTAGTAATTAGCAGTTAGTAGTAGTAATTATTAGTAGTAGTAATTAGTAATTAGCAGTTAGTAGTAGTAATAGTAATTGGTAGTTAGTAGTAGTAGTAATTAGTTGTAATAGTAGTGATTAGTAGTTAGTAGTAGTAGTAATTGGTAGTTAGTAGTACTGCTATCTCAAGTTCAATTCTTCGTTATCGTTGTAAGGGCGGTTGCCATGTGCTAGTGTAAGGGTTAGCCGGCTTTAGTGAAAATGCAGGAGGAGTCAGCATCCGGATCCATTGTCCTCTTGTCGTCTCTGTCTCTGTGTGTAGCAAGCAAGAACCTGTCAGGCGCAGAAGCACAACTCCATAGAGTGAGGATAACAACGTCGTCTTTGTGCATGTGAAACAGCCATTCTTTTACGTTTTCTTGGTCAAACCTTCCCCGACTTCGTATGCAGCCGCTGGGACTTGCTGCTTTTGCAATTTTGCAAGTATAACGAAACGCTACGAAGATGACTTTCATGCAGATCAGACAATCCTGATGCACGATCTTCGTGGACTCTGCCGAAGTCAGACACGAAGGGGAAGTAGGATGATGACGTAAATAAATAGATGACGTAAATAAAGAAAAAGTGTTGACTAGTTGTAGCAGCAGAAGGAGAAGAACAATTATTACGTGTATTAATAAATGACGTAAATAAAGAAGAAAATAAAAAAGGAGAGATGTTGCAGCAGCGTATATTTGACGATGAAGGGAATTGAATGAAATACAATATCTTTCTATTTACCTTCAAAATCGGACAAGTGCGCTGAATGTATACACTAGTGTAAAATGTACCAACGTTGACCCAATGGGTCACGGGTCGTCTAATACATTTTGGAACTGCACTACTTCCCCCATATTTTCTGCTGTCTAGATCAGCCATTGACGTCGATTTATTTTCTGTTCATCATACTTTTGTCAACATCGATGTTATGCAACGTTGCAAATTCTTTCTGCACACCGAGGCGTTTGATGACAGATCTTAGGGAGTAAGAATATCTACAGCACTTTTATAAGATGTTAACAGTTGATAAGCCACTTTTATTAGCAGAACTTTTGCACTTTTATGTTGATGAAGAAGAATGTGTCAGAAGTTGACATTCTTTCTATAAAACATTTATTTCAGAATTGACATATCTTCAGTTGCAAAACAAAATTTTAATAACACCCTGTTGGAATAAAGTTATTTTACAAGTATTGCCTCGTATTATATGGCATGGAATCAATTATTAATTTCTGTTGATTTCTTATTATCATGACATAGTTTAGAGTTATTAACTGTTTTGTCAATTTAGGAACAATTGTTATGATTACTGATATTCGCTATACTGATGACACCACCGTCGTTGCTGCCATCTTTGATAAGTCGAGGCTCTCGAAATGGTTTATGAACGTTAACGCAGGCAACTGGCAATAATATTTCAATCGATAAAAAAGCGAAGAATGTGTAGCAGTTACCTCCTCCTTTCACACATAATTGCACCGGTTGGCCGTTAGGTGTCGCTTTTTCACCGACAGGTGGCGCTGGAAAGGGACACCAGAGTTATCTGCCCTTCTGATTATAAAAACCGGTGTAAACGAAAAATCACTCTCTTCTCCATTCAATCGGCCTCGCAGTGACAACCTCCTGGCGCCGGCTTGGACACATCGCAGAGAACACCAGCGAGGAACGAGGAAACGCTCTCTCTCCTGCCGACGACTACTACCATCTACATCTGAAGAAATGAACTGCCAGCCCTAGGAAATATTATATTCTTCCTCTTCCTCAGCCGGACACTGTCCCACTCTCTTCTACCTATACCAAACGGTATAGGTAACCCTCTGTTAAATAAACCCTTTTTTGTTGCCTGTTACTCGGTTGTTGTTCGTTCAATTCATTTCGTGCGATAAATGTAAGGAAGGGACCAACACCCTCTTAAATTACAAATGGTGTTTTAAAACCACAAGCGACACCTAACGGCCAACCGGTGCAGTTATGTGTGAAAGGAGGGGGTAACTGCTACAAATTTGTGTTATTTGGTTTAGTTGTTCCAGTATTCTTCGTTTGAAGTTTACAAAAGAATAAGAATGCCAACTTCTGCAGTTGGATAACTAAGAGAACACGTATGGGACCGGAAGTATGGGACCAGAAGTACATACTAACGACTCTGAAGACTTTACACAATGTATTGATAGTTCGTTCTAATCCTGTAAATATGAGCGAAACCGGAATATACAGGAAGAGAATGAGAGAAAGCTCTATTTCTTTGAAGTGAAATGTGTAAGAAGTGCGATAAAGACGAAGAAATGTGTGAGAAGTGCCCTTCGAATAAGACTGCGATGAAGACGAAGAAATGCAGATATCGAAAAGAAAGTTAATATCAACAAGATTATTCTTAAAAAACATCCCCTGAAAGCTCCCAATACTGTCCATGCAATCAATTATTTATACCGTAATCAATATTCGTTTGAAATCTATTTGTATTCGGGACATGAAATCCCGATGTTTATTGGGATGAGCGATCAAATTGTTTGTTGTTGAAATATAAAATCGTTTACCAAAGTTGTTATAGCTGTCTAAAAGGTTAAAAGATTTTTAACGGCTTTTAAGATCTTTGAATCTTGTATTTTCGATTAGTTTCGAAAATAATTATCCAACTGTCCATTCTACAGACTCAATTCCGAATCAGCCGATGTCAATCAGTTTCATCAAAAGGTCTGGACAGTTTGCTTATTCTTCCAGTTTGGGTCTGTCATAATAAACGATATTCTAGGCGCTCACATGCCGCCGACTAAAGGAATAAGTAAAACCATTTTCTGCAAAATATTCAAGAGCAGGAATTTCTTCTTCGATCTTGTGATTATCAGAATTCTAATATTGGACATCTTTGACTGTTTTGCTATTCACCGAAATGTCGGAAACGGTATACATTTCTAATCGATTTAGCAAAACCTGCCAAGATCAGTTTTGCCCCAAATATATACAAACATATTCTATGAAGGTTATAAAGATCCTAGATGTGTCCACGCATCTCTATTAGAAGCTCTGTCTGTCAGACAATACGTTCGTCTGTCGATCTGTCACGTTTGGGCTTGAAATAGCATTTTACTTTAGATACGTCTAACTATCTCTTAAAAAGTTTTTACATTACTTTTACACAGGGGTCACTCTGAAAGATACGAAAATAGCCGATAATTGGCATGTCGGCATTCTCCGTTCGGAGCGCCTCAGGCGAACGGAAATAACCTCCTACCCTCGGATGGAGGATGGAAATGACTAGGAGAGCGCAGCTCATAGCCCGAGCCGGATCATACCTCATCACGGCAAAGAGAGTTCTGATTGTTCAGAACAGACCTATAGGTTGCCAGAATGATGTCAAAGCTAACCCCGGCTGATATGACAACTGGCCGGAACCAGTTTGTACATGAAGAGATAATGAACTCTTTAATATAAGTAGTAAGAGGACGACTGGATGAGATGTCGATCGATCATCAGCTCATTAGGGTTAGGGTTAGGGTTAGGGTTAGGGTTAGGGTTGGGGTTAGGTTAGGTTAGGTTAGGGTTAGATTAGGGTTAGGGTTAGGGTTAGGGTTGGGGTTAGGTTAGGTTAGGTTAGGTTAGGGTTAGATTAGGGTTAGGGTTAGGGTTAGGTTTAGGGTTAGGAATACACATTTTAGAAGATGATTTTTTCTTTTAAAAAAGAGGAAATGATAACATTGACAATACACGGAAAAAGACGATCGTGGGCGAACATTTAATCTTCATGTTGATGGTAATAAGAAACAGAGTCTATGCACTTCCGCTCAGCCGTTGGAAGATGTGGCAAAAGGCCGGAAGGTGGGGAGACTAGGCGAACGCACAAAAGATTGTACATTCTGGCCCCTAGAAAGATTGTCGGAGCCGCCCCGTCGTTATTCACCGGTGAGGACGCATCGGGCATTTAGCTCTAAACTAACACCTTCCCAAAGCGAGAAGGCAAGGCCTGGGAGGGAGGGCTTCCTAGAGCTGAACAGAACAAATTCCGGCAACCCGACAGAAAAAAGGCCACCGACGTCACAATGGCCCAGTCTGTGGGACTTATTACCGATGGCGGATCTTCGACTGGTGTAATTGTCGTAAGAGATAATTTCTACTCAACCGTGTCAAAAGCTAAATGGTTCGAGAAGAAGGCATCAGACATGGAAGAACACAATAAAAATGTTCAATGTTCGCGTAGGGGTCGCCAATCCAGCAAGAACCAGAATTTATTTTTATTTTCTCACTGCAGAAAGAATTGACACAAGGTCGGTGATGGTGAAAATACAAAACAAAACAACACAAAAAAAAAACAGATTCCCCGAGGGGGGGGGGACCTCTGGTCAAATTCAAAGATAGCCCCGTCGGCATTCCTCTGTTGAAACGCCTGAAATAAACAAACCTATTTCCCGAAGGAGACAGTAATGCCTGGGATATATGTATATATATATATATATATATATATATATATATATATATATATATATATATATATACATATATATATATATATATATATATACATATGAGTGTGTGTATGTGTGTGTGCGTGTGTGTATGCGAGTGTGTGTGCATATATATATATATATATATATATATATATATATATATATATATATATATATTATATTATATATTAGTACTTCATGTATCCACATAAAATATTATAAGGAAATATAATTTTTTATGTGTCCGTTTTCAGTATTTACTTCAACATATATGCACACACACTCACATACACACACGCACACACACACACACACACACACACACATATATATATATATATATATATATATATATATATATATTTGAATAAATTTTTCGTGGTACAAAATTTAATAACGGCGAGGAATACGGACGTTTGGGACATTTTTGGGAGGGTAGAATGAGATTAAACAACACATCCCCCCTGCCATACGCCAGGGCCGATAATTTAAATAATTTAGTCAATACATCCGGGTCTGCTATTGCTGACCATCTTATAAATAGCGCCGAATGTGCGTCGACGTACACTAGTGACTGGTTTTCTGTCATAAGTAGATCGCATTCTCTATTCCACATCAAAGTCCTGGAAGCCATATATATCAAGTCAATCAAACCCTCCCATTGTAAACAAAAGGAGTGGCTTTTAGGACTTAATGTGATCAACTTATGACTCTCCTCCCCATTTTTTTTTTCCTAAACTTGTCACTAGTTTTCATTACAATTGTTTTAGGTTTTAGTCGTATTTAATCACTTCCACGTTTTACTCTGATGAGTGTGGACGAAACCGGTTCAGTACATTAATTAATTTATTTTTAATCGTTTTCTCTCGTTTTTATATTTGTTTAATCTCATTCTACCCTCCCAAAATGTCCCAAACGTCCGTATTCCTCGCCGATATATATATATATATATATATATATATATATATATATATATATATATATATATATATATATATATATCCTCTAGGTTATTAATATCGGAAAAGGGTTAGGGTTAGGGTATACAAATGAATACAAAGTTCATTTTGAAGCGATTCCACTGACAGCAGCAGGTTTGCTAGCGCAGAGAGTATTGATTTACTCCTCTCCAGGAGTTAGGCACAAGGCTAGTTTTTTTCTTACTCCCACAAGTAAGATGTGACCCAAGGTCGGGTCAGGAAAGTGGGGTTTAAAAATTGCCTGGGCAGCCCGTCGGCATTCCCCGGTAGGGGCGCCTCAGGCAGTTGGCAATAAACTTACTTCTCCCCAAAGAGGGGAGGCGAAGCCTGGGAAGGTGGACCTACTAGAACTGCACAGGACAAACCCATAGACCGGCGTAAATCAAGCCCCGAAGGCCAAGACAATACCAGTCTATGGGGTGAAGTATCCATCGGAACGGATACTACACTTTGATCTTAGCCAAAAGGCCAAGAATATCAGATTATCGCCATTTGTAGGGACTGATGTTCGAGGTGATTAGAATCTCGTAGTAGCTGTGCCCGCTTCATCTCAACACAGTGATTAGTCCTTAAAAACTATATATATATATATATATATATATATATATATATATATATATATATATATATATATATAGTCATCCAGAGACAGCTGTTTTGTCGTCCACGACTCATCAGCGTTGCTAGACGTAGCACGCGTATCCAAGCCGAGATGTGAAACCCGAACGATCAGTCACATCCAAATGCAATCGGTAGTCACGGTCCCAATCCACCGTGCAAACAAACTAAGCCATTGATATTGAATCAGCCATTTTTTTTTTTTTGCAATTAATTACCTGCACCCCCGAAATTAGCGGAGGGTGCGGTATAACTACGAGTCTCCAATGAATTTCCCCGATCCAATTTTGCTTATAATAGTAGTAAGTATGATTGGACATCATATAAGTATAAAAGTATACGGTTACGCATGATTATGTAATTACACGTCTGCGTAGGTTTTAACATTCTGCAATTTTCGACACCCCCAAAATAAATTCTTTTTAGAAATCCCCTGATTTCATCGATCGATTCTACCTAAATAAGCCATGTTTGTTCTTGTTATTAAAATAGAAAGTTAATGTCTGTCGATTACGTTCAAACACCGGAAGCAAACCTGCTTAGTAGAGAAATGGTTGACATCTTGGATATACATGTAGAATTAATAAATATAGAAAATATTTGATAAGAAATTAAATAATATGTCCGAAAACGCACTCGAAAAACTTTACAACTCTAAGACATAATAATATTACTAATAATAATTGGCTTTCCCTGGAATCTGAGTGACATCAGATTTCCACTATTCTCTTTTTCATTCCTGTTTTTGGATTTACTTTTAAAATTTTTTTTTATCATAGTTCACCCCAAACAAGGCAGGCCGCCACTGAGGATGTAAGGGGCTACTGAGAAGGGGGGGGGGGTCAACCTAAATTAGGAGCTGCGCAGCGAGATGTCTGTTTACATTAGTTTTAAATTTCTGCATGTCAGTAGCGTCAGGAAAGCAGGAAGCAGGGAGGGAGTTTCAGAGTCCAGCAGCACGAAGGAAAAAGAAGCTTTTGGAGTAGAAAGCTGTTCGGCATCTGGGGACGTCCACAGTGTATGGATGGGATTTGGCAGATTGTCGGGTTGGTCTAGTGAATTTATGTCGTGGGGGTACCAGAGCAGCAAGCTCATCAGAGCACAATGTTGAACCAGCTGTTACCACTAAACTTTCGCTAGTAATGGCGAATATTTTTCCTTGCAATCTGAGTGACAATGAGTTTCCTTAAAATCTCAGTACTCTCCATATTTTCCCAGTCGGTTGGTACTACAACCCTCGGCCTTTCTATCCTCCCAGATACATCGCGGTCACTTTGTCTTTTTTCTATCTTCATAATGTCATTTTAATGTTTACGTTGCAAAATATGTCGGACTTTTCTCTTTTTCTCTTTTTCTTTTTTCTTCTCTTTCTCTTTTCTCTCTTTCTCTTTTTTCTTTTTCACTCTCTTTCGCTTTTCTCACTTTCTCTTTTTCTTTTTTACTCTCTTTCTCTCTTACTCTTTTTCTTTTTTCCTCTCTTTCTCTTTTCTCTCTTTTTCTTTTTCTTTTTTCCTCTCTTTCTCTTTTCTCTCTTTTTCTTTTTCTTTTTTCCTCTCTTTCTCTTTTCTCTCTTTCTCTTTTCTCTCTTTTCCTCTCTTTCTCTTTTCTCTCTTTCTCTATTTCTTTTTTACTCTCTTTCTCTTTTCTCACTTTCTCTTTTTCTTTTTACTCTCTTTCGCTTTTCTCTCTTTCTCTTTTTCTTTTTACTCTCTTTCTCTTTTCTCTCTTTCTCTTTTCTTTTTACTCTCTTTCTCTTTTCTCTCTTTCTCTTTTTCTTTTTACTCTCTTTCTCTTTTCTCTCTTTCTCTTTTTCTTTTTTACTCCTTTTCGCTTTTCTCCCTTTCTCTTTTTCTTTTTACTCTCTTTCTCTTTTCTCTCTTTCTCTTTTTCTTTTTACTCTCTTTCTCTTTTCTCTCTTTCTCTTTTCTTTTTACTCTCTTTCTCTTTTCTCTCTTTCTCTTTTTCTCTTTTTCTTTTTACTCTCTTTCTCTTTTCTCTCTTTCTCTTTTTCTTTTTACTCTCTTTCTCTTTTCTCTCTTTCTCTTTTTCTTTTTACTCTCTTTCTCTTTTCTCTCTTTCTCTTTTCTTTTTTCCTCTCTTTCTCTTTGCTCATTTTCTTTTTTTCTTTTTTACTCTCTTTCTCTCTTTCTCTCTTACTCTTTTTCTTTTTTCCTCTCTTTCTCTTTTCTCTCTTTCTCTTTTTCTTTTTTCCTCTCTTTCTCTTTTCTCTCTTTCTCTTTTTCTTTTTTCCTTTCTTTCTCTTTTTCTTTTTTCCTCTCTTTCTCTTTTCTTTCTTTCTTTTTTCTCTCTTTCTCTTTTCTTTTTCCTCTCTTTCTCTTTTCTCTCTTTCTCTTTTTCTTTTTTACTCTCTTTCTCTCTTTCTCTCTTTCTCTTTTCTCTTTTCTCTTTTTCTCTTTTTTTTTTCTCTTATTCTCTTTTTCTTTTTTCCTCTCTTTCTCTTTTCTCTCTTTTCTCTCTTTCTCTTTTTCTCTATATCACACCTCTTTCTATTTCATGCGTTATAATGGAATGCTATTTCTGATTTCACAATTACAACAAGTGTTAGAACGACATACAATGCGTATTATAATGGCCGATTCTCTTGACATGTTTGTAGCGATGGTCACACGAATATTATGCAGACATCCGAGATGAAGAAAGTTGTTACTTTAAACTTTTATAATCCCGCCTTGCGAGTATCAAATGAATATTAGTGTTGACAGAACCTTTCATGTTAATCACTGTATAACTATAACTATATCCCACCCTTGATGACACGTATACTTTTGTCTCCTTTGTATAAAACTACATTCATGTAATAGTCTTACAAGTGGAGCCCCGTGAAATTGAGACTTTGTTGTCATCTGCGATAAAGCGAGTTCCGCACGAGCGTTGAACACTGTAGGCAGCAATGACACCCCACCCGCCTCCCCGGGTATATATATATATATCAATTTCAATCACTGTCTGTGTTGATTGCCGACAGTCGTGTGGTCCTGAGCGTTTGTCTCTTCTTCTTCTTCTTCTTCTTCTTCTTCTTCTTCTTCTTCTTCTTTCGTGTGAATCAGATGATTCTGGTGTTGGCATTAGTTTCTCGATGTTTTTTCTAGTTAGAAATCTTTCTGAAAAGACATCGGGTATTTACGGGAAGGACCAACCACGAGAAGGTTGCCAACATCCTTAAGTGAAAGTGATACTGTGGAACCGACTGGATTCGAACTTGGAACACCAAGGTCTTCAGTGTCGTTATCCACTTAACCACCGTCACCTCTCGTTTGTCTCGTGATTCTAGCCTTAATCTACGAACTGCGTTCGATCCTATACGACCGCCTATAACTGCCGCTACGTCATTGATGAGGGTAAAAACCCCGAAACAATAGCATCTGTAGGTGAAAAGAAAAAACTTGAATATTTAAAAAATATTTATAGTATATATATATATATATATATATATATATGGAGAGAGAGAGAGAGAGAGAGAGAGAGAGAGAGAGAGATGATTAACGGTGGTTTCCATCGAGAAATCAATGGTAAAAGGTGATGGTAAAATTAATGTAGACTATATGAACAGAGACGAAACGGTAAATCACATCATAAGTGAATGCAGCAAACTTGCCCCAAAAGAATACACAAACAGACATGACTGCACGGGAACGGCAGTACACTGGCAACTATGAAAAAAGCTGCATTTTGAACATGAAGACAAATGGTACAGACACAAACCAGAGACAATACTGGAAAACGAAAAGCACAAACTCCTTTGTGACATGAAGGTAAAAAACGACAAACTCATCCAAGAAAGGAGACCAGATATCATAATAGTCACCAAGAAAGAAAACTGCCAATTCGTAGATTTAGCCGTCCCACTACGTCACAGGGTGAAGATCAAGAAGACAGACAATCGAAGCAAATACACAAAACTTTCCATAGAACTAAAAGCTATTTGGAACATGAAGAAAGTCAAAATAATACAAATAATTGTAGGAGCACCGGAGAACACCCCCGAAAAACCTGGGGAAAAGACTAGGAGAAATTGGAATCAAATTGAAGATTGAGGCCATACAATGTATGACTATGATGAGAAAAGCTGAAATCTTAAGGAAAATCCTTGAATGCGGAAACCAACCCTACATAAACTACGGACACAAACCGACTACGCAGAGATGAAATAGAAATAAAGCAAAAACATGAGATAATCACACGAAACCAAAGAAACTGAAACTATTAGAAATCCCATAAACTGACCTCCCCATCCCTTTGAAAAAAACCCCACATATATGGTGGAATCAACCTCGGCTGGAACCACACCAAAATGGCCGAGAAAAGTAAAAAAGGGCGGAGAGACCGAAAAGAGAGGGCACCAACCAAAGATCCATTGGAAGGGTATGGAGAGTACTAGAACATTGGGGAGACTTATTGCAACTCAAATTTAAGTTAAGATAAATCGTCGTTTTCATCGATAAATCAATGGCAAGCGGGTTTTGCGATAATGCAAAAAAGTTTGTAAAATTTATGTTAAGAGGTAGAGAGTGCTGGAAATCTGGGAGACTTCTTGTCACTCAGATTCTGGAGAATACCACATTGATCAATCACTGATAATGACTTGTGTGAAAACTCGTAGTGAATGGATGATGATGATGATGATGATGATGATGATGATGATGATGATGATGATGATGATGATGATGGTTGTTCCCTTAAGAAAGAGGAAACCAATGAAATCCGAATCGGATAGTGGAAAGAGATCATTCGTGCCCCCTCATTACACTCCACTCGGTGTAAAAAGCCGGCACACCCATTACCATAAGGGTTACTAGGCTACACCCTGAACCGTAATGTAAACAAATTGGGGCAACCCACGCAGATATCGATATTCGAGCACTTACTTTTTAGATTTCTCATATATTTTCTGTGTAAAAAGATCTGGCTCTTGCGAAAATGTTTCTAGGTTAGTTATGATGTGAACTTTAGACACATTTTACGACGATGGTTTCATATATACGAACACAGACACACACAGACACACACACACACACACACACACACATATATATATATATATATATATATATATATATATATATATATATATATATATATATATGGTAAAATGAAAAAGGAAAACCAAAAAATGGATGTTTTTTATGTGTACATCAACGTTTCGTCTTTATTTATAAGACTTCATCAGGATGATGATATATCATGCAAGTACAAATATATGTAGGGTAGACATGTTGGGAGGAAAAATAAAATAAAATGAAAGATAATGGCGACGTCTTAGTGGATGTCCGTACTTGTTAGAGAATAAAAATGAGTGACGAAAATGAGTGGGAGAAAGGGGAAAGATGGAGGGAGCAAGGACTACTGTGGCTGGCGATGAGAGAAAGAGGTGGGGATGATCAGGGGTAAAATGGATGGCAGAGAGAGATTGGAGGAAGAGGGGGAGGGGGTGTTTGACCAGATGGCTGTGGTCAAGATTGAAGGGGAAGAGTGAGTTGGAATGTTTGTGTGTGGGGGGTGTATGCAGGGAAAATGGGGATGGGTAGAGAGGGAGGGGGGCTGTGATTTTGGTGGATGGGCGAAAGTTATGGTCTTAGAGAGCGTTTTGAGAAAATGAGGGAATTTAAGAAGAGGTATGGGAGAAAATAGATGAGAGGGGGAAGAGGGAGGATTTGTCGTGATAGGGTGTGAAATATTTGGAAAATGATAGCAATGAGTGAGGGATTGGAGTGGGTGGAGGAGGGATTGGAGTGGGTGGAGGAGGGCGGTGATTGAAAGGGTGGGTGAGGAATATTTGAAATATTTGGAACATGAGAAAGTTTATTTGGACTGTAGTATTAAAAATGTGAGGGAAAAAAGAAGATTCAGGGAGAAGAAGGAAGGGTGTGGGTGAATGGAAGAGAGTCATAAAGGTTAGAGATGAAAATAAAAGTTAGCCATGATCAGGCAAAATACTTTGTTCTGTGAGGATGATCTTGCTTATTAAGGGTGATAGGTTAAAGAAACCATTTCGTTGCTTGATGGTGGTGGAGGAGGTGATGAGGGCAGTTTCCAATAATCTATTTTCTCCCATACCTCTTCTTAAATTCCCTCATTTTCTCAAAACGCTCTCTAAGACCATAACTTTCGCCCATCCACCAAAATCACAGCCCCCCTCCCTCTCTACCCATCCCCATTTTCCCTGCATACACCCCCCACACACAAACATTCCAACTCACTCTTCCCCTTCAATCTTGACCACAGCCATCTGGTCAAACACCCCCTCCCCCTCTTCCTCCAATCTCTCTCTGCCATCCATTTTACCCCTGATCATCCCCACCTCTTTCTCTCATCGCCAGCCACAGTAGTCCTTGCTCCCTCCATCCTTCCCCTTTCTCCCACTCATTTTCGTCACTCATTTTTATTCTCTAACAAGTACGGACGTCCACCAAGACGTTGCCATTATTTTTCATTTTATTTTATTTTTCCTCCCAACATGTCTACCCTACATGTATTTGTACTTGCATGATATCTTTTCCCTATATCATCATCCTGATGAAGTCTTATAAATAAAGACGAAACGTTGATGTACACATAAAAAACATCCATTTTTTGGTTTTCCTTTTTCATTTTACCATCACGTCGGATTACCTTCATCCTTCTCTTCCCATATATATATATATATATATATATATATATATATATATATATATATATATATATATATATATATTTAATTGGTACGCTTTGAAAAAGAAGTAAATGAATGAACTGAAGAAAACATTTTTGAAGGTAAAGGTTTTTAAATTTGAAATTAAGGTTTTTTAATTTGATGGGGTATAAAGGTTTTTTAATTTGAAATTAAGGTTTTTTAATTTGATGGGGTATAAAGGTTTTTTAATTTGATGGGTATAAAAAATACATTGTTTTGAAAACATGTTCAGTTTATTTGTTATTAAGAAAAAATGTGTGTTTAAATGTGCAGAAACAATTGTATGGATAAAGATGTTTTTCTAACAAATTCATAACATTTATTAAATTACTATATTTTGAACCTTAGTAATAAATAAACTATTGGGCTATTAACCAAATATTTGTGAATTTAAAGGAAGTTAACATATATATATATATATATATATATATATATATATATATATATATATATATATATATATGGAAAATGAAAAAAGGAAAGCCAAACAACTATATTATTTATGTATTTCGTCTTTATTGTGAGACTTCCTCAGGATGAAGAATAATGCAGAAAAAATTATACAATCATTAATTTTGATATGATCGAGAGCAGCGGGCCTCGGCCGTACTCTAGAGCAGATAAAAATCAATTATTATTGCATGTTTTATTCATCTTGAGGAAGTCTCACAATAAAGACGAAACGTTGATGAATACATGAATAATATAGTTTTTGGCTTCCCTTTTTTCATTTTCCATTACGTCAGATCATTTTATCCCTATCTTTATTCATATATATACATATATATATATATATATATATATATATATATATATATATATATATATATATATATATATTGATGTTTTATAGAAGGTGACAACAACATCGTTACCGTCAGTTTCAAATCGTAACAAAGGGGACCTATAAAAGCCACTTCATCGAGACTCTCTTCAGCCTTTGTTTATCAAACGTGGATCTTTTTCGAGCTTATTGTTCTCTTCAGTGCAGGTAAGTTATGATTTCAGACGGTCATGACGAACCCGGACTTATTGCATCTTTTTGCTTATTACATCTTTTTGTCTTATTCCATCTCTTTGCTTATTACATCTTTTTGTCTGATTGCATCGTTTTGTCTTATTACATCTTTTTGTCTTATTGCATTATTTCATCCTATTACATTTTTTGTCATATTACATCATTTTGTCTTAATGCATCTTTTTGTCTTATTAGATATTTTTGTCTTATTATATCTTTTGTCTTAATGCATCTTTTTGTCTTATTACATCTTTTTGTCTCATATCTTTTTGTGTTATTGCATCTTTTTGTCTTATTACAACTTTTTGTCTCATATCTTTTTGTGTTATTGCATCTTTTTGTCTTATTACATCTTTTTGTCTCATATCTTTTTGTCTTAATGCATTTTTTTGTCTTATTACATCTTTTTGTCTCATATCTTTTTGTCGTAATGCATCTTTTTGTCTTAATGCATCTTGTTGTCTTATATCTTTTTGTGTTATTGCATCTTTTTGTCTTATGACATATTTTTGTCTTATTCTATATTTTTGTGTTATTGCATCTTTTTGTCTTATTACATATTTTTGTCTTATTATTTCTTATGTTCTTAATGCATCTTTTTGTCTTATTACATCTTTTTGTCTCATATCTTTTTGTGTTATTGCATTTTTTTGTCTTATTACATATTTTTGTCTCATTATATCTTTTTGTCTTAATGCATCTTTTTGTCTTAATGCATCTTGTTGTCATATCTTTTTGTGTTATTGCATCTTTTTGTCTTATTACATCTTTTTGTCTTATTACATATTTTGTCTTATTATATCTTTTTGTCTTAATGCATCTTTTTGTCATGCATCTTTTTGTGTTATTGCATCTTTTTGTCTTATTACATATTTTTGTCTTATTACATATTTTTGTCCTATTATATGTTTTTGTCTTATATCTTTTTGTGTTATTACATCTTTTTTTCTTATTACATATTTTTGTATTATTCCATATTTTTGTGTTATTGCATCTTTTTTTCTTATTACATCTTTTTTTCTTATTACATATTTTTGTATTATTCCATATTTTTGTGTTATTGCATCTTTTTGTCTTATTACATCTTTTTTTCTTATTACAAAATTTTTTATTATTCCATATTTTTGTGTTATTGCATCTTTTTGTCTTATTACATCTTTTTTTCTTATTACATATTTTTGTATTATTCCATATTTTTATGTTATTGCATCTTTTTGTCTTATTACATCTTTTTGTCTTATTACATATTTTTGTCTTATTATATCTTTTTGTCGTAATGCATCTTTTTGTCTTATATCTTTTTGTGTTATTGCATCTTTTTGTCTTATGACATATTTTTGTCTTATTTTATATTTTTGTTTTATTGCATCTTTTTGTCTTATTGCATCTTTTTGTCTTATTACATATTTTTGTCTTATATCTTTTGTCTTAATGCATCTTTTTGTCTTATTACATCTTTTTGTCTCATATCTTTTTGTGTTATTGCATCTTTTTGTCTTATTACATATTTTTGTCTCATTATATCTTTTTGTCTTAATGCATCTTTTTGTCTTAATGCATCTTTTTGTCATATCTTTTTGTGTTATTGCATCTTTTTGTCTTATTACATCTTTTTGTCTTATTACATATTTTTGTCTTATTATATCTTTTTGTCTAATGCATATTTTTGTCATATATTTTTTTGTGTTATTGCATCTTTTTGTCATATATCTTTTTGTGTTATTGCATCTTTTTGTCTTATTACATATTTTTGTCTTATTACATATTTTTGTCCTATTATATGTTTTTGTCTTATATCTTTTTGTGTTATTACATCTTTTTTTCTTATTACATATTTTTGTATTATTCCATATTTTTGTGTTATTGCATCTTTTTGTCTTATTACATCTTTTTTTCTTATTACATATTTTTGTATTATTCCATATTTTTGTGTTATTGCATCTTTTTGTCTTATTACATCTTTTTGTCTTATTACATATTTTTGTCTTATTATATCTATTTGTCGTAATGCATCTTTTTGTCTTATATCTTTTTGTGTTATTGCATCTTTTTGTCTTATGACATATTTTTGTCTTATTCCATATTTTTGTTTTATTGCATCTTTTTGTCTTATTGCATCTTTTTGTCTTATTACATATTTTTGTCTTATTATATCTTTTGTCTTAATGCATCTTTTTGTCTTATTACATCTTTTTGTCTCATATCTTTTTGTGTTATTGCATCTTTTTGTCTTATTACATATTTTTGTCTCATTATATATTTTTGTCTTAATGCATCTTTTTGTCTTAATGCATCTTTTTGTCATATCTTTTTGTGTTATTGCATCTTTTTGTCTTATTACATCTTTTTGTGTTATTGCATCTTTTTGTCTTATGGCATATTTTTATCTTATTTTATATTTTTGTTTTATTGCATCTTTTTGTCTTATTGCATCTTTTTGTCTTATTACATATTTTTGTCTTATATCTTTTGTCTTAATGCATCTTTTTGTCTTATTACATCTTTTTGTCTCATATCTTTTTGTGTTATTGCATCTTTTTGTCTTATTACATATTTTTGTCTCGTTATATCTTTTTGTCTTAATTCATCTTTTTGTCTTAATGCATCATTTTGTCATATCTTTTTGTGTTATTGCATCTTTTTGTCTTATTACATCTTTTTGTCTTATTACATATTTTTGTCTTATTATATCTTTTTGTCTAATGCATATTTTTGTCATATATTTTTTTGTGTTATTGCATCTTTTTGTCATATATCTTTTTGTGTTATTGCATCTTTTTGTCTTATTACATATTTTTGTCTTATTACATATTTTTGTCCTATTATATGTTTTTGTCTTATATCTTTTTGTGTTATTACATCTTTTTTTCTTATTACATATTTTTGTATTATTCCATATTTTTGTGTTATTGCATCTTTTTGTCTTATTACATCTTTTTGTCTTACTGCATCTTTTCGGTATCCTTTCTGTTACACAACGAACGCTGCGAGTTGAATAGAAAAGATAGTGACACCTCAATAAAATGGAATTCAACAAAATCACGTGACTTCCGGAAGAGACAGATTCTCCATCTTCATGGCAATAATTCAAGTAATGCGACGCGTTAAAGACGCCGTTACAGATGAAGGTGAGGCGGCGCAATGTATTGTAACGAGAGAACCTATCTATCTAGCATTTTATCTATCTATCGATCTATCTATCTCTCTCTATATATATATATATATATATATATATATATCAATTAATCTATTCTCTCTCTCTATCCATATATATATGTGTGTGTCTATCTGTCTATCTATCTATTTATTTATGTATCTATCCCACAATCAATGAATCTATCTATCCATATATCTATCTATCATTTTATCCACTTATCTATCTATCTAGCTGTCTATCTCTCTCTCTCTTTCTCTCTCTTACTCTCTCTTTCTCTCTCTCTCTATATATATATATAGACAAGTGCTATAACCACTCGTCCACAGGCCCTCCATATATATATATATATATATATATATATATATATATATATATATACATATTTATATATATACATATATATATATACATATATATATATATACATATACATATATATATATATATATATATATATATATATATATATATATATATATATATATATTTATACAAGTTGGCATGTGTTTATAAGTCTATACATGTCTTACCGAGATATAATATATATATATATTATATCTCGGTATATATATATATATATATATATATATATATATATATATATATATATATATATATATATATATATATATATATATATATATATATATATATATATATATATATATATATATTATATCTCGGTTAGATATGTATAGACTTATAAACACATGCCAACTTGTTGTTATAAAAAGAAAATTCCCAACGTAACTAAAATGACTATTGTAGTCAGGTTGTATTATACTCGTTTGGATACATTCATCGTACGTAATTACCTGGATTTATTAACACTTGTATTTATTAACATTTAATCAGATTAATTCACCATTAATGCAATTCAGGTAAGGGCCTATAAAAAGTGAGAAACGTAACTTAATTATAAATAATTCTTTATTTGAGGTGCATATCCGCTTGTTCCATTTTATTTGGTGTGTCATTTACTTGTAATCTAATCGGATTATGCAATTATTGTATTTGCTGCCCCTCGAATTTTAATAACATTATTAAAGCAGTTGAATTGAATTAAGATGTCAACATTCAACCGATCAACCATCCATTTATTTTCGACTATTAATATAAGTTATGAATCTAGTGGGGGATGTCCTCTTCTCTTTCCAGCAGTCTCTTTCTCACAGACTAGAGCTTGCTAGTCTTTCTCTGCTGAAATAGGAAGCTGTATTAGAATGAGGTATCAAAACAGCGAATTGATAGCGACCACTAGACCAACGAGTCAAACGAGCTGAAACAAAAGAAGCTGGGAATAGATCAGACAATTCTGAAGAACACATGCCATAATAGTATTTATAGAAAAGACTGAGACTAGCAACATCACGTCTGTGTGAGAGAGAGAGGGTGTAGAGAAGAAGAAAGAGTAAGGCGAATCAAATTACAGATACGTTTCTGCACCTTATCAAGTACTCCCACTGTAAAAATGTTCACAACAAATACCCCCCCTGTACAACCTTCACAACAAAAACTCGTCTAACTACAACCACTGTAAATAATATTCCTGTCTTCATTTGTGTACCTAAAACTTAACGGAACTTCCATGAGCAAAGTTTATTTCCTTGAACTATACGTCTATGGAACACAATACAACAGGACTGCATCCCAGCTGACTGAAACATGGCCGTTTTCAGGTACAATGTTAAAAGGTTCAATCCAAACTGCTCGGCTTCTCTCCGAAACCCCAAACTCGTTAATTTTTTGCCATAAACCTTACTGTCGTCAAACTGTCGTAAAACTAACTTACCTTACTGTCGTCAAACTGTCGTAAAACGTTGTCACTCCTAAATGTCGTGTCCGGTATTCTTTTCTGAGTCACCTGTCCTGAACAATGGAAACTGACCACTCCCGCATTTTGCTTTTGTCTATGTCGATAAGTCACTTCCTATCCTCGCGGCCTTCATTGTATCGCAACATGTCCGTTTTCAGGTACAATGTTAAAAGGTTCTCGTAAATAATCATATTCTTGCCCAGTTCCAACCTTCGTTACGAATACTCACTGTGTTGTTTTACCGTCCACCTGAGAAACTCATGAAGCCTTATCCTCGAGTGGCCTTTGGGCCTTGATAAACAGTGACGCGTTAGTACATGGAGAACGAGTAAAAACATGTCTTTCTTTTTCTTAAAACACAGTCTCTTGACACTGCAATGTTAAAGAAGATGTGGGCCTTTCGGGATGCTTAAACAATACCAAGACAAACATGTGTTCTCCCGACATTATAAACTGTGTAATGTAGCGGACCGAATTTTAGCAACTTAAGCAGATGACGTCAGTTGTCTGTATATCTACCACGTCAGTTTTACGCAGTATCAGGAGGAGTAGCATTAGTGACTGTAGTTTTCGCTCGTCTCGCTATTTCCTCGTAGCAGCAGTTGTAATCGTTGAAAGCTACTATATAAAAATAACAGATCCTATTTTGCTTCTTGATAATTGGTTTAGTCTAGTTTTATTACATATTAGCAGGGAGATCCGACGTTGCTCGGGATTGAATGGGAATTACTACCATGTACTTTTCACTATACTCATAAAACCATATTACTTTTTTTTTTACTGTTCCCTTCTCCTGTTCCGCCCCCTAATATAGTTAGAAGAAGCTGAAATGTTGAAAAACTATCTTTTTTATGTAAATCGCTCCAGACAAGGCATGAAGCCACTTGATGTAAGGAGCTAAAAAAATACCACTTTAAGTTCAAAACCCAGCCAACAATAAATGTTATATGGATAGATTCTGAGCCAGAAAACAGCAATTCTTTCCCATTTGTCAGAAACATTGCTCATTAAATGTGAGGAATAAAGGACAAAATAAGGGAAGCGAAAGTTACGAGGTCGATTTTCTACTTTTTAGATATTCGGCAAATAGAAGTTAACGTAGAGATTCGGGAACACTTCCATTGTCTTTTCCGGAGAATTGTATACATATGATGTACATTTTACCAAAATAGGATATATTTGAAGGTATAAAAGACGCTCGGCTCTCATAGTTCCCTTAGGTTAGGAGGGCACTTAGAGATTCGGGACCACTTCCATTGTCTTCCCCAGAAAATATAATACATATGATTTAAATTTTATAAACATAACATATATCTTTGAAGTTTTAAGGGAGTTATGGCCTCATAGCCCCCTTTGATGGACAATTAGAGATTCGAGACCACTTCCATTGTCTTCCCCGGTAAATTTATATAAGAATATACTTTTAGATTTTATGTAGATTCTCTAACCTTTCTTTCTATTGGGAACACACAAACATCACACAAACACATAGATATTGGGTTTTATATTTATAGATTATTCGCACTACACAGTAGCAATTCATAGTTTTAGTCAACATTCCAACGAATCACCCGTAGATGGCTCCGAAAATACGTCTGCTTCCTACACAGAGTAAAAACCAAGAGACTGTCTTTCGCTTTCTATCTGTCACGAATCTGTTTTATTACGTCACGATTTTCGCTGTTTTCTAAGCCACGTCTTTATCATTATGTTACAAGTGAATGTCTGCCACACCATCTCTTCGCCTACTTCGAGTATCGACTAACATAACATCTAAGTACATACGGTCGATGGGTAGGCTCTCACCTTTCTTTGAAATATTGTACTCGGCTGAGTTGACTTCGGGTGGCCATAGTCAACGAGTCGAGCCTTCAGTTATTTTTCAATTAGTTCATAAGCTATTAAGAACAATTGAAAGACAATGTGTTTTATTTCTTCCTGTTTTTTACCCATTCTTTAATTTCACACTCTAATACAACAGAGAGGGCGAACAGATATGGGGCTTTCGGCCAAAATAAAAACTTAAACAATACCGATAAACGAGTGACGTGTCCGCCATTGTAATTTAACGTTTGGCGCCATTTTGATCCCTACTGACTCACTGCGCATGCTCAGTTGTTGTTCAATTAAAAACATCTGTTTCGTCGTCAGCTATTCAAGTTTGTAACAGATTCAACTTTAAATGCAACATTAATATCAGCATTTTTTATTCATAAATAACTGAATGGTTTCTTTCATTAGATTTTGGGGGTTGTGGGCGGAAAATAGGACGAGGCTAAACTCATACATTTACGGGTATCATTGTTTCTATTTATCTGGTTAGTCCCTAACGACACAGAGATATATGTACAGACACATACACGCGTGCACACACATACACATAATAGTGCTCAATATCGAGTACAATTGTCTATTTATTTAGTATAAATTTGTATTTATACAAATAACTAAAAACAAATAATAAAAACGACCATTGATTTAATCTTAAATTCCGAGCTGATAATAAAGTCATAAGCTGATAAATTAGAATATACATGGGTACTGATGGTAATGTTGTTTTGACCATGGGTACGGGGTAATACAATGATTTTGATCTCACAAAATTAAGTGTGCCAAACATGATAGTTTAAACCTGAATTAATTATTGGTTGACCGACTGGACTCTGGTCATGTGGCATCCTGTGCGTAAAAAATATGTTTCCTGGACTTAGTAAAGTAATACTTTGCGATTGAATATATGTCCTAATTAAACTTTAGTCGTTTTAGGCGGTAAACAGAAAATGTATGCACATATGTAGCTATAAATATAGAGCTCCCAGTAATAGTTAGATAATGATTATTATCCCTAGTTTTAAAATCTTTCTTTGGTGATTTTTTTTTTTTTAGCGGTTTTTGGTTTAGCGGCTTGTGGTTCCTTCGCCTTCACTTTTTTCGGACTCTTCTTGACCTTCGTGGGTTTCTTCGGAGATTTCGCTTTCTTTACAGGTTTCTTGACGGGTTTCTTGGTTTCTTTTCTTGGTTAGCTTCTCTCAATCTGAAAAATACCTGAACCTCTGGTTCCCATAGATTATTTCAACACACCATTGGTAACAGCTCTCTTCAGGGCAAGCTTCAGTTGACCATTGGCTGCTTTGTCATCATTAACTTTGTAGGTTTTCATAATGTATTTCGTGATGGCCTGACGAGAAGATCCTTTTTTTTCTTTCAGAGAGGTGATTACTGCGGTGATCATCTGTTGGTAAGATGGATGAGAAGAGGGGTTCTTCGCTTTTGAGGTCTTTCCACTTTTGCCACTATAGTAGGGTCTGGAGTAGCTTCGGTATAAGCCATTATAGTGATCTGGGTTTAGAAATGTATAGTAGTGTGAAAAGTGTTGTGTAGTAAGGAATAACCGTTATCTTTAAGCGCCAGCCGTCTCTATTTATAGACGACGCGCGGACGTAGTTGTGTTTCTCCTATGTAGCAGTTTTCTTATTTGTGTCTATATGTGCAAATATTGTGGCTTGGTAAACGATGCGTTTGGTTAAGCAGTTATTTCGTAATGGGCAATACGCGCGGACTCTACAGTTGCAGTTTTTCTCTCTAGTATTACCTTTCTTATTTCTATTGTGGTAATTGCTATTACTGTTCTACTTGTTACTATTTCTTGCCGTTATATGATTGTACATATTATTGTTATTGTTATTATAGTTATTACATTTTTACGGGCTTTATTTTTATTTTTTCTAAAGTACTTTCGTTTAGTATTTAGTTATTGTGGGCTTTGGTTATCATCTCTAAGATTTTACAGCAACTAGAGGGAATTTTAAGTTATTTTTTCAATATTAATGTAAGGGATTAATTACGGAAAACATTTGTCGATAAGATTTAGAAATCTCTTGGCAAGTTTAGTTTTTAGCATCTGATTATAGTCTCTGGGTCAAGTGCAACAAACGATGTTTCTATTTCTTCTATTTTTCATTTCTATTATTATTACAGGTATCTTGTTGCTTATAGTTAATTTCAATAATATCATAACTACTATTTTTAGAGCTGTGCTATAAATGTTGCTTGAATTTTTAAATGCCTTTTCGTTACTAGAGTTATTGTTAAGCCTACGTTCGATAGAAATAGGAATATGTTTTATGACTTATGAGTGGTTGTTGGCTTTTGAGTTCACGGATATTGGATTCAAATTATCTTTTAAATACAACGTATGTATTTTTATCGAAGTTGAGAGTGACATTTAAAAAGTTTTATTTTTATGTTAGCCAATACGTCGACTCTTCAGTCTAATTCTTTCATATATATATATATATATATATATATATATATATATATATATATATATATAAAGAGGTGTACTAAAAGCGAACTTTTAGGAAAGGTAAAACCCTATTGTGAAGAGTATACAGCTCAATATCCAGGATAGAGCAGGTAGAAATGAAGGAGAATGGAAAGGAATTAGAAGCAGGTAGAAATGCTTTCTCTAATTCCTTTCCATTCTCCTTCATTTATATATATATATATATATATATATATATATATTAGTTTTTGTATAGTCCCTTTTTGTAGTCAACCCACCATCTCTATACAGACCGATATCAGTATTATCAAGCATATTTCTTAGGGCATACATAATATATAGACTTACAACATCAGACACCCATCGCCAAATCAAGAGAGTCAGTCATTCCGTTTTTTATCGATTGATCATTATTATTGATTAAAACCGATCTTTTGCACTTTGAAATTATGTAGATGTCATCCTTGGCTGTGTCGGTATACAATTCACCGAAATCTAGGGTGATATTTAAAAAAATCTAGGGTGATATTAAAAAAATCTGGGGTGATATTAAAAAAATCTAGGGTGATATTAAAGAAATCTAGGGTGATATTAAAAAAATCTAGGGTGATATTAAAGAAATCTAGGGTGATATTAAAAAAATCTAGGGTGATATTAAAGAAATCTAGGGTGATATTAAAAAAATCTAGGGTGATATTAAAGAAATCTAGGGTGACATTAAAGAAATCTAGAGTGACATTAAAGAAATCTAGAGTGACATTAAAGAAATCTAGGGTGATGTTAACAAAATCTAGGGTGATATTAAAGAAATCTAGGGGGTGTTAACAAAATTTTCTGTGTCTCTTTCCTTTCTCGCTCCCTCTCCTTTTCTCCTCCAGGTTCTTCCTTTCACTTTTGGGGAAGAGAGAGAGATAAAACAAAACAGTTTGCTGGTTGCTTTCGTGACGATCGTATCTAATAAGATAATATTCAGGCATCGTAATTAAAAGTTATCACCAAAGTCTATCACACATATCTGTAACAATAACGATATCTTATAAAAAAAACTATCATATATTTTGCTCTGCAACTGGTGGGGTGTGTCGGCACTTTAGGATTGTTTCTATTCAGATCCGGTTTGCTCTAGTCGGTAGATTCTTCCCACCATCAAGACTGATGAAGAAATAGAGAATATTTCGATGCTTACATTACAACTGTGAAATGTGTCCTTCCGTTCAGACATCTGTTGAGCAAAGACATGAAAGGGAAATGTGACAAAGAATATGAACACACCCTCCGATGACGTCAATTGGAGTCGGTAAACCAGCAGGTCACGGTGACATAAACATGATGAAATATAGATAGATAGATAGATAGATAGATATAGCATATATCAGAAGTTAATTGAAAAAAAAACCCGCAAAAAACAATCAAGTGCTCGATCGTTGAGTTTGTTTTCTTTTTACGTTGACACGAGATATTTGATTAAAACAAAAGATTGCCAAAGAGATATAACATATAAATCAAATCAATAAATTGATTTATGACGAGGATCAGACAGATCGATAGTTAGATATGAAGAAATTGTGATAGATTTAGACATATGAACAGACTGAATTAAATAGATAGATACATAAACACAGAGAAAGAGAGAGAGAGAAAGAGAGAGAGAGAGAGAGAGAGGGAGAGTGAGAGAAAGAAAGTGAGAGAGAGAGGAGGAGAGAGTGAGAGAGAGAGAGAAAGAGAGAGAGAAAGAGAGAGAGAGAAAGAGAGAGAGAGAGAGAGAGAAAGAGAGAGAGAGAAAGAGAAAGAGAGAGAGAGAGAATGAGAGAGAGAGAGAAAGAGAAAGAGAAAGAGAACGAGAGAGAGAGTACGAGAGAGAGAGAGAGAGAGATTGAGATTGAGATTGAGATTGAGATAGATGCATAGATAACAATCGACCGACTGTGACAGGATATGCTCCTATTGCCTGTTCCATTTCACTATGCTAACAAACAGAAATAACTTGAACAAAGAAACACGTTTGATATCCAATACCCGAAAGAAGCAGGTTTACAAGCCAACACTAATTTGGTTGTTACAGACCATGCAGAGCTCGACAGAACTTCCTCTCTTTCTTCACTTCTGGCTGCCGCACCATTAGGCTTTGTTTTCGAGTGTGAGTTATTTAGGGTTCGTTTTTCTTCTTCTTTTGTTTTGTTTTTAATACTATGCTGTTTACATGTCGATAAGTATTTACGTTAAGATGCGTAAGTCGGCATGCAAACTTAAAAAGAAAACCCCCAAAATAACACATTTCTAACATACACTGTGTGATAGCAGGTGACATTTTCTGTCCTAACCAACAGCTTTTGACACCGGAAAGGGTATTAAAAAAAAATACTAAGTTCATTATTACAGGTTCATATTGTCTAATTGAAAGGCGTTTATCTTTGGTCGTTGATTACATTACGTATTAATAAACCCGTAGACACGTTCAATTGTACGTCGCGCGTGTTTTAACGTTGGCGACTAAACTTTTAAATTGATGCGAATTTTTCGGTACGCTGTCGCGAACATTGTGCGTGTAATCTTCTATTTATAATCCTGTCTTCTGATTTACGTTCGTTAATTAAAATTGTTCGCAACGGGATTTATGAATAGGTAAACCTGCAGCAATCGAACAATGTCGTCCCACTTGTTTTCATTTAAGTCAGTCTATCGCTCCCCACGGCTACAATTATGTATATATATATACAATACTATTTTTATAAATAAATATTAAATATTTAAATATTTTCAGTCTAGGAACACAAATCACCATTGATTCGTAGTCGGAGATCTTACCCGCAGGCCACTGTCAACAGGTAGTAAATAGAGAAGAACTTTAACTGTAAATAGCGGAATTCGGCGACTACTTACCAAGCAGATAAGAGTGATCTACGAAACGTCGGACCATGCATATAGCTATTTGTACGGCTTGTTATTAAAGCTCCTCGAAAAGTGCCCAGCCTCCTGGGAGGGGGCTGATAAACAATAATATTTAAATATTTAAATACCTAGAGACATCGATGTTTCATGCTAACGCAATCTTCAGTCTAGGAACTAATTCCCAACGGTATAACCCTAATGCTAGCTATAAAACCTTTAAAAATGTAAAAAAATTGAGATTCGGATAGATATTTATTAATTGATCTTTTAATACCTATCATTAAAATGACACAAGAAACGATAGAATCTGAATATAAATGTATGTATATATATATATATATATATATATATATATATATATATATATATATATATATATATATATATGTAAATACATTTATATATATATATATATATATATATATATATATTAATATATATATATATATATAAATATATTCATATATATATATTTATATATATACACATATATATATTTATATATATAATATATATATATTTGTATATATATATATATTTATATACACATATATATATATTTATATATATAATATATACATATATAAATATATATATATATATACATAAATATATATATAAATATATATATATATATATAAATATATTTATATTTATCTATATATATAGATATATATATATAAATTATAATATTCAATATTTGTTATTGTTTATTGTCTATGTACGTATACGTTGCGTCCTCAATAATCGGGACTCATCAGTATAGAGATATTACTATTCACTACCGGTAATGCGATTCGAACTCCCGGATTACGAGTATTTTGCAACTCAAATCCGACGCCTTAACTACTCGGGCAATTTTGAACAGCGAATAAACTGTGATAATTTAAACATTTTATCGGCGGCTTAACGTCTAAGAGCGTTCTACTTTTTTAATGAAAGGAACGATGCATTTAAAGCTATATATATATATATATATATATATATATATATATATATATATATATATATATATATATATATATATATATATATATATAAAATAAATATATATATATATATACACACACGTATATTTAACAGGAGTTCTAGCATCTATTCATTCATTTTCTGATCCATTTTTTCAGGTCGTCGAACGACCGATTTAGTGTTGTTATCCATGGTGTGTAAGAAATCCCCATATCTGTGGCGAACGTTTTCGACTGACATTTTTCTTTCCTGAAGCCAAGGCTTTTCAAATATTAAAATCTTATCATCAGAGGAAGTACATAGATGGATAAGTTGGCAGTGGAAAACCTAAAATTCTTAAATTAAAAAAAAAATAAAGTAATGGAGAGTCAGAGTGTGCGTGTAAAAACATATGGAGTCTGTACAGTTGGTGAATTTCCGTAGATAAGGTGTCCAGTGATAGGAGATTTAAAGATGGAAAAAAGGGGTTTCGTGAAGGCAGCGTTGAAAATGTTCAAAAAGTAAGTAAATCCAATAGAAAGATGTTTAGTTCAATCGTAGATAGAACGCACTTATTCTGATGCAATTTTTAGAATTAGGGCAATTTAAAAATACTTCCGTGGACCGATAATGAAAGTAGTTTATCAGAGGTGTAGAATGAGCTGTGTATATTAAACGTAGGCAGTCGGGAATGTTTTTTGAAAAGCCTTGGCTTAAGGAAAACAAAAAAAAACATGTTTTTACCGAGTACACCTTGTATTGAACAATCGAAGTTGAAATAGATTTGTCACTCGTACATGTTTATCCCTCTTCTTCCATTTATCTTTATAATTGCTCTATCTCGTATATTGAGCTTAAACTATTTCACTATAGGTTCTATCTACTAAAAGTATACATTTAGTTTCATATTTTATATATATATATATATATATATATATATATATATATATATAAAGTGTGTGTGTTTGTGTATGTGTGTGTGGATAGTTGTTCATCATCATCATCATCATCATCATCATGTTCAGCGTCATCATCATCATCATCATCATCATCATCATCATCATCATCATCATCATCATCATCATCATCATCATCATCATCATGTTCAGCGTCATCAGCAGCAGTAGCAGCATCATTATAAAAATATCTATCGCATCAACATACATCACATCGACCGCGGGTTCTTTAAAAGGTCCGATCTTATGTTCAGATTGTGTGACAAGAAATTGATTACATCCTCCTAATTCCACAGAACTTCCGGTCTTGTTTCGACCTCGTTGACACAATCTCAGACTTTTTCTGGTCTAAATCATTTGGCTGCTCTGCTCTGTTTGTTTGTTTTTTTTTGTTTTTTTTTAATTTGTTTATTTATGACGTTGTTTACATGTCGGTATGAATTTTTATTAAGTTGCACATGTCAGCATGCAAACTAAAAAAGAAACAGGATGGACGAAGCGAGATAGATGCGAGTTTGTTTGCACGATCGCATAAAACAGTTATAACTGATTAAATTGTTTCAACCCAAATAATGGGGACATTTTTTAAAAATTTATTTTTCTTTCGAGAAATTGATGCCAAACGAGATTATTGGAAACTAACATTACACAAAAATGTGACGAAACTTATTGGGTTGGTCAAAACAGTCGTTCGTTTTTTTTTCTATGTAGATATTAATGCAATTCATTTTCAACAATCAATTTGGAAATCTTGAGAATGTCTGCGATTTGTGTCGACAATCTTGTTCAACTACGGCTTCAGCTTGGTCACCTTCGATAATCTTTGACCGACCAGAAGCATTTCACACTGAACAAACCATTTCTAACCCAACCGCTCTGTAACAGCATTTCCCCCCATAAACATGGTATATCTTAATGCAGGTTTATATAGTTTCTTTCTTTTTCTGTAGTAAAAATGCATCAGATGTCAGTAGTGCGCAGCTTAATCTTCCATTTCATAGCCTGAAATACAAGCAAATATGTAAGAATTCCTCTGCTCGAAGGCTTATTACACACTGCCGTTAACATACGCGATACACAAGAAAGAACAGTTGGAAATAATTTATACACTATCCACTATGACTATGCAATCCCTACAGCTAAATATCGAGAAAACGGAGTTATTAAACCTGACATCGTGATATGTGACAAAAGAGAGAAAGTAGCAACCCTAGTTGAAGTCAGTGTCCCATATGATGCAGGATTAAACAGAACTGAAAGGGAAAAGATTACAAAATACCAAGGTCTTATGTACGACATGAAAAGAAACTGGAATCTTAGGAAAATCTCCATCATACCAGTAATTATAGGAGCAACAGGACTAATGGGAAAGAATTACAAAAGCTATCTGGCGAGTATACCCGGTGAACCGAGTGCAAGAGGAACACAAACAATTTAACTTAAAGGGACGGTTAGAATTTTAAAAATATCTCTAGGCTGGAGTGTCTGATATAGCCGGTGAATTTCTGGCATCCGTAGGATGTCCCATCCCCAGCAAAAACAGAAAGATAAGAAAAGCTACAGCAAATACAGAATTTGAGGAATCAGCATAGCAAACTATCTTTAGTAGGCGGGAAAGATGAATTTTAAAAAACGAACGTACTTTTTAGCAAACCACATATTTTAAGAAAAAATTCCACCTATATTTGGTACAAGGAATCTTCAGTCTATAAACTGCATAAGTACCAAAATTTTATTAAGGATTCTAGACATAAGGCTTAGTAACATTATATCTATATTTTAATTTTCGTAAGCGGACATAAAAGTGATGAAAAATTGTTCTGCAGGAGGAATTAGTTTTACCCTCCTGAATCGCGTATTCATTTATGAACAAACAGGTACTACATACATACTACACACACACACACACACATATATATATATATATATATATATATATATATATATATATATATATATATATATGATAATTTTATTTACACAGACATGTACAAAATCTGCGACACTGGCATGTCGATGTTATCGATCAACAGTTACTATAAACTGAGATCTCATCAGGCAGAGTTAGAATCCGATCTTAACCTCAGATCATAGTTTCTCTCCAAATCTGAGGTTAAGATCGGATTCTAACTCTGCCTGATGAGATCTCAGTGTCGCAGATTTTGTACATGTCTGTGTAAATAAGATTATCATATATAAAGCTCTATTTTGATATTGAGCACTTTTTATAAACCCGGTTAAAATTCTCTGGATTACCACTCTGTGGATATTTTTTACCTGGATTATTACCATTATATATATATATATATATATATATATATATATATATATATATATATATATATATATATATATATAGATGAAAGAAGATGGATAAACAAGTACGGATGACAAATTTATCTGAACTTCGATTGTTCAGTGCAAGGTGTACTCGGTAAAAACATGTTTATTATTCTTTCCTTAAGCCAAGGCTTTTCAAAGATTAAAATCTTATAATCAGAAGAATTACATAGATAGATAAGTTGGCAGTGGAAAAGCCAAAATTCAAAATTCAAAAAAATATTAAGTAATGGAGAGTGAGAATGTGCGTGTAAAAAGATATGGAGTCTGTCCAGTTGGTAAATGTCCGTTGATAAGGTGCCTGTATATATATATATATATATATATATATATATATATATATATATATATATATATATATATATATATATATATAGTAAGAAGGATATAGATAGATAAATAGGGAAGGAAAGAGAGATTTTAATAAATAATTTACTGTGCAGCCAACCTCTCGTATTTCTAACTTGATTTGACCCCAGTGCAATGATGAATTTATTTCGATTTCGACCAAACTAAACGATCGTGTCAAGCAAAACTGTTTATTTCAATGGCCGATTTATCTTTAGAGGCTATACAATCAAACAGGGTTCAACTATCATAGTTAAAAAGGAATCTTTATGAGAAAAAAACAAGCAAAATAGTTTCACATATACATAACTTGCTGTAGACAAGCCTAATAATCGATGATCATATCTTCACCCTATTTGTTTACGAGTCGGTCATCTTGAATTTTTATGGAAATCGCTCCAGACAAGGTATTAATCCACTTGATGAAACGAGCAAACAGGAACGAATTATGATTACCACAAAGACAGGTAATGCCTGTTGGATTTAGTCTTGAAAATACAAAGGTAGGAAGAAAACAGTCAGCAGGAAGAAAGTTCCACAAGCCTGCAGTTCTTTGGAAGAAGCTACTGGAATAGGTAGCTGTATTATAATAAGGTATCAAAACAACGAATTGATGGAGAGCACTAGACCAACGAGTCAAACGAGCTGAAACAAAAGAAGCGGGGAATAGATCACGTAATTCTGAAACACACATGCTATAATAGTATTTATAGAAAAGACTGAGACTAGTAACATCACGTCTGTGAGAGAGAGGGTGCAGAGAAGAAGAAAGGGTAGGGCCAATCTTATTACAGATACGTTTCTACACCTTATCAAGAACCCTAAAATGGGACAGAGATTCACCAGCAAAAATATGACAACAGTACTCCATACATGGTCTGATTGCAGATTTGTAGAGATAGAGAATAGCCTCAGGTGTGAGAAAGTGTTTGGAGCGATAGAGAGAACCGACTTTATGAGAAGCAGAAAGAGCAATGGATCTTATATGTGAACTCCAAGAAAGATTTGACGAGAAAGAAAGACCAAGAAGTTTTAGAGTCAATTTCTCCTCAAGAACAGAGCCATCCATGAGAATCTCAGAAAGAAAAGGGACCCGCCTACGATTGAAAGACACGAGCTGATTTTTAATGAGATTAAACGAAATCAAACACATATATTATATGCACATTATATAACTTATATATATATATATATATATATATATATATATATATATATATATATATATATATATATATATATATAATAACCTATGAAAATATATTTTTATGGCAATTAAGCTACACAGAGGCTCTCGAGATTCATTCCCGGGGGAAATCTTCAGGCTAACATTTAGACTGAAGATTCCCCCCGGGGATGAAACGCGGGAGCCTCTGTGTAGCTTAATTGCCATTAATATATTTTCATAGCCTACTACCTAGCTCTACACACGCATCGTGCACTGTTGAAATAAATACTGAAAATTGATACATAAAAAATGATATCTCCTTATAAAATTTCATGTGGATACACTAAATAGTAACATAATATATATATATATATATATATATATATATATATATATATATATATATATTTATATTGCAAAGTAACGCCCTATACGTGTAAGTTACATTTGTAAGTTATTACTGAAATATAATCCTTACAAGAAATGAATGGGGGGAGCAAGAATTATGAAATATGCGTCATTTTTTTTCCTTTAGTTCTCACATTCCACGAGCGATGTTTTTGACAATAGGAAAAAAAATGCTGTTTTCTGGGTCGGCTGCTGTTCTCAATACTCTCATAGTATTCATCATCATTGATCTGTCAATCTATCCATCTTGTTAGCCCTAATCTTCGAGTGGGTTTTAGCCTTGATAATTGTTGACTCATTAGTAAAGAAAAAAGGAAAACAGAAAAAAATATTCCTTGTGAAATCAGTTGATGCGGTTTCCAGACAGCTTTAGAAGCTGGTGGTAATTGCTGGCACCCATATTAAATTTGAATAAAACTCCATGCAATACAATTTCTTATTATATTCATTTCTTGTAAAAATTATATTTCCGTAATAAATTACGAGCACTTAATAATAAGGAGTTTCTTTCCAATCACCCTGTAGATCTCTGTTATTCTTCTGCATGCGTAAACCTAGGAATAATGACTCATAAAAGAATGAATAGAAATTGGTAAAATACAAAGAATTTGGAGAATGGCGAAATCTTTAACGACTAAATATAAGATTCATTCAAAAATCCATCCGCAATTTCAGTTGGAATAATAACAGTTCATTCATATTCAGGAAATTTGACAAAATCGACACACCAGGAATCTCTGCCCTATAACTTTATTAAAATATAAAAAAATCTTGAAAAACAAACAAACAAACAAACAAACAAACAAACTTAAGCGTGACAGACCGATTGAAAAATAGAAAATAGCGCCGCGTATATATATTATTTTGAGGAAGTATCTTAAAACTCTCCCAGAAAATATGTGAAGGAAATTGATTTAGTTGACTGAACAACGATTTTATGAATGGAATGAGCAAAGAATGTTTTATGAATGAAATGAGTAAAAAAAATGTTAGGAATGAAATAAGTAAATAATTTTTTTATTAATGAAATGAGCAAAGAATTTTTTATGAATGAAATGAGTAAAAAAATTTTATGAATGAAATGAGTAAAGAATTTTTTATGAATGAAATGAGTAAATAATTTTTCATGAATGAAATGAGCAAATATTTTTCATGAATGAAATGGGTAAAGATTTTTTATGAATGAAATGAGAAAATAATTTTTTTTATGAATGAAATGAGGTAATAATTCTTCATGAATGAAATGAGCAAATAATTTTTTTATGAATGAAATGAGTAAAAAAAAATTTATGAATGAAATGAGTAAAGAATTTTTTATTAATGAAATTAGTAAATAATTTTTTATGAATGAAATGAGTAAAGAATTTTTCATGAATGAAATGAGTAAATAATTTTTCATGAATGAAATGAGCAAATATTTTTTATGAATGAAATGAGTTAATCATTTTTTATTAATGAAATGAGTAAATATTTTTTTATGAATGAAATGAGCAAATATTTTTTTATGAATGAAATGAGTAAATGTGTTTTTTATGAATGAAATGAATAAATAATTTTTTTATGAATGAAATGAATAAACTATGTTTCCGTTTGCATAAATGTTACATCTCGTTTCCTGTTTGCATAAATAGAAAAGCTGTAACATCTTCACAATTATTTGTATTGTTGAAATTTGAAAAATATTATTTCTTTTTGGCAAGTGTCGCTTAAGCGTTGGAACATAAAAACATGGCCGACATACATTCACGCCCACGCAAACATTAATATACGCTATTATGTTTCGACATTTTTGAGATTTATAATCTGCATTATTTGTATTATTCGCACTACTGTTCTCAAGACGCACCTGAAGAAGGCCGGAGATTAGATCGGCCGAAACGTTGTGAGAATAACATTCAACTAATAAACATTAATACACGCGATCGTTATTCCACGCCAATTATTTGCCCGTTTCCCATTTCAGCGGAGTCAGACGTAAAGACAGTTTAACATCTCCCTCGATGGGCCACCCTGGAATGGTACAAAAATAGCCGAGAAGACAAGAACGGACCCGTCTGAATTCACCGGTAGCCATCCCCCAGGCAACCAGAAATACACCTCCCACCCGAGATAATGCATAGGAGGTTGTATCTCTTAGGACCGAACCTGACCATACTTCAGTCCGGCAAAGAAGGGTCTAAATGGTTCAAGACAGACCCCTACGTTGTCAGAATGACACCAAGGCAAATCTCAGAACACGTCGGAACCATCTTTCACGCTCACATGTACAACGCTATAATTTCGTGGATACACGTGTTCAGTAATCATTATCAAATAAAACGGTTATAATAATTTACGGAGCTGGGACGTAGTAGAAAATATACAAATGAGATCCGAACAGGGTTAGAACCTCTACCTACAAAGTTGGACCACCTGAAGCTGGTGTCGGTTTAGCCGGTTGCTTATTGGAACTTACAGTTATTTGAAAGTGGAAATTATATAGATTACTCAAATCTATTTCTTTGTGGACAATATATATATATATATATATATATATATATATATATATATATATATATATATATTGATTTTTCACTTAGAAAAATGATTATTCCGTAAAGACCGGGATTAGAACAAAGAAAAACAAGCTCGATAATACTCGATTACAGGGTACAGAGCATTTATATGTGATTTTTTGAAGGCTTTCCAAAGCATTCCTTCAGAAGCGCAATCAACACTACAAAAGATTTTTTATTCAAAAATTATTTATTTAACATTTTTTTTCAAATTAAAGAGTTTTTTTACCTACACGTGTTTCACTACCAAGCAAGTCCTTGCTTGGCAGATCATCAGGGAAATTAATTACCTTGAATGAGAAATTACAACAACCGGCGATACACAATGTGATGTTGCTTTAATTGAAAAAAATGTTAAATAAATAATTTTTGAATGAAAAAATCTTTTGTGGTGTTGAGTGGGCTCCTGAACGGAATGTTTTCGTAAGCCTTCAAAAAATCACACACACACACACACACACATACACACACACATATATATATATATATATATATATATATATATATATATACATATGATGGATTCTCCCGTCGATTTCGACGTATGAGTGCCCCGTCAGGGGCTGCCCGCTCGTGAATTTGTTCTATTGCTCTATCTCGTATATTGAGCTTAAACCATTTCACTACAGGTTCTATACTTTTTGTTTCATATTTTATATATATATATATATATATATATATATATATATATATATATATATATATATATATATATTAACATAACATTACTGGGAGATATATTTTTTACGGTCCGTTTAAAAAAAAAATCAAAATGGCGTATTAGTGGGTTCCCCCACGTGTGAGTTTGCTCTTTTTATTGATTTCTGTTTGGTTTCACCCTAAAATGAACCACTGTATAGTGTAAGTTTTTTCAAGACACTTTAATCCAATAACTTTTTACTCTTTGTAAATTTTTCTGATGATTTTGTAATGTTGCAGAAAGGATAGTGACATAAACATTTTGTTTGGCACAAGACAAATGAAACGGACCGTAAAATATATATCTCACAGAAATGTTATATTTTTTGGAAATGTGAAATAATAAATATAAAAATAACAAAATAAAAACATGGTTATTGGAATATAATATGAACCTGACTTATATTTGCTCTGTTGTCACTAATAGACAATCATCGAGCTGAATCTTTTAAGGAGACTGCAAGGTAAAAAAGGCACTGATTGGATATGCTAATACATATATTGTAGTTAATAATTATATATATATATATATATGTATATATATTTTCATATATATATATATTATATATATCTATATATATATATATGTGTGTGTGTGTGTGTTTGTCTGTGTGTGTATGAAATTTGTTACGGAAATATGGACAAACGGAGTAACAAGCTACCAAAAATAAAGACACGAACACGTCATTGTAGCTGGACCAAGTTATTTTGGTTGATGGTTGCGACCATATTCGGTGGGAAAATTTTTCTAAACGAATATGGTAGCAACCATCGACCGAAATATCTTGCCCCAGCTGCATTTACGTGTTCGTGTCCTTGTTTTTGCTGGTTTCTTACTCCTTAACTAATTGCACATTTTGTCTGAAACTCTCATTTAATATTTACTCCCGGAGATATATATATATATATATATACAGAATATTTTTAACAAATAAATATGACTTATATAACCTACTGACACTACTGTTTCTTGCTTTCGCAGTCATCAGCGTAAGAGACGACAATTACTGCTGGTCGAACGATTCGAACCCAGTCAGAAAGTCACCTTTAACTTTGCAGTCCGGCATTCTTCCCCTTGGCCACCGATAATTATATAATTACGGGAAAAGAAAGATAATTAAAATCTATATTACGCCGAGTCAAAAAATATTCAACTACAGACGTAGGAATATATGTCTGTTGCTTATTTCATATGCATTGGATATATATATATATATATATATATATATATATATATATATATATATAATAATCCAGGTAAAACATCCACAGGGTAGTAATCCAAAGAATTTCAACCGGGTTTGTAAAAAGTGCTCAATATCAAACAGAGCTTTTATATATGATTATATTATTTACACAGACATGTACAAAATCTGAGACACTGGCATGTCGATGTATAAACTGAGATCTCATCAGGCAGAGTTAGAATCCGATCATATTTGGAAAGAATGAACATCTAAATCATTCTTTCCAAATATGATCTAAGGATAAGATCGGATGAGATCTCAGTTTATAATAACTGTTTATCGATAACATCGACATGCCAGTGTAGCAGATTTGTACATGTCTGTGTAAATAAAAAATAATCATATATATATATATATATATGATATTTTAAAGTAAGTATTAATTGTTATTACTTACAGACATCGATGTTTCATGCTTACGCAATCTTCAGTGTAGAGATGTTAATTCATGTCGGTTGGAGGGATCGAACCCGGTTTCAAAGTCGCAACTGACTCGTAGCCTGGTGTCTTTCACCACAACTAGCACGGAAATTAGGAAAAATTAAACTCTATAACGCCAAATCAGCGGGGATACAGTGAACAGAAGAAATCGAATTCAACAACGACAAAGAGGTTAGAATATCGCATACACACTCACATACACACTCACATACACACACACACACACACACACACACACACACACACACACACACACACACACACACATATATATATATATATATATATATATATATATATATATATATATATATTGTTGAATATAAGAGACAACTCATGTCTAGATATCCTTTGGTAGATTCTTTCAATAGTCCGAATTAGGATCTTAGTACATAATTCCCGCCAAAAACCTTCTATAAATAATAAATACTAACACATGGTCTATACCTGATTAACCTCATTCCCCCGAAGATGGACCCAGATGTGTCCGAACGTACTTGAGAAACAAATGCAAATTATGGCAAATTCATCAGCCAATTCCCCTCCGAAACTTAGATCCTAATTCGGGCTATTGAAAGGATATCTAGACATGAGTTGTCTCTTATATTCAACAATACTTGCCTGCAAGAGCAGATGCTGCCTAGATATACATTTATATATATATATATATATATATATATATATATATATATATATGAGTGTGTGTGTGTGTGTGTGCAAACATATACTTGCGTTTTACGTTTGTATATTATTTTTGTAAACTATATTAGAAGCGCGCACAAAAAAGCGGTACGTAGATCTCGAAAGAGGGATCTTGATAGTTTCGTCAGTTCATGGCGTGCTTTTTTGTTTATTCGTTCGGTGAAGTCGTCGTCGAAAGAGCGTATCAATTACTGACTATGAATAGAAGTTTATCGCAACCTGCTTTCATAAGCGAATCACCGTTGGTTTCTATTTGTCGACTTCATCTTCTTCCTTCGTTTAATAATAACAACAGCAACGACGTGACATCGTCTTTGCGAGCAGATCCGCTTTCTCGCAAAGGGTTCTGTAGAGTTGACTCTAGTTTAGTTTAGTTCTATCTGCGTCTGCACATGCACAGAAATTGTATCAAATCATTAATTACCTGCTTTGCGCATGCGTCTATAGATATAAGAACGAATATTGGTGTTAATCACAAAACCGATCCTATAATTCATATGTATAGAAAAAAATAACAAAAAATAACAAAAAATAACAAAAAATAACTAAATAATTATAAAAATATGTGTGTATTAATAAATATTTGGACATTATTTTAGCACACAAAAAAGTCCCAAACGTGAATTTTTATTACTTACTTTTTTCTTTTTACTTCAGTGTAAAGTCTCAGTAATCAAGGGGCCCTTTCCTGGGGCTAAAACTTTATCGTATCAGAGAGAGAGAGAGAGAGAGAGAGAGAGAGAGAGAGAGAGAGAGAGAGAGAGAGTAGAAGAAATGTTAAATATTGAGCGAAGAAACCAACTAGTATATGAAATGGTTAGTTGAAAATAACAGAGAATTAAAGTTCAGCCGATGTCAACTTTCTGAACTCGAGGTTAAGAATTTTAGACTGTGAGAATGAATAGAAACGGGCGCGACGTTACATGGCTTAAAGAGAATGTGAGAGAGAGAAGTTTGCGGCTCCTTGGAAACACTACACGTGTGAACATGTCACTTTAAAATGTGCTGATAAGATATGATTAACCGATCCCTTAATTCTCCACCACACTACTGGTCGGTTATTTGGAACGGAAATCAAGGCAAATAAACCTCCTCTGTCTTCAAACGGTTCCCTTTTGCCAGCATAAATAAGGAGCTTTGATTTCGGGAAGCAAATCTTTGTCAAAGAGAATCACCACAGATACGCGTACAAGAGAAACGCCTGTTCAAGATAGAGAGATACTTCTCGTCTGACTTTTCTTACCTTTATATATGACGTCACTTCCCTATTTCTGCATCATTATTTCCGTTCCCACGATTCCCGATTCCCAGTCATTGCTGACGATTTTGTCTATAACGCTTCCTGTCCCATATCATAACCGCTAACATGCACTAGCTAATAGCTTACTAGTTAACTGACCTATACGAATATTTAACATTTGTAGATAATTTATTTTCATTCTTTTAGCATTCGTTTTCATTCTTTTGGCATCCATTTTCATTCTTATAGCATTCATTTTTATTCTTTTAGCATTCGTTTTCATTCTTTTGACATTCATTTTCATTCTTTTAGCATTCGTTTTCATTCTTTTAGCATTCTTCAAGACGAACACACACCGTCAGAAACTTCATCAAACAATGAACGTCTCATACACTTTGGCATTATAGTTGCGATAAGTACTTACCTGTATTACGTAGGCGGTTTAAGATGACCACTGATATCTTTCTATACGAATTACCGATAATCTCTGTGCGCGCTAAAACCTTTTATGTTATTAGACCTACTAACTTGAAATTTGGTAGAAAATACTCACATACCTATGAAAATTGTGCGAAAGGGTTTATAGTTTTATCATAGTTCACCCCAAACAAGGCAGGCCGCCACTGTAGACGTAAGGGGCTACTGAGAACAAAAGGGTGACGGTTTAGGGGGGGTCAACGAGATGTCTGTTTACATTAGTTTTAAACCTATGCATGTTAGTAACGTCAGAAAAACAGGGCGCAGGGAGGAAATTCCAGAGTACAGCAAAGAAGCTTTTGGAGTAGAAAGCTCTTCGGCATCTGGGGACCTCCACAGTGTATGGATGGGATTTGGCAGATTGTCGGGTTGGTCTAGTGAATTTACGTCGTGGGGGTACCAGAGCAGCAAGCTCATCGGAGCACAATCCATTGAAGTATTTGTAAAACAAGCACAAGGATGCAACATTGCAGCGATGGGACAGAGGCTGGAGCTTGGTGGATAGTGAAGGACCTATCAAGTTAGCAACTCTTTTTTGGACCTTGTATAAGAGGGAGAGACTAGCGGATGATGCACCAGCCCAGATGGGGCAACAATACTCTATGCATGGGCGGATGGTGGCTTTGTAGAGATACAGGATAATGTCAGGTGTGAGAAGTTTACTGGCAGTGTAGAGGGAGCCCACGTGCTTTGCAGCAGTCCTGGTAATGTTTTCAATGTATTTATTCCAATTCATGTTATCTGTAAAAGTTAGGCCAAGGAGTTTGAATGATGAACTCTCAGGTAGGGTGTTATTTGTCATGACAATCGGTGGTTAAAGAGGTTTCTTGTAGTTATTGAAGGAAAGTAGCTTTGTATTTGCAGCATTAAAATTACAATCTATTTTTTACCCCCAATCCACTACGGACTGGAGGTCATTTTCTAAGGATTTAGCCATTGCCTCAGATATATTCGCGTCGGGTTTGCCCTCATGACGAGAGTAGAGCGTAGTGTCGTCAGCAAATTTTCCTATCTTAGTCGCAATGGCATCAGGGAGGTCATTTATGATAATCAGGAACTGTAGAGGTCCAAGAATATCCCTTTTCTTATAATAGGGCCCACAACAGAAAATAAAACCCTTAATTATTATTTTTATCTCAGATTTTAATGAAGCCTAAGCTATATGAATTAACGGACAATAACTATTGGTCATCTATACTTCCCGGCAATGACCTTTATATTTCTTTGAGATTTACTTGAAATCCAACCTTTAAAGCAAAAACTTATCAACATACCCAGTTATAGTGACGCGATTTCTGCACCTAAAGCAAAATAATTTACGTCGAGAAACCAGCAGAATAAGGAATGAAGAGAAAAACAATGTGGAAAGGAACGAGTGTAAAAGACTAGGATATTCCATTGATAGTTTACGTGCATGTCATTCTAAAAGATTAGGGTTATTAAGCTGGCTTAGTGTTCGAGAAAGATAGAGAAACGTAATAGATTATAGATTATCATATCATTGTACCAGACCTGCTTGCTGAGCATGCTTAGTTATTGTAGTGAAACATGGACTCTACTTTTGCCAAGAGAATAGGATCAACACCCTTGACATGTGCAATCGCAAAAGAATACCGGAAAGCACTTGGCAGGACCGCGTCTCAAATTAAGGCGTCATTGATCAGGCAGATATCCCGAGCATGTTCGCTCTGCTCACCCAACGTCGACGCCGGTTGTTTGACCATGACAGGCGAATAGATGATGGGGGGATAGGCAAAACATTCTATTTAGCGAGCTCACCACCGGCTCAAGGCCAGCAGGAAGACCTGTTCTATGCTATAAGGATGTCTGTAAGTGAGATAGTGATGCAGGTGACATCGATCTAGCTAGCTGGGAGTCCATGGCAGAAGACTGCAGCCGCTAGAGAAGTATCATGAAGGCAAGGGGACCAGCAGTGGAGGGGGAAGGAAGAGCACAGGCGGCAAAGAGCTCCAACAGAGTCTCAGAACCAGACACCACATAAATTTGTTGCAACTGCAATAGCGCCTGCCGATCCAGGATAGACCTGCACAGTCACAGCAAACGCTATAATTCGGCAATGGACTGATCTGAAGTGTAGATTTCCATTGCCCACCGAATTCACATTTACTACCTCCCCAAGAGGGAAAAATTACACATAACGTGTTTTTATGTGGCCAATATCCAGCTCCCCGAAAAGAGGAACCCTGGATGAGAAAAAAATTGCCCCCGCCAAGAAGAACTTCTCTTCATCTGACTGAAGATAGTGTCTTCCGTAAATAATAAATTGTGATTCTCATGAACGAATAGAAAAACTGCAAAGTAAAACCGAGTTAAAAGGACTGATAATATACGTATAATCCATTTATATGGATGTAATAGTATTATTAGACTGGGCTAAGCTTCTAGAGAGATGGAGAAACGTACTAGATTATAGATTATTAGGATCTTCCGTAACTAATAAAGTGTACGGTTACTCCGGATTAGGCACTTCAATCTAACCTTGTGTCAGATCGCGCGCCACGTGGATGGAAAGGTCATTAGCCATCTTTCAACCCGGCGTAGACAGGGTACCTGCACTAGTGTAGGGATATAGTATAAACTTAATCATCGCGAATACGAGTGAATCCTGAAACGTACTTTATTCGCGTTTACGCGCCAAAACTTGGCAAAGATATCCGGTGAATAGATAAAGTGTCAGAAACTGTAAAAGTATACCCGATTGCTTAAAATATATAAATAAACAATTTATTTCCGTCCGAAGTTCAATTTCTATGAAGCTGATGTTCCCGTGAGTCAAGATTGCGTGCAAGATTAAACGGGATCCACGGATCAAGTTTTACTTCTGGATTACGTTTCACGTGCTTGTATGTGTTGCAGGGGTCGTTCATCTAGGGAATCTTTGATCCGGACGCTTAGGCAGCGCCGGGCTCGACGCTTGGGCAGCGCCACTACTCTGGACTGATCGGTCATACAACTAAGAAAGTGGACACATGCAATGGCAAAGAAGAGAGGACAAACACAGACGGACAGTTGTAAAAAAAATCGTTCATTTACCATAAATGTAACAACGTGACGAAAGAAACTGAGACGACGTCACTGGAAGATGTAAAGTTTGAAATGACAGGAATGACGTCACTGGAAGCGGGAAAGGCTGAAATGACGGAGATGATATCAGTGGGAGCAGGAATGAGAAAACTGGAACCTGGATAGCAGGAAGGGTGTTTCCGGAACGTGGACAGCAGGAACGGCTGGGTAAACAGGAGCGGGGAAATTAGAACCTGTACAGCATGGGATGATGTCACATGGAGATTGACATGGGCGTTCCTGAGATGTGATGAGATTCCTCAGGTAGGTCCGTTCCGTGTGAACGTGACCAATAGCTCAATTGACACGAACATGGTGCTGTTGGAACAAAGAACAGGAGCTGGAGTAGTAATTGCAGGAAAAGAGCCGGAGCAGGCGCCGCAGGAAGCTGGAGCAAGATCCGGAAGAAGCTGGAGCAGGCGTTGCTGGAAACTGGAGCAGGAGCCACTGGAAGGAGTTGAAGCAGCTGAAAGGAGCCGCTAAAAGATCTGGAGCAGGCGTTCCTAGAAGCAGGAGCCGCTGGAACTGAAGCTGGAGCTGCTGGAAGAAGCTGGAACAGCTGGATAGGGCTGCTGAGCTGTGTGGGTGATAGTAATCTGATGAAAACCTGACCAATTTGTATCTTTTAGTTAAACAGCAGGGGGAGTGAAAATTTATCACGACAGCTTCTATCGGGTCCCTCAGAGAAAAGTTCAAGGGCAAAGTTGTTTATGTTTTTCTAGAGATGCGACTTGAAAGTCGAGCACTTAAAAGCCTCAGTACAATGCCCCGACTATGTCGTTGAGTACTATAGAATGTTTAGATATTTATGTTCGCCGGTAAAAGTGTTTTTATACCCACAGACGACGTCGTTTCGGGTTTTCTACCCTTATATATATATATATATATATATATATATATATATATATATATATATATATATATATATATATATGATAATTTTATTTACACAGACATGCACAAAATCTGCGACACTGGCATGTCGATGTTATCGATCAACAGTTACCAAAAAACGAGATCCCATCAGGCAGAGTCAGAATCCGATCTTAACTTCAGATCATATATAAAGCTCTATTTTGATATTGAGCACTTTTTATAAACCCGGTTAAAATTCTCTGGATTACCACCCTGTGGATATTTTTCACCTGGATTATTACCATTATTATATATATATATATATATATATATATATATATATATATATATATATATATATATATATATATATATATATAACCAATTTTTTCCAGAGTGCTCAATACCAAGTAGAGCATTTATAAAATTACATAAACAATATTATATCCTTATGCTAATTAACCAACGTTTCGACACGCCACCGGCAGAATATATATAGTTTAAAGGAGCTTTGAGTCATTTTAAACAACTGTGTATATACAATATTTATTTAAGTAAATATTAAATTGCTTTTACCTACACACAACGGCGTTTCAAGCTTACGCTATCATCAGTGTAGGAAATGATCATTTCAGACGGTCGCAAGATTCGAACACAGTTACAGAATAACCCTAGACTTCTCAAGAAAAAGCGCTATAACCAAATGGCCATGAGAAATTACCACGTCAATTAAGTTCTATGTATGCCTAACAGAGTGGGCACAGACAGTAGTCTATCGAGAGTGTTCAACGAACGTTGTCGGAACATGGCATATAGTTACGTGACAGTCTATTTTTTACTTCCCGAACAAGGCTCATATATATATATATATATATATATATATATATATATATATATCTTTTTATTAATTTTATACGTACATAAAAGTAATCCATTGACACGTGTTTCTGGCTCACAGCCGTCATCAGCATATATATATATATACATATATATATATATATATATATATATATATATATATATATATATATATATATATATATATATATATGTGTGTGTGTGTGTATGTATACGTATATATATATATATGTATATGTATACATATATATATGTATATGTATACGTATATATATATATTATATATATATATATATATATATATATATATATATATATAGATAAATAGATAGATATAGATAAATAGATAGATATTTATATACATATTTATGCAAACCTTGTTAAAAATAACAGTTCGTCCGTTTGATTATACCTTTTTTAATTTTTTTAAAATTTTCTGATGTTTTTTTTGTATTAAAACCAAAAAATCCACAGATAGACTGGTTTGACCAGCAAGTGCCCCAAACCAGGATCGAAACTTGATTGTCTAGACGACAGTCGGGGCTTCTAACCACTCACCTGACACCTGCTGAGAGTAAACTACATCTCAATGCCGAGTGCTGCATTGTTGTAGACAAAGAGTAACGTGTTAGAAGCGTTAGAAGCTAGTGCCAATCGACGATCTCTCTTACCGGAGAGCTCAACCCAAGAAGGGGGACATGTGGTTATGTATATTTACTTTGTGTAAGTATTCGTCGAGGTTGACAGGTTTCACACGTCTGTATCTGGTCGATCGAATGGAAGATAGGAAAAGTCTAATTGACAAATAGAAGATCTCACTCGCAAAGTGTCTTGTTTATGTCGACTTTCACGTCTTCGCGGGGGGTCCTGTGTTGTGACAGTTTACACGTGGATAACGATTTCGCGGGAGTCGTCGTGTCGTGCCTGACAGTGTTTAATAAACGGTAAAAACGAAGACGAGCTGATTGAAGGGGCCAGACATTGTCAGAGGAAAAGACGAGTACAACGCGCATATCCATATATAAAAGATGGTATTATCGAATAATATAATGTGTGTTTGTATGTTTATTTATTTTCTCTGCAGGAGGTTGGGCACAAGGTCAAAGTATTTTTTACTTACCTCCTTTCCAGGAGGTTAGACACAAGGCCAGGTGTGGAAAGCCAGCGTGCTAGGATTAGCGCGATCTGTTCGACAAAACATGACTGAGCAACCTTGTCGGCATTCCCCAGTTCGGGCGCCTCAGGCGATTAGCAATGAACTAACCCCTTTCTCAAAGAGAAGGTAAAACCTGGGAGGGCTGCCCCCTTGAGACTGACAACAACAAAGTCACTGCCGGACTGATTGTTGAGGACGTATCCTCGACTGGTAAGAACACACCTACTCAGCCTGTGATAGGGGTGCAGTATCTTCATAAACAGTGCTCAAGATATGAGTAGAGCTTAGTAGTTTTATTAAACTATACTTACTGCAAGTAAGCTGCACACATTTTTTTGCGTTTCATTTGTAAAAGCTCATCACACCCAACTATTAAGTCAGATCGGTTCTTGCAACCGAAATGCTTGCATGCCATAAGTATAGTCTTATACAATTATATATATATATATATATATATATATATATATATATATATATATATATTAATAAAGTTAAGTATGTTTATATATATATGTATATATTTGTATGTAGAGGATTCACTCCTAAACTAAATAACCGATCATTATGAATTTTAGAATACAGCTGCTAGACATAATGAGTCCAAATGTTTGCTATATATATAGTGAAAATGGGTGGAAGTGTTGCATTGCTGTAGTGCTTAAAAAGAATGACACATTGATACATGAAAATATAACGTTATATCTTTATTGTCGGTGACGATGAGGGATGGTGAATTGGTAAGAGAAAGATGCACGCATAGGAACTCGACGGTTGATTCTTCTCGGGACCAAATCGTCAACTATCCCCCGATATCAATTTCGGGTTGTTATTATACAACAATTTGTGACCAGCTCAAACGCCCCCATGGGACGGCATTGCCACTGTAGCCACCCTCCCATGGCGTTTTATTCGGCGACGGTTGTTTCAATGAATTGACAATTCATCATATTTGTTTTTCCTCTCTCTGTGCGACTCGATTGCACCTGGTATGTACTTCTTGCCAAATGACCTTTCATACATCCAACATTTATCTTATGACAATCGATCATATTATGTTGCTTTTTCTCATGCATGTGGCCCCTGATATTAGGTGCATTATTTTTTATTCAAATAACCTTTTGGTACATTCGATAATTTTTGTTATCGCTTGAAAATCAATTATGTTATTTCTTACATCCCCGTGTCAGGTACAGAAGTGTATTTGCCCGGTCTCTAACGTCTGGTATTAATGAAACATGTTTTTTCCTGAACCGACATTGTTTCAGTCCAGTGGAATATGTCTAGGACGACAAGGTTTCGAATCGCATGACCGGTAGTGAATAGTCATATCTCTATGCTGATGAGTCCCGATTATTAAAAAAGGACCAAACGTATACGTACATAGATAATAAACAATAACAAATATTTATTATTTGTCGCTCCTCGAAAAAGTAGAGCACTGTAAGTGTAGTATTAACACAGCATGACGTCACTAGCTTTAAATGCATCGTTCCTTCCATTAAAAAAATAGAACGCTCTAGACGTTAAGCCGCCGATAAAGTGTTAAAATTATCACCGTTTATTCGCTATTTAAAATTGGCCGTGTGGTTAAGGCGTCGGAGAGTTGAAAAATACTTGTAATCTGGAGTTTCGAATCGCATGACCGGTAGTGAATAGTCATCTCTATGCTGATGAGTCTCGATTATTAAAAAGGACGAAACGTACACGTACATAGATAATAAACAATAACAAATATTATATATATATATATATATATATATATATATATATATATATATACAATTGATTAATTACGCTCGTCACACTAGTAAAAAAATGTAATGTGTTCTATTTATTTTGACTAGAGAGCTCAATTCTTTTTTACAAAGCTCAATGCTAAGTGGCAGCCGGTATCCTTACTATAGAACCCAACTCACAAATGTAGTCATCCATCCACAGCTGTCTCGCCGTATCACAGTTCTTCATTGTGGCTAGCTATGACGAATGTCTCAAGCTGAGATTCGAAACACAACCATTTGTACAGCACTCGGACACCTTACCCGTGGCAATCGGTACTTGTTCTACTAGAGCGCTCGAGCCACAAGTGATGGCTATATTTGTTTGGTTGGAGTGACCGGCATAAACGAGCACTCCTCGGCAATGCCAGTCCCTTCTGTCAGTAAACAAGGAGCAGTGTGTGTGTGTCGCGATGAGCGCATTGCAAGTAGCTCTTTCTTTTCGTCCAGCCACACCTCACACGGTATTTTGGCTTATTGTTCTATAGTAAACATATACGATATTTTCGACGATGTGTCGCCGTCAGGTCTACAAAGCTGATGTAACATATAATCTACAACAGGCCCATTCATGGTAGGCCATCGCAGCCAGACACGCTTTTAGTAAAAGACACAAGTGTCTGCGTTTAGCGAACTGGGCTCGTAGAATTACATAAACGCTATTGAATATATATATATATATATATATATATATATATATATATATACAATAATATTAATGATAATAATAATAATTACAAGAAACACTATAAGCTCCTCCCTCTCCCTCACCCACCCACCCCCAAAAATTAAAATGAATTAAAAAAAATTTTTTTACCATAAGGGAAGTGAAAAAGAAAGGAAAAAAAAAATGAATTGAAAGGGAAAAAATTTAAAAATTAAAAAAGAAAAAAAAAATTTTTTTTTGAAGAAGAAGAAGAAATATTATTTTATTCATTTTTTTTTTAGCTGGTGCCGGCCTAGGCTGACACCAGACAACATATTTGTAGAGGGTCGAGGAGGATGAGAAGACCGAGGAGGGACAGCACAAACCAGACCTCCACTGGAAAAGTGCAGAGAGTGCTGAGATCTTGGGGAGGCTTGTTACCACCCAAATCCCAGAGAAGACCAATTGTCCTTACCGGCGAGAAATCAATGGTAAGAGACTGTTGCGATACCGCATCGTTATCGAAAAGAGGTGAAGAACACTGGAAGTCTGGGGAGACTTGTTGTCACTCAGACTCCAGGAAATACCACTGGTTGTTGTCGGTGAGCAATCACTGACGATGATCTGTGTGAGAACTCCTAGTGAGTACAAATAATAATAATAATAATAATAATAATAATAATAATAATAATAATAATAATAATAATAATAATAATAATAATAATAATAATAATAATCCACGCAAGGTAAACATCCACAGGATAGTAATCCAAATGATTTAAACCGGGCTTATTAAAAGTGCTCAATATCAAATAGAGGTTTTATATATGATTAGTTTTATTTACACAAACATTTACAAAATCTTCGACACTGGCATGTCGATATTATAGATCATCAGTTGTTAGAAACTGAGATCTCATCAGACAGAGTTAAACTCCGATCTTAATCTTATATCATATTTGGAAATATTTGGTTCTTTCCAAATATGATCTAAGGTTAATATCGGATTTTAACTCTGTCTGATGAGATCTCAGTTTATAACAGATCTTGATCGATAACATCGACATGCCAGTGTCTCAGATTTTGTACATGTCTGTGGAAATAAACATAATTATATATATATATATATATATATATATATATATATGATTATATAAAGATAAATGAGAGAAGAGAGATAAAAATGTACGAATGACAAATCTATTTCAACTTCGATTGTTCAATTCAATTCATGTTTATTATTCTTTCCAATCGAAGTTGAAATAGATTTGTCATTCATACATTTTTATCCCTCTTCTTTCATCTATCTTTATAATTGCTCTATCTCGTATATTGAACTTAAACCATTTCACTATAGGTTCTATCTACTAAAAGTATACTTTTAGTTTCATATTTTATATGATATATATATATATATATATATATATATATATATATATATATATATATATATAGAGAGAGAGAGAGAGAGAGAGAGAAAGAGAGGGGGAGAGGAGTATTAGAAGGCTATTACAATGCAAGAAATGGAAATATGTCGGCGTTGAGAAGAAAGACAAAAACAACTGATTTATATATATATATATATATATTTATTTTTTTTATAGCAAATCTTACTTGATTAGGCAAGACTTCAACACTGTGATGTAATGTGTGTGACCGTGTTCCATGATATATTTCGAGGAAAACCTCTTTATCAAATGGTGGGTGTTTCAAATCTCTAAAACACATGCGGAATGGCAATATTACCATTAGATTCCGATTTTTGAAAAGCTATATATATATATATATATATATATATATATATATATATATATATATATATATATATATATATATATATATGGGAAATGAGAAAGGAAAAACGAAAAGATATTTATTTATATGTATTCATCAACGTTTCGTCTTTATTTGTAAGACTTCTTCAGGATGATGATTTTTAAGAAAAATGTCATGCAAGTACATAGAAATATTGGGTTGACATGATGGGTTGATGAGAAGAAGTAGTAGCTACTACTGGGCGCGCAGGACCAAGGTCCGGGCTGAGAGAAGTCGGTGGCAGAGAGTGAAATGAATGTGGATGGCTGTGAGTGAAAAAGGGAGGATGGGAGTGTTAGTGAATTTGTCTTAGAGTGGGAGAGAGGGAGGGGGTGCTAAGGGTTTTGTCGTGGTGAGGTGTAGCATGGATTTTGAGGGGCTGGGGAAATAGGAGGGAAGGGGGAAGCTCTATGTCTTCGGTGTGTAGGTAGTATCATAGTTTTAGAAAAAGATTTCCAGAAATGAAGATGATTTGAAAGTATGCGGGGTGGGTGGGTAAGAGTGTGAAAGAAGTAGTCGAAAGGGTGAGATAGGTGATGGGGGAGAGGGGAGAGTTTGCTGTGGTTAGGTGTGAAATTTTTTTGGGTAGGAGTATTGACCAGCTGGCTATGTCAGGAATGTGTGAATATAAGTAAGTTAGAAGGAAAGTGTTGAAATGTGCTGTGAATATGATAATTAGGGGAAGGAAAAAGAAAAACGAAGAGAAGCCGAAAAGTGATATTAATTTTGGCGAGAAATAGGTGAAATGTAGTTTTGTGCAGGCAGTGTTGATTGCTTGAAATTAAATTGAGGGCAAAAGGGGTTTTAATATCTAAATATTTGTGAGGGTGTCTAGATTGTGTTCATTTGTAAGGCTGTTATTTGTGGTTAAGTCGCTTAGATTCGTGGTGAAAGAAAATGTATGTGGGGAGGGGGTTGTGCGTGAGTGTGTGTGCGGGGACTTGTATATAAGTACAATTGAGAACGAAGAGAAGAAAGGTTATCCATGATCTAGGTTTAGTTTTTGTTCGGTCAGGATAATTTTGCTTATTAAGGGGGATAGATTGTAGAAGCCATTTCGTTGTCTGATGGTGTTGGAGGCTGTGATTAGTGCAGTTTCCAATATTTCTATGTACTTGCATGACATTTTTCTTAAAATTATCATCCTGAAGAAGTCTTACAAATAAAGACGAAACGTTGATGAATACATAAAAAAGAAACATTTTTTGGTTTTTTCCTTTTTCATTTCCCATTACTTCGGATTACTCTCATCCTTCCTTTCTCATATATATATATATATATATATATATATATATATATATATATATATATATATATATATATATATATATATATATCTATCTATCTATCTATATATATATATATATATATATATATATATATATATATATATTAGGGACAATTTATGAAGGAACTTGTCAACAATCTCCATAGAGAGAGACGGTTGTTGTCTCGGTAGAGATGGGCAATATCTACGAGCATGTGAGTGTAGAGTTATTTGTTTTCCACTTAAAATATGGATGAACGTTCGCGGTTTGGTTTTATCGTTGTGTGACATCTGTTAAGCATAGTGGAGGCATTTGATTTATACTCGTAGATGTATCTACCCGACGTTGACCGGGAGGTAAGAAAAGAGACCGCCTTGTTTACGAAGAGGCAGAAATTGATTTCAAGCTAATTATAGGAATTTTTAAGAAAATGTCATTTTAGGACTTTACACTAATAGATTAAGAGTAAAAAAAACAAAACAAAAACAAATAATTAATTAATGTGGAGGTGGGAAACACACGCTCACACATACAAAGACACGCTTAAAGTCGCACAATTCAATTAATATATATATATATATATATATATATATATATATATATATATATATATATACTTATAGTTTAAGAATTTAAGGGAGAGAACTCAATATAATAGCAAACGAAAATACTCCTTTAATCTATTTCACTGAGTTTTACCTGAAATCTCATCAAGAAGAATTAACCCTAACCCTAAACCTAACCCTAACCCTAAACCTAACCCTAACCCTAAACCTTAACTCTAACCCTAACCCTAAACCTAACTCTAAACCCTAACCCTAACCCTAACCCTAACCCTAAACCTTAACCCTAACCCTAACCCTAACCCTAACTCTAAACCCTAACCCTAACCCTAACCCTAACCCTAACCTTAACCCTAACCCTAAACCTAACCCTAAACCCTAACCCTAAACCTAACCCTAACCCTAATTCTAAACCCTAACCCTAACCCTAAACCTAACCCTTACCTCAGACCATATTTTTTCCTAAATAGGATCGGATTGTAATTCTCCTTGATGAGATCTCAGTTTCTAACAGTTGTTGATCGATAACATCGACACGCCAGTGTAGCAGATTTTGTACATGTCTGTAGAAATAAAAATAATTATATATATATATATATATATATGTGTGTGTGTGTGTGCGTGTGTGTGAGTGTGTATGTGTGTTTGCGTGTGCGTGTGTGTGTGTTTACGTGTGTGCTTGTGTCTACGCTTTTAAATGTATACACGTGTGTGTATCCGTCTCTGTTATCAACGTCAACATATGCTTTTCCTTTCTAAGATCTGGCACAAAGATATTCTTCCCATTTATAAAAAACACCTGAACAACCCACAGACTGTAAATCAAGCTCGCAGCCACACAAATGGTCGCCAGATGCTCCCCTTTTTTTATTAAGTGACCTCGTCTGCAATATCGATTAACTTTATTACAATTATTAAAACAGAAGTGAGAAAATAAACAAAAAATATTGTCTAATAATAATAATAATAATAATAATAATAATAATAATAAAAATAATAACAAAATGATAATAATAATAATAATAATAATATATATATATATATATATATATATATATATATATATATATATATATATTTCTTTTAGTTGGAATTTTCTTTGAACATCAAGTCAATTCCCTTAACCTTAGAGTTTCAAGCTGTACCTAAATACTTTCGCTGTTCCTAACAGGCAAGCCTTTTGCAGAATTGGAAAAGAAATTGTCTTGTCAATCTGTTTAAGCCATTAATGGTGGCTTTTCGTAATGGTTCCAAGCGTTCTAATTACAGCGAGAATCACCTTTACTTCTTTACATTTCCATAAGCTAACAACTCCAACTAAAACATCCAAAAGTTAAGACTACAATGATATAATAATAATAATAATAATACTAATAATAATAATAATAATAATAATAATAATAATAATAATAATAATAATAATAATAATAATAATAACATTGCTAGATGAAATTGCTAGATGAAACCATTGCTAGATGAAATTGCTAGATGAAACCATTGCTAGATGAAATTGCTAGATAAAACCATTGCTAGACGAAATTGCTAGATGAAACCATTGCTAGATGAAGCCATTGCTAGATGAAACCATTGCTATATGTGTAGGATATCTTCATCGTAGTCTTATGAAATCTCCGCCATTTTACGAACAATTTTTTGTACGAACTGATGATAGACTGGCAACTAAATCAGTTTCTCTCATCTTCATTTTCCATCGTTGCAATTTATTATGGAGGTTGATGATGGCGGTTCTCTCCATTTTATGTACCGCCAAATTGGTGGTATATCCATATGCTGCCCGTTTGGTCCTTTGATAGCGAATATTTCCAGATCTAAGAAAAGCAATTGTTTTTTTTTTAACTAATAATCCGGCATTATACACACGTTACATTGATGACACTTTTTCTTGCTTTCCGCCATCGTTGCAATTTATTATGGAGGTTTAGGATGGCGGTTTCCTCATATTTTTTTTAAAAATTATTGTCCAAGGTTGAACCATTTGTAACTTCCGTCTATAGAAAAAGCGTCTTTACAACACTCTATTTAAATTGGCTTTCTTATACCCTGAAACGAGACAAAATAAACTTACTGCTCGAGCTTATGTTATATGTTTCAATAATCAACTCGATGCTGAACTCGGCAAAACTACTGATCCCTTTCTAGATATTGCATACTCTAATAATATTCCATGAAAAATGCCAGTATACTGAAATCATATGCCCTCAATAAGGTTAAGATGAAAATTCATATACACTAAATGTACAAAAGCAAGGAAATTCCAAAATTTGTACACTTTTATTGTCATTAAGGGTATGCGAGCACAACAGGGTTATGTATTTTACTGGCAGGAATTTTTCTTCAGCGCACCTCACACACTTCATCCACTCATGCATAGAGATTTATACTGTAGTGATGTGATAATGAAATGGTTTTGGTTGATATGTAGTCATACCCTTAATGACAATAAAAGTGTAAAAATTTGGGAATTTCCTTACTTTTGTACATTTAGTGTATATGAATTTTCATCTTAACCCTATTAAGGGCATATGATTTCAGTATACTGGCATTTTTCATGGAATGTCACTACTTTTTTAAAGGCTATGCCTCAATACAATGCCTTCTCATAACTGATATAGTTGGTAGTTTGACTAATCAAGGTATATGGTAAACTGAAATTAAAATGCCATCAACTAGACACTAAAACCTCTATCTTTGCCAAAAATCAGCTGAATCGATCAAATGGTCGATAAGATATAGAATAAAGTGTATGAATACTGGTCATTTTAAAGGTTTTTTGGAATTTTCTGAAAAACTAAGGTATATGGTAAACTGAAATTAAAATGCCATCAAGTAGACCCTAGAACCTCTATCTCTGCCCCAAATCAGCTGAATCCATCAAATAGTTGATGAGATACAGGGTGGCACATACGTACGTACGTACGTACGTACACACGGATAACATGATTTCATGATTGAACTTTCTGGATCTCTGGGTTGCCTTGACTAATGATGTTGAAATTTTACACACTTATAGAACCTATCAAATAAAAAATTTGTGCGAATTTTTAACTAATAAGTTTATTGGTTTTTGAGTTATGATTGAACAAAGAAATGAGATTTCCAGCACAGGCCATTCGTAAAGTCTATTAAGGGATAGAGCGCTCTCGCGCCTCCGTTGATTATGAAAAGGACTATTGAACGTTAAGTTGTAAGAATCAATAGTGAAAAATTTATTGACCCATCTTGTTGTTCTATACGTCTAAAAAGGAGGTGACGGTGGTCAAGCGGTTAACAACACGGACTGATGAGATGGGTGTGGCGAGTTCGAATCCAGTCGGTTCCTTAGTACCACTTTAACTATTACGTGGCCCGTCCTGCAAGAATGCTGACGACAGAATCAGGTCGGGAGACAAAATCGTGCCATGTTGATGTCAATGGTTACGTCTCGATGGTTAAATTATTGTAGAAAAGATCTCTTCTACTCAACCCAGTTTTCTTGGCCTTTTGGCTAAGATCAAAGTGTAGTATCTGTTCCGATGGATACTGCACCCTATAGACTGGTATTGTCTTGGCCTTCGGGGCTTGATTTACGCCGGTCTATGGGTCTGTCCTGTGCAGTTCTAGGAGGTCTACCCTCCCAGGCTTCGCCTCCCCTCTTTGGGGAGGAGTAAGTTTATTGCTTACTGCCTGAGGCGCCCCTACCGGGGAATGCCGACGGGGCTGCCCAGGCAATTTTTAAACCCCACTTTCCCGACCCGACCTTGGGTCATATCTTACTTGTGGGAGTAAGATAAAAACTGGCCTTGTGCCTAACTCCTGGAGAGGAGTAAATCAATACTCAACCCAGTTTCCCATATAGAGTGGCTTACATAACTTGAACTCGTGTCTTTTCTTTCGTAACGATGTTGTACCTGCTATTCAAAACCATTCTGATATTTATAAATTTCGTTGTTGTCAGTGTTGAGCTGACTATGTAGGTAATACAATCAAAGGTTATACATGAGAATCTCCCAAAAGATCCGACGTGCTATCCATGTTTATTATAGAATCCTGTTATTATGGATTTTTTTAATAAAAAATAATAAAATTATAATAATTAGTATATAAATAAACAAATGTTAATAAGATGTTAACTTTAGTTGAATAATTATTTTATTTAATTTTGACATTTTCTGCGTTCCTACTCCCAATAGTCTGCTGCAGTGTTTCAACAATTTGATTCCGGTTTTTCCTGTTTTTTCGACCCTTTCGGTCTTTAATTGTTGTCTTTTGATAATGAAAGTTTTTCTTTCAAAAATTTAAGATTACCTTTTGCCGAACTTTTTATTTGCCTGACAGTATTTACTATTCTGGTACTTAATCAGTTTTTACGTGAAATATTAATAAATCGTTTTGAGATTCGTTTTCTCTTCTCGTTTGTTTCTGTTCACCCTCTCCACCTTCCGGCAACTACATCGCATTGCTACAGCCTCGGATTGAAAAACTACACTTATATATATATATATATATATATATATATATATATATATATATATATATATATATATATATATAAATAAAAATAAAATAACACGGAATAACACGGAATCACATAATCACCGGTGCAATAATTTATTTCAACCCTCTGGTATTGTCAAGCATCCAAGTGAGGTGATTACATTTTTGAAAATGAGAAAAGAGAAATTCAGACTTACCATTTCAATATACATATAGAGAGAGCGACAACATATTTAATAAATATATTGAGACAGGGGGAAATGAACTATTTAAGACGTATATTGAGGATGAAAGAGAGTGACAACATATTTAATATATATTTAGAGAGAGGGGGAGATTGCACGACTTATAACGCAAGGCAATACAGAGAGAGGGAAAGAGAGCAATACATATATATATATATAGAGAGAGAGAGAGGTATATATATAGAGAGATAATACCTAGATAAAGAAAACACATATTTAATATTTGTAGCCCTAGAAACCCCTCTAGATGGACACTGTAAGTGCAGTATTAACACAACATGACATCGCTAACTATAAATGCATCGTTCCTTTCATTGAACGTTCTTATGACGTCAAGCCGCCGAAATAAGTGTTAAAATTATCACTGTTTATTTAGCTATCCAGCAGTGGCCGAGTGGTTCTAGGTGTCGGGATTTGAGTTGTAAGATTCTCGTAGCCTAGTGAACAGTTATATCTCTATGCTGATGAGTCCCGATCAAAAAGGACGAAACGTATACGTACATAGATAATAAACAAAACAATATATATATATATATATATATATATATATATATATATATATATATATATATATATATATATATATATGTATATATAAATGATATTTTTAAGTAAATATTAATTATTATTACCTACAGACATCGATGTTTTTGTTTCCGCTTACAGGGAAGAGATGATCTTTTTTTAATTATAGTTAAAATATCTTACCCTGCTGAGATGGGTAATTCAACTAGTAATTAGATATTTATATGAAGCCGATGGAATGGCAATTTCATTTCAACCCTCATTGTTTCTCCCGCCCTGAGCTATCCACCCAATTTGCCACTCCTTAATTTCCCCACCCCCACCATGTACTCTACGCCCCAACGCACAGAGAAGGACAAAAAACAAAGACTTTTGTTTTTTGTCTACCTCTTCTTTTCAGTGATCTTTATCGATTGATTTGCGTACGTCATTAAACCCTATCACCTCATCTCATCTCCCCTTCTCTCTCCGCTCTCTGCCTCTCTCTTTCTCTTTCTTTTCTCTCTCTCTCTCTGCCCCCCCCCCTCTCTCTCTCTCTAGTATTTTCATCTCTGTTAATGTAAGACAACCCGTCGAGTGTATCCAGCTTGTACGTCCTTTTTCCTGGCTTCATTCCTTTTTGGGAGGTTGGGGGGAAGGGCCAGGGGTCATGGGTGTGTCGGACGATTTTTAGCAGTCAAAGATCGTTATAGCGGAGGCCGAAGTTCGACGATTTGTTACTTCGATAGGAATTTAATCGAAAAATGGAATCTTAGCCGGGAACGAAATCAGAAAAAGGTTTCGTTTGTAGAACGCGGTAATAAAATAGGGGGGGGGGGGATTTATGACCCCTTTTTTCAGTTGCCTTCGTTGTACACGCAATACGCGTCGACATTCATACGTCCACACTCATGAACACACACGCGCGTGTGCTCGCACACACACAGATAGAAACAGACGAACTCATACACGTACACACGTGCACACACTTCATTCGTTTTGTTTTCTTTTTCTAATGGCATTTTTTCCATTCCTTTCCATTATTAATCAACGTTTGTTTCCCTAAGGTTATTTTACTCTATATTTTTATCACACACAAAAACACTAAATTATAGCAATGTGCAAAAGTGGGCGTGGCTTATACGGACAATATATATTTTTAGACGGATTTATCATAATATCTGATTATTTGTTTCAGTTAAAATTTGATTGTGTCTGAAAGATAAACGCCTGAAGTTAATCCCTAAAATTTTTTTTTTACGCGTGAAAATAATTTTAAAATGAAAACTGTTCTCACGGCGGCTAAAAACACATAAATTTAGTGAAATTTGAAATTTTAAGAAATTAATTGTTTAAATCTCTTGAAAAATAAGTATCACTTTTATGGACCTATTTCAAAGATAATTAGTAAATTAAAGTATTAAGATACTGAATTAAAAAATGTACTTACTATTTACTAAAAGTTGCATTTGGCCTCGTATCCTGCCGCTATTTATATGTTTAAGAACCAAGTTGGTAAGTTCTAACACTTTCTGTTTTATGTTTGCCTCTGAAGTGAAGGTATTCTCTTTTTTTTAAAAACTTAGTTCACCCCAAACAAGGCACGTTGCCACTGTAGACGTAAGGGGCTATTGAGAATTAGGGTGTAAATTTGGGGAGTCATCCTAAATTGGGAGCTTTGTAGCGCGATGCTTGTTCACATTAGTTTTAAATTTTTGCATGTCGGTACAGTCGGGGAAACAGGGAGCAAGGACGGAGTTCCAAAAACCGAGAGTTCGAGAAAAAGAAGCTCTTGGAGTAGAAGGCTCTCCGGCATATGGGTACCTCCACAGTGAATGGATGGGATTTAGCTGATTGTCGGATTGGTCAGGTGTATTTATGTCGAGAGCCACCAGAGCAGCAAGTTCATCGGAGCACATTCCATTGAAGTTCTTGTAAAACAAGCATAAGCATACAACATTGCGGCAATGGGATAGGGGCTGGAGGTAGGTTTATAGTGAGGGGCCTATTAGATTAGATACTCTTTATGGGGGATTTTTATCGTCGATTAATTTTTTTTCCATTTCTGTATTTTTATTGAATATATTTTTATTTTTTATTTTTCTTTTTTCTTTTCTATTTCACGTTTTCCCCTTTTTTCTTTTTTCTTTTTCTTTAATCTTTTTATTGAATATTTGGTATTTTCTATCTTTTTGTTTCTTCCTTTTTTTCGATTCTTTTTTTTTCTTTTCGTTTTGATCCCTCTCCTTGTTTCTTTTCTGTATTTTTAATTAAATATTTGTTATTTTTCTTTCTTTTGCTTCCTCTTTTTTCTGTATGTTTTCCCTTTCTCTTTCCTTTATTCTTTATTTTCTTTTTTCTTTACATTTCTTCACTTTTTGTTTCTGCGTTTTTGAATTTTTATAACTTTTTATTCAATATTTGTTATTTTACTTTCTTTTTTATTTACTGCCTTTTGCGTTTTTTCTTTTTTTTCTTTTTTCTTCTTCTTGCTTTTATTTTTTTCGTCTTTTTGATTTTCTTTAATTCTTATTTTTTTTCTTTTATTTTCCTTCATTTTTCATTTCTTTCTTTTCTGTTTTATTCAATATTTGTTATTTTTCTTTCTTTTTTATTTGCAGTCTTTTGCGTTTTTTTCTTTTCTTTTCTTTTATTTCTTTTTGCTTTATTTTTTCTTCTGTTTGATTTTCTTTAATTCTTATTTCTTTTCTTTTATTTTCCTTCATTTTTACATTTTTTCTTTTCTTTCTTTTCTGTTTTATTCAATATTTGTTATTTTCCTCGCTTTTTTCGTTAATTCTTCTTTCCTTTTAAATTTTTTTCCTGTCTTTTCTCTGTAGTTTAATATTTTATTTATATTTAATTCATTTTAATATTTTTCATTAAATATTGGCGCCTTTTCTTTCTTTATCTTCATACTTTTCATCTTTTATTTCTTTTTATCTTTAATTTCGTCGTTTGTTCAGTTATTTTGCTGTGTCGTCTGCGAAAAGAATAAAAAAAAGATGGCGGAAAACGGAAAACGAAAGAAAAGGATCTAAGCGAGAAAACTATATGAATGTAGTTTTCTTACTTATATCCTTTCTTTCGTTTTCCGTTTTCCGCCATCTTTTAAAGAATTCTTTTCGCTTCTGAACTAATAATAAACCTATTTTTATAAGGACCTTTCAGAGAAATGTCGTAATTCATAAAAATATCTAAAAGAATATTAAACAAACAACCGCATGAAAAGCAATCTGTCTGCGGTGAGGTGTGTGGGTGGTGACACGTCTGCTGCCAGTGGGCGATCGGTGATCAAATCCAGATGACATTAGCAGGTGTCCAGATGGGACGTCACTTTAATTAATACGAAGTTCCAAAACAGAGGGTGAAATAGTCGAAGGCGTACAACAAAGAAAAGTTAGATGTTAGTTGTCCGAAACCTCTCTGCCGGTTGGTGGGGAAACAGTTGTCTTTTTTTTAAAACTGAACGTGTTTGCGTTCATCTCGTCATGCATTAGCATTAAGAGCAATTGATTCTAATGTATATATATATATATATATATATATATATATATATGTGTGTGTGTGTGTGTGTAAAAATAAAAATGGAATAAAAGATAAGCAAACAACCCTAACAAAAATAAACTCAAGAGCACATATTGAAAAGTCCTACCGATATATTTCTTTCCTTCTTTTTCTTCTTCCTCTTCTTCTTCTTCTTCTTCTTCTTCTTTTTTAACAATTCTTTCTTTCTCCCTTTCTACTGTTTATTACACGTGCCTATTTTTATTTTCCAAATTGCGTTCTTTGTATAAATTTGAAATCTTTTCTGTTTTTAATTAAATTTCTGCTGCCAACTGATGATGATTGTATGTTTACAATCGAAATAGTTTGGTAGAACTTTTCAATATGTATTTTTGAGTTTATTTTTGCTGGTTGTTGATTTGCTTATCTTTTAGTCCATTTATATATTCATATATATATATATATATATATATATATATATATATATATATATATATATATATATATATATATATATATATATATATAAAGTTAATACAACAAAAGATATAAGAGGCAACTAATATCTTTAATTAGTGAACATCCGGATAAAAATAAAGCTCAATATACTGGATAGAGCATTAGATGAAGTGAAAGAATAAAATGAGGTGCGAATCAATGTTCAGGCAAAGTACTTTAAAGTTCTTAACTCATGAGTTTTCAAAGAAAATCTTCTCCTTAGAGGACCATTACCGCAATGACATTACTGCAGGTAATAAAAATTAAACTTTGAAAATATATAAAAAATATATATAGAAAAATACATAAAGGCATATAAAACATCAAATATATCGGCCCAAAACATACTATTTAGTAAAACTATACAATTCATCCAAGTCAACAAGTCTAAAATAGCTCAAGGCAAGACATCCAAGGTGTTGATTAAAGAATAATCCAAGTGGTGAATGGTGGTCGAAAAGCGAAAAAAGTTATCCAGGCAGGAAGTTCGTTTGCTATCGATACCGTAGATAACAGTGAACATTGAATTGTAATAAAATTTGATTCGTACCTCATTTTATTCTTTCACTTTATCTATTGCTATATATATATATATATATATATATATATATATATATATATATATATATATATATATATATATATATATTACTATTTCATGTATCCACATAACATTTTATAAGGGGATATAATTTTTATGTATCAATTTTCAGTATTTACTTCAACAGTGCTCGATACGTAAGTAGAGCTAGGTAGTAAGTTGTGAATACATATATTGACGCTCAACAATAATTGAATGGAAAATAATACGACAGGCCAGTACATGTAAACATTTCGACCATCCGTGTAGATTATGTCTGAATGAGAAATTTGGAATCCTAAACTTTAAAGACCCCTAAAATCTATTAAACTGTAGAAGTGAGATAGCAAACAGCTGCCTGCACAGAATAAAATTAACCTTAAGCTAACAATACATAAATAAATAAACAAACAAATAAGTAAAAAACTAAACTAAACCAAACCTAACCACTTAAAAACTAAAACCTAAAATAGGAATGCAGGGAACTACGTGTTAAAATAAGGTCACCCATTATATTGACACAACAAAGAAATAGGATATAGGCCACTCTATATAAAACAGAACAATATAATAGGAAATACGAATTAAAACAAACCGGATCTTTGTTCGTGAGAAGCCCAAATAATCTGATTGATTAACTAGCTAGCCGCGTATATATAAAACCACCCAGAAAAACTAACTCTATGGATTTTAGCCTGAAGATCCCCCCTAGGATGAAACGCGGGCGCCTCTGTGGAACTTAATTGCCATAAATATATTTTCATAACTTACTATATATATATATATATATATATATATATATATGTGATTTTATGAAGGCTTACCAAAGCATTCCTTTCAAGACACCAATGATCACCATTAAAGATATTTTTTCTTACAAATACTATTTATTCAAATTAAATGTTTTATTTTATAAGTGAAAAATCTAAATCTATATATATATATATATAATTTAAATAACACGCCGAATTTGAATTGAGAGAACATATATATATATATATATATATATATATATATATATATATATATATATATATATATATATATATATATATATGTAAGTGTAAATTAGTCGTCCAAGGCTATAGCAATGCGATGTGGTTGCCGTGAGATGGAAAAGTGAAAAGAAATAAACGCAGGGAGAGAATGAAACTCAAAACGATTTATTAATAATTTCACGAAAACTGATTAAATACCAAATAGTATTTTTTTTTTGGTAAGTAACAGATCGGCAAAGGGTAATCTTAAATTTTCGAAAGAACAACTTTCATTATCAGAAGACAACAATAGAAGGCCGAGAGGGTCGGAAAAACGTGGAAAAACCGGTGTCAGATCATCGTATTATAGGGGAAAACAATTGGGAGTAGGAACGCAGAAAACGTCAAAATTCAATTAAGCAATCACATAACTAAGGTTAAAACATTATAAACATTAGTTTAGTAATATACCAATTTTTTTTTTATTATGTTACATTTTAAATGACTCATCAATCTTTATTTATTTATTTATTTATTTATTTTTTTTCATTAATTCTCTTCAAATCTAAATTTAAATTCACTGTCAAAGGGAGATAACTTATTCTAAATAATATGTTCAGACCTTAGAAATGAGTCTAAATTTAAATTTAAATTCACTGTCAAAGGGAGATAACTTATTCTAAATAATATGTTCAGACCTTAGAAATGAGATTGGAAACTTGAGAAGGAATTTGAGTTGTAAAGTGGATTAGGAACGCAGAAAACATCAAAATTCCATTAAGCCATCACATAACTAAGGTTAAAACATTATAAACATTAGTTTAGTAATATACCAATTTTTTTAAAGTTTTATTATGTTTCATTTTACATGACTCATCAATCTTTATTTATTTATTTATTTATTTATTTTATTTTATTTTATTTTTTTTTATTTATTTATTTATTTTTTTTTTCATTTATTCTCTTCAAATCTAAATTTAAATTTACTGTCAAGGGGAGATAACTTATTCTAAATAATATATTCAGACTTTAGAAATGAGATTGGAAACTTGAGAAGGAATTTGAGTTGTGAAGTGGATAAAAGCCAAGGATGGGACCTTTTTTTCTTTTTTCCCTTTTTTTAATTTTATTAGCAGGGGAAGGGGGGGGGAATAAGAAGAGAGAGGATTATAAAAAAAAAAAAAAAAAAAAGGTAAGTAAGTTGTGGGTGGGAGTGTGAGGAGGTGGGAGTGTGAGGAGGTGGGAGTGTGAGGATGTAAG